>CM046040.1:33089666-33557876 GCA_025215565.1 Flaveria ramosissima | reverse complement strand
TGTCAGCCAGTTCATTTAGTTCTTCTAAGGGGAGGGAGATGATCTCATCAATGTCATAGTTCCTGGTCTGTAAGTAGGTAATCCTGACTGCCCTTAACTCATCATCTTGAGTATTTGGTCTGGGGGCAGCCCTGATTGCAGCTTGCATGAAGCTAGATGACCCAGTGGAACTTTCTCCCCTTAGTCTCCTTTTCCTCTCTCTCTCTTCCTCCTCAATTTCCTCAGGAGTCATTATCCTTTTCCCTTTGTCACCAACAGACCTTTGTGACTCAGGGTGGATTGAGGCTTGGCCTTCATTGCTTGGAGTAGCTTCCATGCTCTGGCCAGAGAGAGGCTGAGAAACACCTTCACCAGCAGGTGTCTCAGATGGAGTTTGGACCTCAGCAGCAGTTGTTGATGATGAGACAGGGGTCTCAGGTTCTGTCACTGGGCCTTCAGTCAAGGTTTCCCCTATGAAACTAATCTTAGGGTCCACCTCAACATCCAGTTGACCGATGACATTGCCTGATGCCTAAGTCTCCTTCTTAGAGAGAACTCTGCAAGGATCCTGTCTTGGATTCTTTGAGCCAGCCTGTCAGCTTGTCTTGAATTGCTTGGATTGACAAGTGGCAGGTTGACTAAATCCAGTCTTTCATAAAAGCTCAGGCTTTGGAATTGAAAAACTTCTTGTTGGCCTTGAACTCTTTGAAGTATGAGGGCTCTCCTGTCATCATCATACCTCCACCTTATGATGTGATTGCCAGTTCCTAGTGGTGGAGATGAGACAGCCCTTGGTATGCTTCCTCAAAGAGACTCCTGATGAGAGAGTCTATAGAGTCCACATTAATGTGAACTTGAGGAAGTTGCTGAGAATGCACAACAGCAAGTGAGGATGGTGAGTCCTCTATGTCCATTCTCTCTGAAGAACTCCCAGGTTCTGTGGTTGTAACAACTTTCTCCCCCTTTTTGGTAGCATCACCCACTTGCATAGGTGAGCTGGAGGATAAGTCAATCACTTCCACAGGTCTTGTGTTCCTGGTTGAGCTCTCCTTAAAGGTCTCCCAGCTAGTTTTTCCTGCAGATATGAAATCTGGAGTTGCTGATCATTGACCCTGTTTTGCAGGTAGTCACCTGAGATTCCAAGTGACTAACCTTAGAGACTAAGTAGGTGCATGTTTTTGACAGTTTTGCACCTTTAGTCTCAAATTCCCCTCATCTTCATCAGAAGATTCATTGGGGGATGAGATGAGATGATTGGACCAAAGTCCTCTCTCTCACCACCAGCTTGAGTTTCTTGGCTGCTGGTTTTCCTCTGCTCACTGGCAGCCTCAGTTGAGATGCCAATGGGCTGAGTTGCCATGGTTGAGGTCTTAATGATGTAATCACTTTCAAAAGTGAGAGCCTCTTCCATATGGACATCCTGAACAGGTTCAGAAGTGTCCACCTCAGTAATAGGTGACTGATGGGGGATAGACTGAGGAGAGTCAGAGGTACTCATCTCTTTGAGTAGGGGGAGGAGAAGAGAGACTCATGGTACTCACTGAATCCTAAGTCTTCATCAGTGTAAAAGGATAGGTTGGGAATTGGTTGGTTGAGATCCAAAGGCTGGGGATGGTAGCTGTCCCCTGAAGGTTGTCCACTTGAGTGTTGAGACTCAGAGTGAAGGCTTAAGGTTGTTGGGCTATTGAGCTCATCAGGGTGAGCTTGAGGAACCTCAGCCCTGATAGGTGAAGTAATGGGAGTGGTTTGCTCCTCAGGAGAAGTGGGAGCTCTAGTGTCCACTTCTTCCTGTAAGGTTGAGTATTTGGGGGCCTGCACAGACTCAATAGCCTGAGCAGGGGTTCGTTTGGATTTTCTTTGGTAGGTGAGGGTGATTTTGGTCTTTTAATGGTAGGGACAAAAGAGGTGTGGGTTCAACACTAGCTTGTGTTGCTAGGTTGTCACCTTGAGCAATGAGCTCTAACATTTTTGGGACTAGGGCTGTTTCTACCCCAGAGAAGCCTACAGTTGGCTTCTTCATTATTTTAAAGATGCCGGGCTTCATCTGTCCCAATTTAAGAATATTACCTGTTTCCCTCAACTGTGAGCCCAGTTCACAGTTGAGAATGTGTTGAACATATCTAGGAAACATGTAATACTCTAAGGAGTCTAAGTTTGCAAGTAAATTAGTATAAACAAATTGTGAATACCTGAACTTGACCCCTGAACCATTCCATGAACTATAAAGGAGAGATCCTCAGGAATCTGGTCCCATCCACCATGCTTGTTTGACAAGCTGTGGATAACCACATGGAGCAGGAATTTCCATTGGGATGAGACCTTCCCTTTCCTAAAGGTCTTTACAGAGAAATCTCCCTCATAGCCCATCTGCTCAAAAGAATGATTAACAGCTTCTTTGGGAAGGACACCTCACCTTCTTCATCATCCAGCTGTAGATGTTGGTTAATGATGGCCGGAGTGATGAAGATTGTCCTCCCTTGCACTGTGGCAGACAGTGCCTTCTCCCCATCCATAATGACCTCTTGGCAGGTCTTCCAGAATTCAAGCAAATGATCCTCATATAGAGTAGGATCAATGGTCAGGGAGGTGAAATATTTGACAGAGTCAAGAATTGGCAAATCTCTGAGAAACTTGCATCTTTCTCAGAGCTTAACAGAGCAACTTGATTATGTTGCCTGTGTAGTTGCATGGAGAAATCAGGGTTGTTTCTGCGGTTAAGGTTGGCCATTTCAGAAGCTTAAGGGTGAAGAAAGGTAGAAAGCAAAGGCGGTTTAGAGAATTAGGTTAGAGAAACAGTAGAATTGAGGAAGATAGTGGGAAAGAGGGGGAACCGTTGGGTATTTATATGAAAAGGGATTTGAACCAAAGTTAATGAAAGAGGATAAACTTTGAAATCCGAAAGTCGGTCCCACCTCTGAAAAGGTAGTTTACTTTTGCTCAAAAAGTAGTTTTCTTGGAATTCGAAAAGCTTCCGAAGTTTATTTGTCTTCGGAAGTTTTGATTTAAAAAGCTTCCGAAGCTAAAATGGCTTCGGAAGATTTTCCTGAGAGTCTTGATAATTTATGCTTCGGAAGAGAAATAAACCTTGAATGCTTTGTATGAAATAAACAAAGCTTCCGAAGGTTAATTTTGCTTCGGAAGGAAAAGGTTCTTGAAAATAGATAAGTGTCTGAGATAAGAATTTTAAGCTTCGGAAGATGAACTTTACTTCTTCCGAAGGTAAAATCTCTTAGACAGTTATTTATTTTAAAGACATGTTTTCTTCCGAAGATAAAATCTTTATCTTCCGAAGTATCAGAAATTTTCAAGAATCTAAGGAAAGTCTTCAAAAAGAATTTTACATCCAAAGAAAACATGAGCTTATGAAAGTGATGAACTAGACAACTTAGGACACACATATTTTAAGAAGAAATAATTAGAATTAGTTTTAATAAAAAGTCTACTCAAAGTTAATCATCCCAATAGCTGATATCAGATACTTAAATCTCTGTTCATCAAAAGCTTTGGTGAACAGATCAGCATATTGTTCATCTGTATGAACTTTGACTAGTTTAATTAATCCTTTTTCATAGTTATCCTTATTAAATGATACCTGATGTTGATGTTTGGTCCTTGAGTGCTGCACAGGGTTCTCAGTGATAGAGATAGCACTATTGTTGTCTATGTGGATAGGAGTCTCTTGAAGTTAAATCCATAGTCCAGCATCTGATTTTGAATCCAAAGCACTTGAGCACAGCAGCTTGCAGCAGCAATGTATTCAGCCTCAGCAGTTGATGCAGACACACAGGATTGTTTCTTGCATTGCCATGAGACCACCCTTCCACCAAGGAATTGACATCCCCCAGATGTAGACTTTGCAGTCATATTGCAACCACCATAATCACTATCTGTATAGGCATACAGATTGAAATTTGGATTCTTTGGATACCATAGACCAAGTGTTGAAGCACCTTTGAGGTATCTTAAAATCCTTTTCACAGTGATTAAGTGAGACATCTTAGGGTTGGCTTGATATCTTGCACAAATACATGTAGCAAACATGATATCAGGCCTGCTAGCTGTAAGATACATAAGAGACCCAATCATAGCCCTGTATAAGTGCTCATCTACACACTCCCCCTCAAGATCTGGACCAAGGGAGTGGTTTCTGGCTATGGGTGTCTTAGCAATCTTACAATCAGTCATATTGAACCTCTTGAGTATGTCTTGAACATACTTTGACTGACTTATGAAGATGCCATCTTCAACCTGCTTCACTTGAATTCCCAGAAAGAAGTTGAGTTCTCCCATTGAACTCATCTCAAATCTGTCTTCATCAGCTTCTCAAAGTCTTTGCAGAGCTTTGGATTAGTTGAACCAAAGATGATGTCATCAACATATACTTGAACCAGCAATAAGTCATTTCCCTGTCCTTTGATGAAGAGAGAGTTCCATCTATAGTACCTCTTCTGTATCCATGCTTGCAGAGATACTCAGATAGTGTCTCATACCACTTCTGGGTGCCTGATGCAGCCCATAAAGAGCTTTGTCAAGCTTGCAGACATAATCAGGATGATCAGGGTCTACAAACCAGGTGGCTGTTTGACATAAACCTCCTCATCAATCACTCCATATAAGAAAGCACACTTTACATCAAGTTGGTAGACCTTGAAGTTCTTGGATGCAGCAAATGCCAGGAATATCCTAACAGCTTCTAGTCTTGCTACAGGAGCAAAGACATCAGTGTAGTCAATCCCTTCTTCTTGTGTGTATCCTTGAACAACTAGTCTTGCCTTGTTCTTGATGATGATTCCCCTATCATCCTTCTTGTTTCTAAAAACCCATTTGGTTCCAATGGTAGTCTTCCCATGAGGAAGAGGACAAAGGTTCCAAACTTTCTGCCTTTTGAATTGAAGCAGCTCTTGTTGCATAGCTTCAACCCAACTTCCATCCTTTAGAGCTTCATCAACTTTCTTGGGCTCTATCTGAGATAAGAAACAAGAGTGAAGACAAACATTTGCTTCATGGGTTTGTCCTCTTGTTCTTACCCCTGTGACAACATCTCCAATGATGTTTGTGGTGGGGTGAGACTTGTGGATCCTTAGCTGAGGGATCACAGCAAGTTGTTGAGAAAGATCTAAATTTGAGAAATTTAAATCTGGTCTGAAGATTCACCCTCCACATTATCACACTTATCAAGATTAACTTGATCCAATGAGTGTGAGACATCATTGATGTTGTCATCTATGGTATGGTTATTAGCATCAAGAAATTCCTGATCACTATCACCATCACCATTGTTGTCTTCTACAAGTGAGGTGTCTTTATCTGGTTGAGAGGCCTCTGAGCTGGAATTTGAAGGCATGCCAGATGTATCAGCTGAATTTGTCATTGTTGTGCTGATAGAAACCTCATTTGCTGAAGTAGTTCCAACTGGAGCTGAAGATGTATGAGTTGAAGTCTTCCTAGCTCAAATCTTGGATCAGGATCACCTGTATTTAGATTTTCTGCAGATCCTGAAACATGCTCACAAGATTTGTTAAAACAGTTGGTAACTAAATCAAGATCAAACAGCCAATCCGGACCAGAACCAGCCACACAAGGAGTGTGCTCATTGAAAGTCACATTGGCTGACTCCTCAACAATTCTAGTTCTGAGATTGTATACTCTATAAGCTTTAGCTTGAGAAGAGTATCCAATGAAATGTCCATCATCTGATTTCTCAGCAAACTTGGCAATTTGATCTTTGGTATTCAAGATGGTGCAGGGACATCCAAATGACCTGAGAAAACCAATGAAAGGTTTCCTCTTGTGCCAAAGTTCATAAGGAGTCTTACCATGTGTCTTAACTACTAAAACTCTGTTTTGCACATAGCAAGCAGTATTGACTGCCTCTGCCCAGAAGGTGATAGGCAGTTTAGAGTCAGACAACATAGTTCTTGCAGCTTCAATAAGTGTCCTGTTTCTCCTCTCAGCAACTCCATTTTGCTGAGGAGTCCTGGGAGCACTATATTGTCTTGTAATACCTTTTTCATCACAAAATGCATCAAGGATTTGGTTCTTGAATTCAGTTCCTGATCACATCTTATGGTTTTGACCTTGTGATCACATTGATTCTCAACTTTTAAGATGAAATTCTTCAGAATCTCAGGGGTTTCATCCTTAGTTCTAAGGAAGAAGACCCAAGTGAATCTTGTAAAATCATCTGTGATCACCAGACAGTAAGAGGTCCTTCCTAAACTCATTACACTGGTGGGGCCAAAGAGATCCATATGTAACAAGTGTAGGGGAGTAGTGATGGAGTTCTTTTCCTTAGGCTTGTGAGATACCTTGTGTTGCTTCCCTTTCAGGCATGCCACACAATGATCATCACTAGTAAACTCTTTCTTTGGCATTCCAGTTACCAGATCATGTTTAATTAATTTATTCATGTTCTTAAAGTTTACATGGCACATTCTTTTATGCCATAGGAAAGACTCATCACTATTTGCTTTAGATAGAAAGCATGAAACTTCTCCTGAGGGAGATGTTTCTTGCAAATCCATCTTGTACATGTTCCCTTTCCTGGGGCTCTGAGCAGGATATGCTCATGAGGAATGACCACACCAGGTTTGAGAACAATGCACTCATGCTCAGTAAAAGCATGTTATGACTCTGATCACAAAATTGGGATACACTCAGAAGATTGTACCCAAGCTCCTTAACAAAGTTTACCTTCTCAATGCTGAGCTTACCATTTGTGACCTTGCCCCTTCCAGAAATGTAACCACCTTCATCTCCTCCAAAAGCAACTGGTCCTCCATCAATTCTCTCAAAATTATGGAGTAGAGACCTATTGCCTGTCATGTGCCTGGAACAGCCACTGTCAATTATCCAGACATTCCTGTTGGTCTTGAGCTGTTCCTGCACAGAGAAATGATTAGTTACATTTGGAAACCCAAGCCTTACTTGTCTTGGGCTCATTAATAGTAATAGAAGGTAATGCAACAGTAATAGATCCTATGGTTGTACTATGGGGATCTTCAGCTGTTGTTGATGGAGAAACCTCAGTCATTTGGTCTTTCTTAGACTTCCACACCACCTTTGGAGTCTTGGACTTGACCTTCAAAACCTTAGAAGCTTTTGGAACTTCACAAGTTTTGATGACTGATCCTTCGGAAGAATCTACAGTCACTGCAGCAGACTTTAGTGCTTCGGAAGAACTCCTTTCTTCCGAGACCAACTTTGCTTCCGAAGGTAATTTTCCATTTACCTTCTTCTTTGATTTGGAGCTTCCGAAGGAAACAGACTTTCCTTCCGAAGCTTGAGACTTCTTGAGACTCTTTGAAGTCTTTGTTTTAGTCATGTGGACAGTACTTTTAGGATTGTATGGGCAATCCTTAGCAATGTGAGAAGTACTTTCACACATAACACATAACATTTTCTTCTTCAAAGAAGTCTCCCTTTGAGAGCAAGACTGGCTTTGGTCACATCCCTTCTCCACCTTCATCTTGGTAGATGCTGAGACAGTTCCTTTGGGCTGTGAACTGTTCTTGGAGTTTGATGGTCCAGGCTGTGCAGCAGTGGTACACAGCAGCTCAGTCTTCTTCTTGGCACTGAGATGATTTGAACAAGAACCATGACTCTTAGCTGAGGAGTCTTGGTTGATGTCTTCAGTCCTTACTACTTTGAAACCTGCAGAGATAAAAACTTGTTTCTGCTTAGCATCAAAAGTAGCCTTGATTTCTTGAGCCTTCTTTGCCTTCCTTTTGCTCTTTCTGATCAAGTTCTTTCTTTTGGACTTGGTCATCACAGTTGATTTCTTCTCCTCAGAAGGATAGTGGCCCTTGGAAGAATCCTCTTCTTCACTCTTCTCAGAGGAATTCTTCACTATCACTTCTTCATCATCCTCACTTACAGGATCTATGAGAGGAAGCTCATCTTCACAAGTTCCACACCTAGGAGATCTTACAGACAAGATTGTGTGTGGAGGAGCTATCTCATTTGATCCCAGTCCCTGTCTATTTTGATAACAAACCTTGTTGTGCAGGGATGAGGATATCATGTTCTTGAAGGTCTCTTCTTCAAGAACACTCTTCTCTGCCTTGGCTTTGCTGATCACAAGCTCAGCCTGGCACTCAGTTAACTTAGTGATGAGATCTTGGATCTGAGTTCTGAAATCTGTATGTTCATGTTTTAGTACTGAAATGGTTTTCTCCAAGTCCTCTATCTTTAACTTGTAATCATTTTCAGACTTTCTAAAATCAGATTTTAATATGTTTAATGACTCAAGATCAGATCTCATCTCTAGGTTATAGGACCTGTATCTATTTACTTTAGCAATGCATTCAGGGGAGCAAAGATGTTCCAATACCTTGGCTTCATCATGGTCAGCCATCAGTGCTTGGTTTGGAGAAGCATCCTCCACCTGAAAACTCCAGTCAAAGCCTCCTTCTTCAACAGCAACAGCAGCATGTTGCTTTGTCTTCTCAGCCTGAGGAGCTTTGTCAGTAAAGTTTGGTCTGGGTTGTGTTTGGCCCCCATTTGCTTTAGGTGCCTTACACTCCCTGGCAAAGTGACCCATAAGGTTACAGTTGTAACACTTAACTTTGCTTTTATCCAGCCCAAACTTACTACTGGTAGCATTGCTTGGAAATCTTCTTCCTGTCCTCTTGTAGAACTTCTTGGCTCTGTGAGTGAGGAGAGCCATCTGCTGAACTATCTCCATGTATTCCAGGTCATCTGGATGGATACAGTCCAGGTCTTCAAGAGTGAAGAGATAATTCCCACAGCTTTCATCTGCAGACACAAAGGCTTGAGAAGAACTTGTCTCTTGGAATGGGCTTCCTTGAGTAAAGTTCTCCCTTGGTGTCTCCGGGAAGGTGATGAAAGGACCCTTTTGTGAGTTGTCAGGGTAGCATAAGAGATGATGCTGAGGTTCTATGCTGTCCCTTTCAACCACATGAAGGGCTGAACCCATTTGATTGTTGGAGTTGCCAGATGAACCTTGCATGTTCATCTCCATCTGGTATCCACTGAGAATCCCATACAACTCTGTAAGAGTAAGAGTCTTAGGTTCTCAGTCCTCTTGATCACCACACAATAGTGTGTCCATTGCCTAGGAAGTGAGGACATGAACTTCCTTACAATGTCCCTGTTCTCAAGAGGAACTCCTCCATCCACTAGGGTATCCACAATCTCAACATACCTGAAGTATTGTTGGGTCATGGTCTCACCTGCTTTGAAGGTGAAATTTTCAAACTGCTGCTTCAGAAGATCTTTCTTGTTCTCCTTGGCTTCAGAGGAGCCTTCATACATCAGCTTCAGTGCATCCCACAGCTGTTTGGCTGTTTGCACTTCTTAAAACCTCTGTATACAGAGTTTGGGAGAGCAGTCTGAAGAGCAGTCATGGCCTTCCTGTCAATCTCTACTCTTTTTCTATCTTCATCTGAGTAGTTGGCCACATCTTTAGGAATCATACCAGCACCAGTAGCAGAGGGGGTGCTGGGTATGAAAGGTCATTCTCAACAGATTCCCACATTCTTGAATCAAGAGACCTGATGAAGCCTTCCATCCTCATGCACCAGGTGTCAAAATCATCAAGAGTGATCAGTGGGGATTTGTTCATGGTTCCAGTCTCCATATCAGTCTTAGAGATGGCAGCCATTTGAAGAGTTTAGCTTTTGTGTGTGTGAGGGATCTTAAGATGGTTAGATCTTATATCAAGAGCCTGGAAGCTCTGATACCAATTGCAGGACCGTTTAAGGGCTTAAACACAATTACAACACAACAACACAATGAGGAGAATAACTAAGCTCTAATCAAACAGTGAACTGGGTAACCAAAGGTGATACAAAGAACACAAGTAAAGCAAGAGACAGAACAAGAGAGTATGGGTTTCAAGGAGGCAGTATATTGCTTTCTCAAGTTCTTTTACAAGTGTTACAAAGCATAAAGAAAAGATACAAGAACTTGAAATACTTATACTACAACCTACAGCCGGCTATACTTTGAAAGCCAGCTGGATACAATTGACTAGACACTAACAAAATCAATTGTAGGATCAAAAGGCATATCTGCCTTTTGACCTTGTGACTATGACATGCCATAGCTCACATCCTTATACAATACAAAAAGGATAAAGTACATAAAGTGGAAAGTTGAAGACTCAAGACCTCAATGTACAGTTACCAAAAGCAAGGCCCTTTTCACCAACTCATGTAAGTTGGTGACTTTACAGAGATGCAGCGGAAAAGGTGCTTTATGGAACAGTACATCAGATAAAGCATGTGTACTAAAAGTCTTCGGAAGAAATCTGTCTTCATAGGTTGAAGCTTCGGAAGACTTTGTCTCTGAAGCTTCGGAAGACTTCATGTTTGGCTTCGGAAGATATTGGTCTTGGCTTCGGAAGATTTTACACTTAGAGTATTTTCTAATGCTTTGTGTAAAACTTCCGAAGCATTCTTCACTTCAGTACTTAGTGCATGTTGCTGAGACACTTAGGCTGTTTTGGTTGCATCAGACTTCAGGAATCCTTCACTTTAATTGATTTTATTATTAATCTTATTATTAGGTTATTATTGTCATTTAATATTAATAAAATATTGATGAGTGTCACTATTATAATAAAATAAATAATTGAGTATTATCTTATTTAAGTTACTTAACACCTTAAATGTTTATAATAATAAGTACACATTATAACACTTTTAATGTTGTTATTTTTATATTAATTTGTTAATCAGCCGATTAATTATTAAGCATAATAAATCCTCAAAGTTTCAAAATTGACATAAGAGGTCCTTTAAAACTTACAAAGTTTACTTTTTAATTTTAACGAAATTAAGAGATGTCACAAAATGTATCAGGATTTGATTCTTGATTCAGTTCCTTGATCACATCTATGGTTTTGACCTTGTGATCACATTGATTCTCAATCTTTAAGTGAAATTCTTCAGAATCTCAGGAGTCTAATCCTTAGTTCTAAGAAAGAAGACCCAAGTGAATCTTGTAAATCATCTGTGATCACCAAACAATAAGAGGTTTCTTCCTAGACTCATTACACTGGTGGGGCCAAAGAGATCCATATGTAATAAGTGTAGGGGATTAATGATGGAGTTTCTTCCTTTGGCTGTGAGATACCTTGTGTTGCTTCCCTTTTAGGCATGCAACATAGTGGTCATCACTTGTACACTCTTTTATTGTATTCCAGTTACCAATCATTCTTAATTAATTTATTCATGTTTTTAAAGTTTACATGGCACATTCTTTTATGCCAGAGGAAAGATTCATCATTATTTGCTTTAGATAGAAAGCATGAAACTTATCCTGAGGGAGACGTTTCTTGCAAGTCCATCTTGTACATGTTCCCTTCCTGGGGGCTTTGAGCAAGATGTGCTCATGAGGAATGGCCACCCCGGGCCTAGAACAATGCACTCATGCTCAGTAAAGAGCATGTTATGACTCTGATCACAAAATTGGGATACACTCAAAAGGATTGTACCCAGCTCCTTGACAAAGTTTACCTCTCAATACTAATCTACCATTTGTGACCTTGCCCCTTCCAGTAATGTAACTTCCTGCATCTCCTCCAAAAGCAATTGGTCCTCCATCAATTCTTTCAAACTTTGGAGTAGTGACCTATTGCCTGTCATGTGCCTGGAACAATCACTATCAATGATCCATACATTAATGTTTGTCTTGAGCTGACCCTACACAAAAGAGATGAATAGTTACATTTGGAAACCTAAGCCTTATTGGTCTTGGGCTCATCAAAAGAAGTTGAAGACAATAAACAGTAATTGATCCTATAGTCATGCTAGAGGAATCATTGGCTGATGTTGATGAAGAACATGCAGCCACTTGTCTTTCTTTGACTTCCATACCACCTTTGGAAGCTTAGACTTGACCTTCAATACTTCGGAAGTTTTGATGACTTCAGAAGTTTTGATGACTGGCCCTTCGGAGATGTTGCTTTCACTGCAGCAGGCTTCAGTGCTTCGGAAGTATTCCTTTCTTCCGAGACCAAATTTTCTTCCGAAGGCAAGTTTCCACTTGTCTTCTTCTTGATTTTGGAGCTTACAAAGGAAACAGATTTTCCTTCCGAAGCTTGCTTCTTCTTCTCCAAACTCTTAGAAGTTTCTTTCTTGGTCATGTGGAGAGTACTCCTTGGATTGTAAGCACAATCTTTAGCAAGATGAGAGGTACTCCCACACATAACAAATCCATTTTCTTCCTTCTAGGAGTTCTTCTTTGTGAACAAGGCTGAACTTGATCACTTTCTTCTCCATCTTCACCTTTGCAGATGTTGTGGCAATTCTTGTGGGGTTAGAACTACCTTGGAGCAGGATGGTTCAGGTTGTACAATAGCAATGCACAACTGATCAGCCTTCTTCTTGATGATGGGATGATTTGGACATGAACTAGAACTCTTGTTGATGGAGTTCAAGTTTGTGTCTTCAGCCTTTACCACTTCAAATCCTACAGAGATGAAGACTTTTTTCTGTGCAGAATTGAAGGTAGCTTTGATCTCTTGAGCCTTTTTGGACTTTCTTTTGGCCTTCCTGATCAAGTTCTTTCTTCTTGACTTGGTCATCCCAACAGCTTTGCTCTCCTCAGAGGGATGATGACCCTTCTTAGAATGCTCTTCTTCACTCTTCTCAAAGCCATTCTCCACCATCTCCTCTTCATCCTCTTCAATCACAGGATCTATGAGAGGAAGCTCATCTTCACAAGTTCCACACCTTCGAGATCTTACAGATAAGATTGTGTGTGGAGGAGCTATCTCACAAGATCCTAGTCCCTGCTTATTTTGATAACAAACTTTTACATGCAAGGATGAGGATATTATGTTCTTGAAGGTCTCTTCTTCAAGAACACATTTTTCTGCCTTGGCTTTGCTGATCACAAGCTCAGACTGGCATTCAATTAATTTAGTAATGAGATCTTTGATCTGAGTCTGTAGTTTGTATGCTCATGTTTAAGAGTTGAAATGATTTTCTCTAAGTCCTCTATCTTTAGTTTATAATATTTTTCAGCTCTTTTAAATCAGCTTTTAAAATATTTAAGGACTCAAGGTCAGATCTCATTTCTAAATTATAGGACATGTATCTATAAATTTAGCAATGCATTCAGGAGTACAAAGATGTTCCAATACCTGGCTTTATCGTGGTCTGCCATGAGTGCATGATTGGAGATGCACTTCTACTTGAAAGCTCCAGTCAAAGCCTCCTCTTCAACAGCAACTGCAGCTTGCTGCTTTGGCTTCTCATTCTGGGGGGCTTTCTCAGTGTAGTTTGGTCTGGTTTATGCTTGTCACCACTTGTTTTTGGTCCTACACTCTCTTGCAAAGTGTCCCATCTGGTTACAGTTGTAACTTTACTTTGCTTTGTCCAGCCCAAACTTTCACTGGTTGCATTGCTTGGAAACTTTCTTCCTGTCCTCTTGTAGAACTTCTTGGCTCTAGGAGTGAGAAGAGCCATCTGCTGGACTATCTCCATATACTCTAGATCATCTGGATGGATACAGTCCAAATCTTCAAGAGTGAAGAGAAATTGCCTGAACTTTTATCAGCAGAGACAAAGGCATGAGAAGAACTTGTCCTTGGAAAGGACTTCCTTGAGTAGCTTCCCTTGGAGTCTCTGGAAGGTGATGAAAGGACCCTTTTGTGAGTTGTCAGGGAAGCATATAAGATGAGTTGTGGTTCAATGCTTTCCCTTTCAACCACATGGAGGGCTGAACTCGGTTGATTGCTGGAGTTACCAGATGAGCTTTACATGTTCATCTCCATCTGGTAGCCACTAAGAATACCATACAACTCTGTGAGAGTAAGAGTCTTAAGGTTCCCAGTCCTCTTGATAACAACACAATAGTGTGTCCATTGTCTATGAAGAGAGGACATAAACTTCCTTACAATGTCCCTGTTCTCAAGAGTTACTCCAACATCCATTAGAGTATCAACAATCTCAACATACCTGAAGTATTGTTGAGTCATGGTTTCACCTGCCTTGAAGGTGAAGTTTTCAAACTGCTGCTTCAGGAGACCATTCTTGTTCTCCTTTACTTTAGTAGACCCCTCATACATCAGCTTTAGTGCTTCCCATAGTTGCTTGGAACTTTTGCACTTCTTGAAGCCTCTGTAGATGGAGTTTGGAAGAGCAGTTTGAAGGGCTGTGATGGCTTTTTGATCAATCTCTATTCTCTTTTATCTGCTTCAGAGTAATCAGCCACAGCCTTAGGAATCATACCACCACCAGTAGCAGAAGTGGTGCTTGGTATGTAAGGTCCTTCAACAACAGAGTCCCACATCCTGGAGTCTTGAGACTTGATGAAGCCTTTCATTCTTTGACACCAAGTATCAAAGTCTTCAGGAGTGATCAGGAGACTTTGTCATAGTTCCAGTTTCCATATCAGCTTTGGTTATAGCTTCCATTTGAGTTGTTAAGTATTTTGTATGTGTGAGGGATCTTAAGATGATGAGATCTTATATCAAGAGCCTGAAATGCTCTGATACCAAATGCAGGACTGGTGAGGGTATGCACTTACAACACAACAACATAATGAGGAGAGTTGCTTAGAACACTTAATAGATCGAATAAGGAACTGGTTAACTTGTTAATGAAAGATGCTAAGACACAAGTAAAAGTGAGACAGAACAAGATGACAAAACAACACAAGTATTTGGTTTTCAAGAATGTTGTATATTGCTTCTCAAGTTCTATTACAAGTTACAAAGCATCGATAGAAAGTTACAAGTGCTTGAGATACTTTATACTACATCCTACAGCCGGCCATACTTTGAAAGCCAGCTGGATACAATTGACTAGACAACTACAAAATCAAATGTAGAGTCAAAAGGCATATCTGCCTTTTGACTTGAGACTATGACATGCCATAGCTCACATCCTAATATATTACAAAAAGGATAAAAGTACATAAAGTAGAAAGCATGGACTCAAGACCTCAATGTACAGTTACCAAAAGCATGGACCTTTCACCAACTCATGTAAGTTGGTGACTTTATAGAGTTGTAGCAGAAAGGTGGTCCAGCTTTATGATAAAGTACATCAGATAAAGGCATATCTCTAAAAGTCTTCGGAGGAAATCTGGCTTCACTCTTTGGCTTCGGAAGACTTTGTCTTTGAAGCTTCGGAAGACTTCACTTTTGGCTTCGGAAGATGTTGGTCTTGGCTTCGGAAGATTTTATACTTAGAATATTTCTAGTGCATGGTGTAAAACTTCCGAAGCATTTCTACTTCTGTTCTTTAGTGCATGCTTGCAGAGAGACTTTGGATGTTTTGGCTGCATCAGACTTATAAGAATCCTTACAATGGTTCTTTCAAAGGTTATCTAGCTTCGGATGAATGTGTTCTTCCGATGCCATTTATACTTCGAAAGACTCAACTTCTTTCGAGGTTTGTGCTTCTTATTCTTTGGAAGAATTTGCATTGAACATTCCTAGTGTTTAACTTTGAAAGAGGAATTACTTAGTCTCGGAAGACTGAGTTCCTCTTCGGAAGTTCTTCTGGTTTGAGCTTCGGAAGTGCTTTGACTTTGTTTCGGAAGTACAGCTTTGTCTTCGGAAGACTTCATTCAGGTGCACCAAAAATTTTTCTAAGTGTTGTTTTGGTTGCACCAGCCTTATATCCTTAACACAAGGTACCGATCGATTTGGTGGTGTTCCTAGGTGATGGTGATGGCTGAAAGTGGTGGCGGGTGGGCTGTGAAGACGATGAGGTGATTTTGATGTATTTGTTTTTATTCAATTGGGCCTCATAACTGAATATATATAATATTATTTTTTACTAGGCAGCGTGTATTATTTATTTTTTAATACAAGGTTATTTTAGTCATTTTAATATATTAACAGAAAAATTAGATTATTGACATCAACTTCATGGACCATTTGTGTTATATTTGTGAACTGCTAGAGCAACCTTGCAATTTTAAAGAGTTAGACACCAAAAGTGAAATCAGGGTATACCATATGAACCATTCTTGTAATTCAGTATACAAAAAAACTTGAGACATGTGGAGTAAATATAGTTTGAAGAATAGGAGTAGGATATTACCATTAAAAAAACTAAAAAGACAAAAACGTGTGTTCGTAAATATATTCTCTCTCCCCATAATTGTTCATTATATTAAATAGTCCAACTCATTAATTAAGCCTTGGCTTTTATATACATATACTAGATTTATTATATCTGTGTATTACACGAGTTGAATACATAAAATATTAATATAATAAATTTATTAATTATAAAATAATATTTTAAGATATGATATCATTGAAATCACGTATAAGAAAAGACTATAAATAATAAAACAGTGATATCAACTTTTTAAAATTTTGTTTTTAAGTTTTATTTACCAAAAATAAATATTTTATTCTAAAACAAACCGTATAAAAATGTCAATTTTAAAATTTTTATTATTACAACTACCAAATTTGATTATTTTTTGTTTTTAAAAAATTGACTTTTTAAAGATATTAATTTATTTAGAATAACCTTAATAAGTAGATTTTTTCTTAATTTATTAAAAATTAAAAAGTATAAAAATAATGTTATTAGTAATTAAGGTAATTATTTAATAGGAGAGAGAGACGGAAAAATTTTGATAATGATGATTGTGATGCTCACACGTGGCCTCCCATTTACTTTTTTATTAAAGTAGGAAGATGTAGGGTAAGTTTATAGTAAAAAGAGTATTTAATCTAAATAATCTAACAAGGATTGTGTGCTTGACATGTATCGTTCTATTATTTTAAAAAGTATGACATTTGGTGATTGTGTTAAATATTTTAGCTTAATGTGTCTTATATATATTCATTGTGTCAAATATCAGTTTATTGTGTCATATATTTTACATCATTTTTTATATGTATTCATCATTTTATTTCATGTTTTAGATCATTTTATGTTGTTTTTGTCATTGTTTCTATAGCATATATAAAATTGTTATCTAGCATTGAGTTTTACAATTACAAGTACACAATAATATATTTTTGCCAATGCTTTTGTATAAACTCATAATGTTGATGAAAACATAATGTGTTATTTTTATTGTTTTTTATAAATTATATAAATTCATTGTTATCTATCATTGTGTTTTACAAATAAAAGTACACAATGATGTAATTTCATCAATATATTTTTTAGAACTCGTAGTGTTCAAGATAATACAATGACTATCAAAAAAACATAACTAGACATTGTGTTATTTTATTACTATTTTTGATATATTAGATTAATTAGTTGTTAATTTATTGTTGTGTTTTACATAATATAGATACATTACAATGTTATTCCACCATTATATGTTTTTAAAATTGATCATTTTAGAAAAACATAATAGTATTGAAAAAGACATAATAACTAACAAAAATACAAAATGAGGTATATAAAGACACAATAACGAGTAAAGAGCTTAAAGACATTAAAAAATTGTTATTTTTTATAAAAAAATATTATACTCATTTTTATAATTAAACAACATTCGTTTTTATGGTGTAATTTTAAATAAAAAAATAATGTATATATAAAAATTATGTATGTCTAAATAAATGGAAGAAGTTGAAAAAAGTTAACAAAAGTGACTATATATAAAATACATTTCAAACAAAAATTTTCGATACAAATTAATCTCAACCTGATTACGTACACCGTTACTATACAAAATTTAATTTTCGTGCAAAACATGAGAAGTGACCAAAGTGTGACATGTGTTTCTTCCCGTATGGGTTGTTTCATACGCACTACAGTTATGCATAAAATGTACATAGTTACGCAAGTTATATTCATAATTACGCAATTTATATCTATTATTACGCAAAATATATTTATTATTATGCAAAAAATACTCATGTTATAAAAAATAATTTTATATTTATAATTACGCAAGTCATATGATATTTGCGCAAATTCTGTTCGTAATTACGCAATTATTAATCACCCAAGTGATACGCACAACACATAGACGTTAAAAAAATGTCGATTTAAAAAAAAAAGTATCACAATATTATACTAATATTAAAGAGGTTAAAATGCTTGATTTATGATGTATCTATTTAAGAAAATAATATCATATAAAAAAGTTAAATATGTTTAAAAAACAGGGGAAATTAAAAAAAAGTCAACAATTATAGGTTATTTTTAAATCTACCCCTCCATAAACATTTCTTGTGTAAATATTACATCTTTAATTTGAATCGTCCACTTATATCAATGGTTATTATCACTTCATACACTTTGCACGAATTGTTTACTTTGTACCGTTAACTATATATATATATATATATATATATATATATATATATATATATAATATAATATATATATTATATATATATGTATATATATATATATATATATATATATATATATATATATATATATGTATATATATATATATATATGTATATATATATATATATATAAAGAGAGAGAGGGAGAGAGAGAGGAGAGAGCCGGGGGGGGGGGGGGGGAAGGGAATGAATGTTAACCCACATGCATTGCGATAACCGTGTTAAATTTATCAAGATCAAGCAAAATTCTTGTTTTATTTTGGTTGAAATAACATCATTAC
The DNA here is from genome assembly GCA_025215565.1 of Flaveria ramosissima. Lineage (NCBI taxonomy): Eukaryota > Viridiplantae > Streptophyta > Magnoliopsida > Asterales > Asteraceae > Flaveria > Flaveria ramosissima. The sequence goes on along the minus strand of CM046040.1, from coordinate 33,539,351 downwards.
ACATAGAAAAAGTTATGTTCTTTTATGTATATGTGTAAATTCAAAAGTGAGAAAAAGTTATGAGAGGTGTAAGTTACACCTCTAAATATTTGTAAGTTGTAAGTAAATTACACATGCCATAAATTTTTTATACAAGTGAATTTACACATATACATAAAAGAACATAACGTTGTATATGTGTAATAATGTTATTCCAATAAAAATAATCAATGACTTTGATTGATCTTGAACGGAAAATGTCCGACTCCAACTCCCTCGGGAGAAAAACTCATTGCTAACAAAACGCCATGGCTTAACTGTAACTATTTTGTTCATAGTGAGACTTGAACTTATTACCTCTCTATATTTACATGTATGGGTACCTCACATTAACTAGTTGTGCTAAGGATCTTTAGTAAGCATTGCCCTTTATATACAAACAAACCAAACTTAGGACTCTGCATCATAACAACATACAACATCAAGTCATGAACCATAAGGGAATCAACTCTTTGCTGTTCATAGTTATGTTCATATCAGGTTGTCATCTCATCGCAACCAAAGCTCGTTGTTCGATATTTAAAACGGGTTGGACTATTTATATCACAAATAAACTTAGTGATGATATCATTGTTCAAATCAAGTCAACAGATCACGATCTTGGAAACCATACTATTCCATCTAATGGCGTTTATAGTTGGAACTTCTGCCAAAAAATTAGCGGGTCACACTTCCAAGGTTATTTTTGGTGGGGTCCAAAATATCAAAATTTAGCTTTGTTCGATAGAGAAGTGATGATGATATGTCACAATGTAGAACTTACCGATGAAATGTGTTACTGGTTAGTCATAACTGATGGGTTTTTGTCGCTAGGAATAACTATACCTTTCCTGATCATAATTGGGTGAAGATGAAAGGATGGGCCTAATGCATATGTTTTTAATTAAAATGAAGTTATTTGAAGATTATGTTTGGGTTTCTTTTACTTTAGTTCATAAGATAAAGTGAAACCATGCGTTAGAATGCTTGGTTAGGGGCTTGGTTGAGAAAAAAATGTTGACACGTGGCTGACATATAAAAATATTTTTTTCTCATCCAATATTGCCTGTAATAAGATGGGCTTGGTTGGTGATTAAATAATCACTAATTAACTATTTTTATTTTTTAATAATTTATTAGTTTATATATTAATAGATGTATTTTTAATGTATGAAATAATCAATAAAAAACTAATTCATGTTGAAATAAAACATGTAGTTTAATATCCGGAAAATTATAATGGTGTAATATATAACTTGGGTTTTTTATAAGAGGATAAAAAACGGGTTCAAGAGAAGAATCTGGATTCACTTTAAAAAACGAAGGTTAAAGATATATTCTTATAGAAGATATAAATTTATTAAAATAATACACATTCAGAAGTTTCAAATGAAACAAACAAAAAAAAGGAAATCTCAGCCACATTTGAAACATAAAAAAGAAGAAAGTATGCTCCTCCTTAACAGACTCGAACCCACGACTTGTTTTAGGATGTAGCTTTTAGTAATTTTTTAGACTTTAGCTCTTAGAGTTAACCTTTTTAGCATTTACATGTAGAAATTAACTTTCAAAAATAAATTATACATTTTGTTTTCTAGTGAATAATAATTGCAGGTCCATCGAGGGCCTACCTTGTGACAGACACTAACTCAACTTCTTTTTTTGTTTTATCCGAATTATTACTAATTAAATATAACTAGTGATATTCCCCGATCGCGTGTTGCGCGATAGAAGTTTTGATAGAAAAGGTATGGACAACTAGTACATGTTCTGATATGCCGAATGTTATATATTCTAGTGATCTTCATGGGTGATTTACATCATTACTACAAAAGCCAAAGCCTAGTTATATAAAGTTAGCATTACTATGAAGGACAAAGTATTGTAGCTGTCTACGTTGAAAAAAAAGTACCAATCTACATCGTTACCACAAAAGCTTACCACTTTTATATTAGAAGTTGTTCAATACCCGACATGTGCTGACCAATTTATCTTGGCGAAAGTAAACTTGTTTTTATAATCAGCTTGCGGGAAAACATGTATTTTGGTTTAACACGAATATTGTTTGTCTATACCTTTTCTAGCTCGGTGTTGTTGGATGTTTTGTTTTTTTTAATGAGGTTGTTCTTTATCTATATGTGTGGTAAAAGATCTTGTTAGTCAGACTATTATTGATATATTACAGTATAATTAATGATAATTGTTAACTACCTTTGTTTTGGAGCACCTGTGCTGCCAATTTGTAGTCTCATTGGCCATCTTTTTGGCAAAAAGGATTGCACAAAACATCGCCCTAAAAACACGCATTTTATATACCAACTAGGTTATAGACTCGTGTATTACACGGGGTTGTATAATATAATTTAAATAGACATGTTAAAACTCTACATATATTGAAGGGTTGGCTTGATCTTACGAAGAGTTGTCGGATACAAGAGACGTAATTTGTTCATTGAATAATTTTTATAAATGAGTCTAGTTAGATATATTAATAGTTGCTAAAAAAACATTTTAGTAAGGTGTAATACAATTTATGTGACAAAGTAAATATAGTAGAACTAAACTATCTTTGAGGTGTATACATAGTATACTAAGATAGACCCTATGAATTTACACGAGGTGTATCATTAAAAAGTTACAATTCAAAAGTAGGTGTTTTTCAAAATAAATTTTAGGGCTCAAAGCGATTGCTTCATTTCACTTCACTTTAAGCCACTCCCTTCAAGCCACTCCCAATTTCTTCAATTTATAAATGATAAATTTTGAAGATTATAAGAGCATTAAATTAGTCATGTGAATTTGCGTAGCAATGTTAATCGATTTCTAAAGAGATTTTTTAATGGTGTGAATTTGCATAGCAATCTAATTAATTTCTGAAGAGATCTTTTTTATGGCAGTGTAGTTTATCAATCTTTGTACTTTTAAGATCTTCAAGAAGTCTTCTTTCTTGACTCATGATAACAATAATAACCTTTTTGTTTCAAAATAAACCTATTATGCTCATGAACAACTCTTAATGAAATCCGTTATTCTAAAAATCAGTATATACTTTATAAGCATTCATTACTGGAATACAAAATCAGTACATGCTTTCTAGGACGACAAGTCAGTATATCACTTTCATAATCAACAATAAGTTTTTTTGTAACACAAGGTCTACAACTTTGTCAGAATAAAGATGAGAGGATGCAATTTAGAGTTACAAATTGAAGGTGATAAAACCAAAGGAAATTAGAAATACAAATCAAACACAAATCGGAGGTGTTAGGATATGAAAATAACAAAAATAATCATTCATGTTTGTAATATTCTTGTAATTAAAAGCAAGATTATGCGTAGGAAAACCCTAAATCAAAATATTAAAAACTTTGAGAATTTAAAAAACAAATCGTAGGAACGCAAAGATTGATAGTAGCCATACCTGATCCATATAAAAATTCGCAAGTAAATGTACCTATTGTTGGATTCTTGTAACGCAGAGATTGAAGTATACAGAGAAATCCTTAATATAAAGCCTAAAGAACCATCAACAGATGACAAACTTGAATCATACCTCATAGTCAATTGAATTTCGGAATTTGACAGAAAAAATACATTTTTAAGGGAAATTTTAGCGAAATTCAAAGGATCAATTGGTGTTGAATAGAAATCGATATCATGGTTATCGGTTGAAAGAGGATTTTACATATTTCTACGTTCGATGGCTAGAATTGGGTGCGATTTCTACGTTCTCAAATGAATGCGTGATTTTGTTATTCAAATTTAGGGTTTTGGTAGTCAAAATGGCCAATGGGGAATTGAATTCAGGTATTTAAACCCACCCGGTAAAGAAAATAAGATGGGCGGGAAAGCTAAGTTGAGAGGGCTTGTGGTAATAACATATGATATCGCATGTAAAGGATTATTAGGTTAGAATATTATTAATAATTAATCAATTAAACCAGAAATCATGTTTACTAATAGAAAAAAAAGAATTCAGTTATTCATTTTAACATTGAATTAATTTAAATTGCACACCTCCTATTGAAGATACCCGTTCATGCATTTGTTATAGTTAATGTTACAAAACAATAAATGCTAGTCAAACATAATTAATATATATATATATACACACACACACACACCACACTATATTAATATATATAATAGATATATCTATCTATATATATATATACACATATCTATATCAATATATATATATATATATATATCGCCGAGAGAAAGAGTATATTACGATAGAGGCAGGAGGAGAGGAAGTAGGACAAGGAGAATATCAAATCGACACAAAGGACATAGGTAGACATATAAGGACAAGAGACAGGAGAGAGAAGAGAGACGAGACAATAGATAACACCAAGAAGGCATCAAGATAGATAGAGGATAGCAGAGACAGAGACAACAGAGACAGAGAGCGAGAGATAAGAGAGAGATAAAGAGAAGAAGGAGATAGAGAGACAGAGAGAGAAAGATTAGAGAGAGACGAGGTTAGTACAAGAGAGAGAGAGAGAGAGAGAGAAGAGTATAGTAAGAGAATAGTCGAGAGATACAGATCGAGAGAGAGAGTAGGTAGATAAAGTACAGTAGGAACACAGATAGAGAGAGAGAACAGAGTTATAGCAAGATATAGAGACTATGAGAGAGAAGACAGAGTATATAAGATACTATATGATTATATATATATATAGATAGAGATATATAGTTACATATAGAGATATATATAATCTCTTCTTCTCTCTCGTCTATCTCTCTCTCTCTTCTATATCTCTCTCTCTCTCTCTCTCTCCTCTCTCTCTCTATCTCTCTCTCTCTTCTCTCTATCTATATCTCTCGGGGCGGGTTCCACTGAAACCATGTTTTATTAGAAAAGTAAGAAAACCACTAATTCACCATCGATTTGTGCAATCTATGGTTGATATCACATAATGGCAAGATTGTAAATAAATGGTAGTTAAGGGATTTATTGATAAGGTTGTAGGGGTATAATAGGCAAAACATATTTATAAATATATGGAAACTTTCATTTAGTTAATATAATCCCTAAAATCTCTCTTTCTCTCTCTCATTTCTCTTAATTTTAAAAACTAGATGCATGTATGTGTAAAAAAATTACGTATGAACCTTAAAATTCAATAGGTCTGAATGTTTTATCAATTTGGTAGTTGTGGTAACTAAGATACATATATGTATCATTACCTTTATATAATATAACTTAACTTATGTACTATACATATGTGACAGGGTTGTTACGTATATGTAACATGAGTGTTACGTATATGTAACAGTTCTCTTACGTATATGTAACAACGATACAAAATGTTCGTCTTGTTTATTTTGTTCTTCATGAACCTGATACCATTTTTGTAACTTGGTAATCTTCATAGCTATCATACTTACATATAAGTACGTCAAGAGTGGGTACATATGTGTATCATATCCGGATACCCATTTTCCATCATCTTCATCGCCATCTTCATTAGGATTACATATAACTAAACGCATTCATCAATATCTCTTATTCTTCATCTTGATGTTACTAGTTTTATCCACATTACTTTTATATAGATGAAATCAGGTTGCAATCATCATCAGATATCTTTTCTACTGATGAAATCATGTTGCAATTATCAATAGCGATGTATAACCTCAGATCATTTCAAGAGGAAACTACAGAAGCGATCTTGAACGCCACATGCAATTGAAGATCAATAGAAACAACAGACGCAATCATTACGGTATGAAGGGCTGAGTTGCATCTGATGTGATTGAATAACAACACAACAACAAATCTAATCTTCAAAATCATCGTCATCTTCGAACTAACTACCTGAACGAATCGAATCAAATATCATGTGCGATTAAATAACCTCGTTGAGCGATTATCATTAGCGAATTTTCATTGTCATCATCAAAGAATAAAACTTGTGAATAATCATAGTCCATATTTTTCCTAACGAAGGAACATATGAATGCATCGTAAATGTTAGAAAGGATAACATGCTTTTGGTCAACAAGTTAACAAAATTAGGAGAAAAATCAGCAAATTTGAAAAACATTAAAATTAAATGGGTTTTAAAATTACCTAAACACCCTTTAGAATATATAAATTAAAAACACATTCTAAAATATATTATGGTTAAGAATGGTTTTCATGGTTTTTAATTAAAAAAGTGGTTTTTTATTGATCCCTCCCCTATATATATATATATTATATATATAATATATATATATATATATATATATATATATATATATATATATATATATATATATATATATATATATCTATATAATATATATATACTATATAATCTATATCTATATCTCTATATATCTCTATATTATAATATCTCTATATCTCCTATATCTCTCTCTCTCTCTATCTCTCTATCTATCATATCTCTCTATCTCTTCCACTATCTCCATCTATATTCTCCCCTATATCCATCTATATCCTATCTACCTATCTCTTCCCCCTCGATATATCTATCTACATATATCTCTATATATCTATATATTACTTCTCTATATATATCATGGGAGGGATCAAATGAAAACCATGTTTATAATTAAAAACCATGAAAACCAAGGGTTACATATATGTAACTAAGTGTTAGAAAGTGTACAACTAAGAGCTACATACATGTATGGGTTATGTATATGTAAGTACGTGTTACCAAGTGTACAACTAAGAGTTACGCACATTTAGCTTCTACAAGTTACGTATACGTAAGTCGTTTCGTCATCATCGACGTTACTTGGAGTTTATATGAAAAATATATAATGACCTAAAAAATTGGTTGAATTTTACTTAAATATACTTTAAACAATTAGAAAGTTAAATCAATTATAAATTATGCTATTGGGTAGTGGTGGTTTCACGATTTTCAATTATAAACATGGTTTCATTTGATCCCTCCCCTATATATATATATATATATATATATATATATATATATATATAATATATATATAAATATCTATATATCTCTCTCTATATCTATATATATATATATATATATATTATATCTATATATATATATATATATATATTATAGAGTAGGGAGTATTTGTAAATAGTATAAGATTTAATTAAAAAACCCCTTGCTCAAACTTGAAAATAGGTCATTAAACTGGTCAAAGAATCCCTAAATATAGGAAAAATAGGTAAATGAATTTAGGCGGGAAAATCCTGATAGGTTCAAATGGATCGATCTGTGTTAATGATGTAATGCAATTGACTATTATATGAACAAAGTAATCAAACTAAACAATATAACAAAAATTCATAAAAGTTTCATTGATATTAGCAAAGGATTACAATGTATAATATGAGAGAGTTCTAATTCAAAGTCTACCTGCAAAAATACATAGAATCCTTTTTATACTTATGAAAGAAACAAAGGAATATATATTTACAAATAAGTCCATATACTATGACAAAAACAAAAACTAAAAACTAATACTAATCTTCAAGGCTCCAACAACACTCCCCCTATGATTTGCATTTGTCTTCAGTCAAAATAGTCTTCAGGCTCTTCTTTTATCTTGAACATGGCTTCTCCTTGTACAGATCCAGTTCTCGTAATGCTTTCTTTATTGAAGAGTTAAACTTTTCTGCTAAAATCCTTTGCTCAGGTTTAGAGTCATTCGTCTTGATTTCCATAGCATCCATCACCAGGAGAGTCTCCTTTGATAGACTTGCTATGTCCATATTGGTAAGAGGATTGGAATGGTCTTTCACATGTACCTCCAACACGCCTTTGCTGGATATCCTCATGAACTCTATATTAGGAACATCTTTCTTGAAAATATTTGCATAAGCCTGAGCTTTTCTTAAGGAAATCCGCTCCATGGCTGTGTTCATCACCTTAATAATTATCATAAAGTATTTTCTATCATGTTCAGCATCCATAGATGACACTTGCTCAAATTTTTGGTTGGATAAAAATGAAATGTAGCTCAGATGAAGTAATTTCAGCTCAAATACTCCAAATAAGCTTATCATATCCTTGTCCCAATCATTCTCATTTCTTACAAGCTTCAGATGAAAAGTATCAAAATCATAAATCCATCTTCGGATTGGTTTTGACATTTGAGTTCCATCTATGACTTTCAATCCAGGATTAGTCACTTTCTCAAAATACTTATCACCAATTGCTTCCAAATATCTTTCTTCTATTTCTTATCTTGATGCTTCTTTCTTCTCAATTCTCTTCAATGTATCAAAATACTCCTTATCTTCTTGATCACATAGTGTTTTGAGAAAAGATGGCATTCTTGTAATTCCTCTATTAAGCAGTTTTACAAAGTTTTCTCCTCTTGCAGCCTTGGTAGGATTAATAAGAGGCAACTTATGTAATTCTTTCAAATCTTGTACAGGCAAAGTAATGATACTCGAGTAAAAATGATAAACATCACATATTGCATTTACACTCTTTATCAAGAATGCATCGAACACTTCATCATACTTCCAAGCAACGATCTTTACATCTTTGGTTTTATCAGGCACAATCATAGCATTAAGTAGCTCTGAAATAGATTGTCCTGTTTTAAGCACGTTTCTTACTAAATCACCAGTAGATCTTGCCTTATTCCATAGTCGTTTCTGATCCAAATCAACTTTATATGCTTGTTGCTTAGTATTGGGAAACACTCTCATCAACTCCTTCTTTCTCTCATGAGTTTGTCTCACTAACTCCATGGACTTTATCTCTGGTGGTTTCAACACCTTAGTCCTCTTGGTGATTTCCAAATATTGTAAGTTATCCATGTCTAAGACAATCATCTTATTATACATCTTCTCCGTTATTTGGAAACTTCTCACCAGTGTTCTCAAAGATTCACCTTGAAGTCTTTTGAGTCTCTTCCATGGATAGTTCCTTGATTGCAACCACATCCTTAGAGCAGGAATACTCATGTCATCTGGATCAGGATGGTGCAATTCATTCTCAGGAATGTCATCAATGTTTATTCTCTCGCTCATCGGTGCCCACTCACCATTTTCCAAGCTAGGTTCATTTGGATCAACCGGCGCTGACGACTCTGCAATCATACATTTTTCATACTCGTCATTTATTTGAGTCACTGTCAACCGTCTAGAAATACTCTATTGTACTTTTGTTTGACAAGATAATTATATCTGTCCTCAAAATCTATCGGAATTGGGACATCATCACTAACATTCATCATAGGTGAATCAACTACTTCACACACATCTTCATCCTCCAATATTTCATTGTACCACTCATCAGTAAAGTCTGAGTCAATGTCATCCAGTGCTTCAATCTGTTTTTGGATTTCTTCTTCCTCAACATGCACTGTTCCTTCATCAATCTTTTGAGCTTTAGATGATGATTCTGATTCAACATCATCAATCTTTCTTTTGCCTTTTTCAGCTTTAGTAAACTTTTCAACCACTATAACTTGTGATTCTTCTTTTTATCTTTCTTAGTCATAAATGCTTCAGTTTCTTTTTCTTTCTCTTGCATATTTTCTTTCAATCTTTCTATCTCTTCATTTAGTCTTTTAATCTTCTCTTCAAGATCAATTATCAACTCATCTTTCTCTCATTCTCAGCCTTTAGCAAATCATTTTCATCTTGAAGTTTATTTGTTTTTTTGTCTTGATCAACAACTTTTGCTTTCAGATCATTGATTGCTTCTTCATCACTATCAACTTCAGTTTAAACACAAACATCATTGGTTTGTTTCAATACTGTCTCATTCATAACTATCAACTGTTGTTCTTGTATAGTTTAATATAGGATAGCATCCATATACTTAAAATCAAATGTTTGATTTTGATCCAAATTAGCATCAACATTTTCCTCATCCATATCATTTCCATCATCTCTTTCCTCATCATTCATCTCAGCATCACCACCACCTTCATCATGTTCAGCAGTCTCATCTCTCTGATCAGATACTGTTTCTTCACTGTCCATATCTTGATTGATTTCTCCTTCATTTTCCCCAATTTCACCTCCTTGATTATCTCCATCATCATTATCATTATCATCATCAGAAGAACTATCATCATCATCTTGTTCTTCTTCATCCTCATCTTCATCATCTTCTTTTTTTTTAACTATTTCTTCAAATACATCATCAATTAGTCTTTGGATCCACTGGTTCATCCTCAATCAAATGAAAATGTTGTTGATGAATATCAACCTCATCCATAGCAACATTCCTTGTATAATCAAATAAAGGGACATTTGGAGCTCCAGTAATGACAACTAATCTCTTGTACACAATCTCAGACATATGGTCAAGCTCAGTCTATCACCTTCTACTCCATGTACGTATAGCTCTGGATTTTCTTCATTTATGATCAACTGAAGAAATCTGGGTACACCAAATACTTGTCCCTTTCTTTCTCAAGTTAAAGATGAATCCGTTCATGATCCATTTAGCCATGTTAAACCTTCTGTTTGTGGCTAAAGCTATAACGGGTTATGCAATGTCCACTGAAATAATTCCTCCAGCACTTCTTAGGACAAGCCATGTTGGAATATGTAACATAACAACTTCCAATGGTTATACACCCTAGCCCTGAAGAATTGTTTCTAAGGAAAGTTATCTGGGTGTCCCATCATCATAAACACCTCTCTAGACTCATCAAAAGTGTACTCAGCATAATCTTGAGGCTCATTATCTCCCAGTCTGAGAGCAACTCTCATAGACTGCTCAAAGATCTCTATCCTTCTGTCATTAGTCACAAATCCTCTCAGAACTTTGCTCCCATCATCATCTCTCTCAACCTCATCTGTTCTACAGAATTTCTTTATCAGTCTAGCATTAATAGCTGGGCGAGCACACATGGCATAGACATATCTAATCCTCATAATAAATCTGATCATTTCTTCATATCCTGTTGCTTCTCTAACATCCTCATTAAGAAAAGCAGCCACATTATGCTTGGGCTCAAATTTTAGCTCAGCCATCTGTAAATCACAAAGAAACAAGAATAAGTATGAAGGTATTACAATAATGTAACTCTCAAAATATTTTGTCAATTTTATATTCAAAAACTTTTGAAAATATTACAAGTGTTTTACACACTTAATTTCTCAAATGTTTTGAATAAAAATCAACCATTCTTATGAGTTTTTAACAAACATGTAACAAGTTATAAATCCTTCATTAGTTTTAAATTTTACTTAACAGATTTTATATTTTAAAATTTGATCATTTTTTTATTTAAAAAAAATCTAAGTGTTGAACATTGCAGAACCGGTGAAGGGTGGTCACTTACAACACAACAACACAAAGAGGAGAATAACCAACGTTAATCAAACAGTAAACTGGATTAACCACAATAATGATACTAAGAACACAAGTAATAAGTAAAGAGACAGAACAAGAGAACACAAGAGATTGGGTTTCAAGGATGCAGTATATTGCTTTCTCAAGTTCTATTACAAGTGTTACAAAGCATAAAGAAAGATACTAGAACATGGAATACTTATACTACAACCTACAGCCGGCTATACTTTGAAAGCCAGCTGGATACAATTGACTAGACACAAACAAAATCAATTGTAGAGTCAAAAGGCATATCTGCCTTTTAACTTGTGACTATGACATGCCATAGCTCACATCCTAATATATTACAAAAAGGATAAAAGTACATAAAGTAGAAAGCATGGACTCAAGACCTCAATGTACAGTTACCAAAGCATGGACCTTTCACCAACTCATGTAAGTTGGTGACTTTACAGAGTTGCAGCGGAAAGGTGGTCCAGCTTTATGGTAAAGTACATCAGATAAAGGCATATCTCTAAAAGTCTTCGGAAGAAATCTATCTTCACTATTTGGCTTCTGAAGACTTTGTCTCTAAAGCTTCAAAAGATATTGGTCTTGGCTTCGGAAGATTTTACACTTAGAATATTTCTAGTGCTTGGTGTAAAACTTCTGAAGCAATTCTACTTCAGTTCTTTAGTGCATGCTTGCAGAGAGACTTTGGATGTTTTGGCTGCATCAGACTTATAGGAATCCTTACAAACTCCCCCTAGGATGATGCTATCAAAACATTTAGAAGATCTTCAGATGTTTGTAGTCTTCAGCACAATGATGACCATACCCTTCTTCATTAGATGGTCAGGATCATTCAGACTCTCATAGTATCTTCTCATCTCAAAGAGATCATGCAGAGGTAAGTTGATTATGTCTTGCCATGTATAGACATTCTCAACACCTTGATCTCTGATCACATGCCATCTCTCTGGATTAGTAGTGAAGGTCCAGGATAAGATGGGTGTCTCAGCTGCAAGAGGAGCCACTTGAATTGGAGTTGGTTGGGCTGCCTCTTCATGCACTTCCTCAGGTTGATCTGACTCAGCCTGAGGTGTAGAGGTAGATGATTCAGGCTTCTTCCTTTTAGGCTTTGGTTTAGAAGCCATCCTCTTCTTCCTCTTAGAGGACTTTAACTGAGAAGACTGGTCTGCAGCACCTTGTTTATCATCCTTGTCTTTCTCAGTTGGGTGTTCCTCCCTCACAGGTTCAGAAGGAGAGGGAGTTTGACCCTGCTATGGATCAGAAGATGAAGCTTGCTGAGGCTTAGCAGGAGGTCCGGGTTGTGTTGTCTCAGGTTGTTCAACCTTAACCTCCACTTCAAGTGGGACTTGACTTGGAAGAGAGTGTAAGTCAATCAGCTCTTCACTCTTGATCTTCTGCTTGATTACCCTGATATGCTCATCCATTGTGGATAGAGACATAGGGCCAAATCTCCTTCCGGAGAATCCATACAGCTTCAAGAAGCTCATCATCCTTTGTCTGTCAGCAGGCTTTTTCATACTCTTTTGGATGAAGGCTCTTGACTTTGCAGCCTCTTCCCTCATCTTTCTCTTTGTAGCTTTTTGTTCTTTGAGCACTTGAAGTTCAAGCTGTTTGAGATACTCAAACTCAATGTACTCAAAGGACAAGGGAAGAAGTGCAGATGCCTGGTAGAGACCTGTGGCACTCAGGTAGTTGATCATGTTTTGTCTGTCTGTTTCTTTGTCTACCTGAGGTTCTTGTGTAGAAGCCATAGTCTCTTGCACAGGGCTTTCTTGAACTGGGGAGAGAGTAGGAGCATGCTTGTAAAGTCTTTTCTGTCTCTTCTCCTCTTTGAATTGGAGAAGTAACCTTGCATCCTCTTTTTCTTTCATCTCTCTTGACACTTCCATGTCAGCCAGTTCATTTAGTTGCTCTAAAAGGAGAGAAATAATCTCATTTATGTCATAGTTCCTGGTCTGCAGGTAAGTAATCCTGACTGCCCTCAACTCATCATCTTGAGTGTTTGGTCTGGGAGCAGCCCTGATTGCAGCTTGCATAAAACCTGAAGACCCAGAGGAACTTTCTCCCCTTAGCTTCCTCTTCCTCTCTCTCTCCTCCTCCTCAATTTCCTCAGGAGTCAAAATCCTTTTCCCTTTGTCACCCACAGACCTTTGTGACTCAGGGTGGATAGAGGTTTGGCCTTCATTGCTTGGTGTAGCATCCATGCTCTGGCCAGAGAGAGGTTGTGAGACACCTTCACCAGCAGGTGTTTCACCGAGGGAATGAATTTCTGAAGCAGTTGTTGGTGTGACAGGGCTCTCAGGCTCTATCACTGGGCCTTCAGCCAAGGTTTTCCCTTTGAAGCTAATCTCAGGGTCTGCCTCAGCATCCAGTTGACCAATGACATTACCTGATTGCCTTTGTCTCCTTCTTAGGCTGAACTCTTCAGTAATTCTGTCTTGAATTCTGAGTGCTAACCTGTCAGCTTGTCTTAATTTGCTTGGATTGACAAGTGGCATGTTGACCAGATCAAGACCTTCATAGTAGTTCAAGGTTTGAAAATCAAATACTTCTTGTTGCCCTTGAACTCTGTGAAGAATGAGGGCTCTTCTATCAGCATCATACCTCCACAATGATGTAGTTTGAAGTTCCTTGAGGTGGGGATGACATAGCCCTTGGTATACCTTCCTCAAAGAGACTCCTGATGATAGAGTCTATAGAGTCCACAATAATGTGAACTTGAGGAAGTTGCTGAGTATGCACAATTGCAAGTGAGGATGGTGAGTCCTAAATGTCCATACTCTCTGAAGAACTCCCAGGTTCTGTGTCTGTAATGACTTTCTCCCCTTTTTGGTAGCATCACCCTCTTGCATAGGTGAGCTAGAGGTTTGGTCAACCACATTCACAGGTTCTTGTGTTCCTGGTTGAACTCTTCTTAAAGGTCTCCCAGCTAGTTTTTCCCTGAGATAAGATATCTCAAGTTGTTGATCATTGACCCTGTTATGAAGGGTAGTCACCTGAGATTCAAGGTGACTAACCTTAGAGACTAAATAGGAGCATGTTTTTGACAGTTTTTGCACCTTTAGTCTCAGATTCCCCTCTTCTTCATCAGAAGATTCATTGGGGGATGAGATGATTGGACCAAAGTCCTCTCTCTAACCACCAGCTTCAGGTTCTTGGCTGCTGGATTTCCTCTGCTCATTGACATTCTCAGTTGAGATGTCAATGGGCTGAGTTGCCATGGTTGAGGTCTTAATAATGTAATCACTTGCAAAAGTGAGAGCCTCTTCCATATGGATATCCTGAACAAGTTCAGAAGTATCCACCTCAGTTATAGGTGACTGATGTGGGCTAGACTGAGGAGACTCAGGAGTGCTCATCTCTCTTTAAGTAGGGAAAGAGAAGAGAGAATCATGGTACTTACTGAAACCTAAGTCTTCATCAGTATAGAATGAAGGTTGGGAATGGGTTGATTTAGATCTAAAGGCTAGGGATGGTAACTGTCCCCTGAAGGTTGTTCACTTGAGTGTTGAGACTCAGAGTGAAGGCTTAAGGCAGTTGGGCTTGTGAGCTCATCAGGGTGAGCATGAGGAACCTCAGCCCTGATTGTTGAAGAGATGGGAGTGGTTTGCTCCTTAGGGGAAGTGGGAGCTCTAGTGTCCACTTCCTCCTGTATTGGTGAGTATATGGGGACCTGCACAGACCAATAGCTTGAGCAGGGGTTCGTTTGGATTTTCTTTGGTAGGTGAGGGTTACTTGAGGTCTTTTTAGTGGTAGAGAGGTAGAAGGTGTGGGTTCAACACTAGCTTGTGTTGCTAGGTTGTCACCTTGAGCAATGAGCTCTAACATTTTGGGGACAAGGGCTGTTTCTACCCTGAGAAGCCTACAGTTGGCTTCTTCATGATTTTAAAGATGCCGGGCTTCATATGTCCCAATTTAAGAATATTATCTGTTTCCTTCAACTGTGAGCCCAGTTCACAGTTGAGAATGTGTTGAACATATCTAGGAAACATATAATACTCTAAGGAGTCCAAGTTAGCAAGCAAATTTGTATAGACAAATTGAGAGTACCTGAACTTGACCCCTTGAACCATTCCATGTACTATGAAGGAGAGATCCTCAGGAATCTGTCCCACCCTCCATGCTTGTTTGACAAGCTGTGGATAACCACATGGAGTAGGTATTTCCACTGGGATGAGACCTTTCCTTTCCTGAAGGTCTTTACAGAGAAATCTCCCTCATAACCCATCTGCTCAAAGGAATGATTGACAGCTTCCTTTGGGAAGGACAACTCACCTTCTTCATCATCCAGCTGCAAATGAGTGTTGATGATGGCCGGAGTGATGAAGATTGTCCTCCCTTGCACTGTGGCAGACAGTGCCTTCTCCCCATCCATGATGACCTCTTGGCAGGTCTTCCAAAATTCAAGCAGATGATCCTCATAGAGAGTAGGATCAATGGTTAGGGAGGTGAAGTAATTAGATAAAGCTACGAAACGGCAAATCTCTGAGAAACTATCATCTTTCTCAAAGCTTAACAGAGCAACCTGATTGTGTTACCTGTGAAGTTGCATGGAGAAATCTGGTTTGTTTCTGCGGTTAAGGTTGGCCATTTGAGAAGCTTAAGGATGAAGAAAGGTGAAAAGCAAAGGCGGTTTGGGAATTAGGTTTGAGGAATAGTAGAATTGAAGAAGATAGTGAGGGAGAGGGGGAACCGTTGGGTATATATGTGAAAAGGTTTTGAACCAAAGTTAATGAAAGACGATAAACTTTGAAATCCGAATGTCGGTCCCACCTCTGAAAAAGTAGTTTACTTTTGCTCAAAAAGTAGTTTTCTTGGAATTCGAAAAGCTTCCGAGGGTAAATTATCTTCGGAAGTTTTAATGAAAAAGCTTCCGAAGCTAAAATGACTTCGGAAGAATTTCCTGAGAATCTTGAGAATTTTGCTTCGGAAGAGATATAAACAATTGAATGCTTTGTATATAAAACAACAAAGCTTCCGAGAGTTAATTTTGCTTCGGAAGGAAAAAGTCCTTAAAACAAATAAGTGTCTGAGACAAGTATTTAAGCTTCGGAAGATAGATTGAAACCTCTTCCGAAGGTAAAATTTCTTAGACAGTTATTTATTTTGAAGACATGATTTGCTTCCGAAAGTAAAAATATATCTTTCGAAGGATCAGAAAATTTTCAAGAATCTAAGGAAAGTCTTCAAAAAAGATTTTATATCAAAAGAAAACATGAGCTTATGAAAGTGATGAACTAGACAACTTAGGACACACATATTTTTAAGAGTTAATTAGAATTAGTTTTAAAAAAGATCTACTCAAAGTTAATCATCCCAATAGCTGATATTAGATATTTAAATCTTTGTTCATCAAAAGCTTTTGTAAACAGATCAGCATATTGTTCATCTGTATGAACTTTGACTAGTTTAATTAATCCCTTTTCATAGTTATCTCTTATTAAATGATACTTGATATTGATGTGTTTGGTCCTTGAGTGCTGCACAGGGTTCTCAGTGATAGAGATAGCACTATTGTTGTCTATGTGGATAGGAGTGTCCTTAAGTTAAATCCATAGTCCAGCATCTGATTTTGAATCCAAAGCACTTGAGCACAGCAACTTGCAGCAGCAATGTATCAGCCTCAACAGTTGATGCAGACACACAGGATTGTTTCTTGCATTGCCATGAGACAACCCTTCCACCAAGGAATTGACATCCCCCAGATGTAGACTTTGCAGTCATGTTGCAACCACCATAATCACTATCTGTATAAGCATCAGATTGAAGTTAGGATTCTTTAGATACCATAAACCAAGTGTTGAAGCACCTTTGAGATATCTTAGAATCCTTTTGACAGTGATAAGGTGAGACATCTTAGGGTTGGCTTGATATCTTGCACAAATGCATGTAGCAAACATGATATCAGGCCTGCTAGCAGTAAGATACATAAGAGACCAATCATAGCCCTGTATAAGTGTTCATCTACACACTCCCCCTCAAGATCAGGTCCAAAGGAGTGGTTTCTGGCTATGGGTGTCTTGGCAATCTTACAATCAGTCATGTTGAACCTTTGAGTATGTCCTGAACATACTTTGTCTGACTTATGAAGATACCATCTTCAACTTGCTTCACTTGAATTCCAATAAGAAATTGAGTTCTCCCATTGCACTCATTTCAAATATGTCTTTCATCAGCTTCTCAAAGTCTTTGCAGAGCTTTGGATTAGTTGAACCAAAGATGATGTCATCTACATACACTTGAACTAGCAATATGTCATTTTCCTGTCCTTTGATGAAGAGAGTTCCATCTATAGTACCTCTCCTGTATCCATGTTTGCAAAGATACTCAGACAATGTCTCATACCACTTCCTGGGTGCCTGATGCAGCCCATAAAGAGCTTTGTCAAGCTTGCAGACATAATCAGGATGATCAGGGTCTACAAAACCAGGTGGATGTTTGACATACACCTCTTCACAATCACTCCATATAGAAAAGCACACTTCACATCAAGTTGAAAGACCTTGAAGTTCTAGGATGCAGCAAATGCCAGGAATATTCTAACAGCTTCTAGTCTTGCTACAGGAGCAAAAACATCAGTGTAGTCAATCCCTTCTTCTTGTGTGTATCCTTGAACAACTAGTCTTGCCTTGTTCTGATGATAATGCCTCTATCATCCTTCTTATTCCTAAACACCCATTTGGTTCCAATGGTAGTCTTCCCATGAGGAAGAGGACAAAGGTTCCAAACTTTTTGCTTTTTGAATTGTAGCAACTCTTGTTGCATAGCTTCAACCCAACTTCCATCTTTTAGAGCCTCATCAACTTTCTTTGGCTCTATCTGGGATAAGAAACAAGAGTGAAGACAAACATTTGCTTCATGGGTTTGTCCTCTTGTTCTTACCCCTGTGACAACATCTCCAAGCTGAGGGATCACGGCAAGTTGCTGAGAAAGATCTAAATTTGAGAAATTTAGATCTGGCATAGATGATTCACCCTCCACATCACCACACTTATCAAGATTGACTTGATCCAATGAGTGTGTGACATCATTGATGTTGTCATCTATGGTGTGGTTATTAGCATCAAGGAATTCTTGATCACTTTCACCATCACCATTGTTGTCTTCCACAATTGAGGTATCTTTATCTGGTTGTGGAGCCTCTGAGCTGGAATTTGAAGGCACCCCAGATGTATCAGCTGAATTTGTCATTGTAGTGCTGATAGAAACCTCATTTGCTGAAGTAGTTCCAACTGGAGCTGAAGATGTATGAGTTGAAGGTCTTCTTAGCTCAAATCTTGGATCAGGATCAGCTGTATTTAAATTTTCTACAGATCCTGAAATATTCTCACAAGATTTGTTAAAACAGTTGGTAACTAAATCAAGATCAAATAGCCAATCAGGACCAGAAGCAGCTACACAGGGTGGGTGTTCATTGAAAGTCACATTGGCTGACTCCTCAACAATTCTAGTTCTGAGATTGTATACTCTATAAGCCTTAGCCTGGGAAGAGTATCCAATGAAGTGTCCATCATCTGATTTCTCAGCAAATTTGGCAATTTGATCTTTGGTATTCAAGATGGTGCAAGGACATCCAAATGACCTGAGAAAACCAATGAAAGGTTTTCTCTTGTGCCAAAGTTTATAAGGAGTCTTACCATGTGTCTTAACTACTAAAACTCTGTTTTGCACATAGCAAGCAGTATTTATTGCCTCTGCCCAGAAGGTGATGGGCAGTTTAGAGTCAGACAACATAGTTCTTACAGCTTCAATTAGTGTCCTGTTTCTCCTCTCAGCAACACCATTTTGCTGAGGAGTCTTGGGATCACTATATTGTCTTGTATACCTATTTCATCACAAAATGTATCAAGGGCTTGATTTTTGAATTCAGTCCCTTGATCACATCTTATGGTTTTGACCATGTGATCACTTTGATTCTCAATTTTTAAGATGAAATTCTTCAGAATCTCAGGGGTCTCATCCTTAGTTCTAAGAAACAAAACCCAAGTGAATCTTGTAAAGTCATTTGTGATCACTAAACAATAAGAGGTCCTTCCTAGACTCATTACACTGGTGGGGCCAAAGAGATCCATATGTAATAAGTGTAGGGGAGTAGTGATGGAGTTCCTTTCCTTAGGCTTGTGAGATACCTTATGTTGCTTCCCTTTCAGGCATGCAACACAATGATCATCACTTGTAAACTCTTTCTTTGGCATTCCAGTTACCAAATCATGTTTAATAAGTTTATTCATGTTCTTAAAGTTTACATGGCACATTCTTTTATGCCATAGGAAAGACTCATCACTATTTGCTTTAGACAGAAAGCATGAAACTTCTCCTGAGGGAGCTGTTTCTTGCAAGTCCATCTTGTACATATTCCCTTTCCTGGGGGCTCTAAGCAGGAGGTGCCCATGAGGAATGACCACTCCAGGCTTGAGAACAATGCACTCTGCTCAGTAAAGAGCATGTTATGACTCTGATCACAAAATTAGGATACACTCAAAATTGTACCCAAGCTTCTTGACAAAGTTTACCTTTTCAATGCTGAGCTTACCATTTGTGACCTTGCCCCTTCCAGAAATGTAACCACCTTCATCTCCTCCAAAAGCAACTGGTCCTCCATCAATCCTCTCAAAGCTATGGAGTAGTGACCTATTGTCTGTCATGTGCCTGGAACAGCCACTATCAATGATCCAGACATTCTTGTTTCTCTTGAGTTGTTCCTGCACAAAGAATATAATTAGTTACATTTGGAAACCCAAGCCTTATTTGTCTTGGGCTCACTAAGTATAATAGAAGGTAATGCAACTGTAATAGATCCTATGGTTGTGCTAGAAGGATCTTGAGCTGTTGTTGATGGAGAATTTTCAGTCACTTGGTCTTTCTTAGACTTCCACACCACCTTTGGAGTCTTGGACTTGACCTTCAAAACTTCGAAAGCTTTTGGGACTTCGGAAGTTTTGATGACTGAACCTTCGGAAGATTCTGCAGTCACTGCAGCAGACTTCAGTGCTTCGGAAGAATTCCTTTCTTCCGAGACCAACTTCTCTTCCGAAGGTAATTTTCTATTTGCATTCTTCTTAGATTTGGAGCTTCTGAAGGAAACAGACTTTCCTTCCGAAGCTTGAATCTTCTTGGAACTCTTTGAAGTCTTTGTCTTGGTCATATGGACTGTACTTTTAGGATTGTATGGACAATCCTTAGCAATGTCAGAGGTACTTTCACACATGACACACAACATTTTCTTCTTCACAAGAGTCTTCTTATGAGAAAAAGACTATCTTTGGTCACATCCCTTCTCCACTTTCATCTTTGCAGATGCTGTGACAGTTCTTATGGGCTAGGAACTGTTCTTGGAGTTTGATGGTCCAGGCTGTGCAGCAGTGGTACACACCAGATCAGTCTTCTTCTTGGTACTGAGATGATTTGAACAAGAACCAGAACTCTTAGTTGAAGAGTTTTGGTTGATGTCTTCAGTCTTTACTACTTCAAACCCTACAGAGATAAAAACTTGTTTCTGCTTAGAGTCAAAAGTAGCCTTGATCTCTTGAGCCTTCCTTGCTTTTCTTTTGCTCTTCCTGATCAAGTTCTTTCTCACTGACTAGGTCATCACAGTAATCTTCTTCTCCTCAGAAGGATAGTGGCCCTTCTTAGAATCCTCATCTTCACTCTTCTCAGAGTAATTCTTCACTATCTCTTCTTCATCCTCTTCACTTATAGGATCTATGAGAGGAAGCTCATCTTCACAAGTTCCACACCTAGGAGATCTTACAGACAAGATTGTGTGTGGAGGAGCTATCTCATTGGATTCCAGTCCCTGTCTATTTTGATAACACACCTTGTTGTGCAGGGATGAGGATATCATGTTCTTGAAGGTCTCTTCTTCAAGAACACTCTTTTCTGCCCTGGCATTGCTGATCACAAGCTCAGCCTAGCACTCAGTCAGCTTGGTTATGAGATCTTTGATTTGAGTCCTAAAATCTATATGCTCATGTTTTAGAACTGAAATGGTTTTCTCTAAGTCCTCTATCTTTAGTTTATAATCATTTTCAGACTTTCTAAAATCAGATTTTAAAATGTTTAAGGACTCAAGATCAGATCTCATCTCCAAGTTATAGGACCTGTATCTGTTAACTTTAGCAATACATTCAGGATTACAGAGATGTTCCAATACCTTGGCTTCATCATGATCTGCCATTAGTGCTTGGTTTGGAGAAGCATCTTCCACCTGAAAGCTCCAGTCAAAGCCTCCTTCTTCAACAGCAACAGCAGCTTGTTGCTTTGGCTTCTCATTCTGAGGGGCTTTCTCAGTGTAGTTTGGTCTGGTTTGTGCTTGGCCACCATTTGTTTTAGGTGCCTTACACTCTCTACCAAAGTGGCCCATCAAGTTACAGTTGTAACACTTGATTTTGCTTTTATCCAAGCCAAACTGTCCACTGGTTGCATTTCTTGGAAACCTCCTTCCAGTTCTCTTGTAGAACTTCTTGGCTCTATGAGTGAGAAGAGCCATTTGCTGGACTATTTCCATGTATTCCAGATCATCTGGATGGATACAATCCAGGTCTTCAAGAGTGAAAAGAGAGTTGCCACAACTTTTATCAGAAGACACAAAGGCTTGAGAAGAGCTTGTCTCTTGGAATGGGCTTCCTTGAGTGTAGTTCTCCCTGGGTGTCTCTAGGAAGGTGATGAAAGGACCCTTTGGTGAGTTGTCAGGGTAGCATATGAGATGATGTTGGGGTTCTATGCTATCTCTTTCAACCACCTGCAGGGCTGAACCCAATTGATTGTTGGAGTTGCCAGATGAACCTTGCATGTTCATCTCCATCTGGTAGCCACTGAGAATCCCATATAACTCTGTCAGAGTAAGAGTTTTGAGATTTTCAGTCCTCTTGATCACCACACAATAGTGTGTCCATTGCCTAGGAAGTGAGGACATGAACTTCCTTACAATGTCTCTATTTTCAAGAGGAACTCCTCCATCCACAAGGGTATCCACTATCTCAACATACCTAAAGTATTGTTGAGTCATGGTTTCACCTGTTTTGAAGGTGAAGTTTTCAAACTGCTGCTTCAGGAGATCCTTCTTGTTCTCCTTGGCTTCAGAGGAACCTTCATACATCAGTTTTAGTGCATCCCACAGCTGTTTAGCTGTTTTGCACTTCTTGAAACCTCTGTACACAGAGTTTGGAAGTGCAGTTTGAAGAGCTGTCATGGCTTTTCTGTCAATCTATACTCTCTTCCTATCTTCATCAGAGTAGTTAGCCACATCTTTGGGAATCATACCAGTACCAGTAGCAGAAGGAGTGCTGGGTATGAAAGGTCCATTTTCAACAGACTCCCACATTCTTGAGTCTAGAGACCTGATGAAACCTTCCATTCTCGTACACCAGGTATCAAAGTCATCAAGAGTGATCAGTGGGGACTTGTTCATGGTTCCAGTTTCCATATCAGTCTTGGAAATGGCTGCCATTTGAAAAGTTTAGTATTTGTGTGTGTGAGGGATCTTAAGATGGTGAGATCTTATATCAAGAGCCTGAAAAGCTCTGATACCAATTGTAGGACCGGTGAAGGGTGGTCACTTACAACACAACAACACAAAAAGGAGATTAACCAAACTTAATCAAACAGTAAACTGGATTAACCACAAGAACACAAGTAATAAGTAAAGAGAACACAAGAGATTGGGTTTCAAGGATGCAGTATATTGCTTTCTCAAGTTCTATTACAAGTGTTACAAAGCATAAAGAAAGATACTAGAACATGGAATACTTATACTACAACCTACAGCCGACTATACTTTGAAAGCCAGCTGGATACAATTGACTAGACACAAACAAAATCAATTTTAGAGTCCAAAGGCATATCTGCCTTTTAACTCGTGACTATGACATGCCATAGCTCACATCCTAATATATTACAAAAAGGATAAAAGTACATAAAGTAGAAAGCATGGACTCAAGACCTCAATGTACAGTTACCAAAAGCATGGACCTTTCACCAACTCATGTAAGTTGGTGACTTTACAGAGTTGTAGCGGAAAGGTGGTCCAGCTTTATGGTAAAGTACATCAGATAAAGGCATATCTCTAAAAGTCTTCGCAAGAAATCTGTCTTCACTATTTGGCTTCGGAAGACTTTGTCTCTGAAGCTTCGGAAGACTTCACTTTTGGCTTCGGAAGATATTGGTCTTGGATTCGGAAGATTTTACACTTAGAATATTTCTAGTGCTTGGTATAAAACTTCCGAAGCAATTCTACTTCAGTTCTTTAATGCATGCTTGCAGAGAGACTTTGGATGTTTTGGCTGCATCAGACTTATAGGAATCCTTACAAACACTTACTGTTTTCTGATTCAATCAAATTTTAAAAGATATAATCAATTAAGTAACTTGTTTCTTTTTGATTTGAAAGCATTAGTTGAGTTTTGATGATTAACAATTAAAAGTTTATTTGAAATTTTACATTGTCGATTCATTTTTGTACAAATTTTTTATTCTTATTTTTCACTGATGAACACATGAATCATCAAACAATTTTTGTGATGAAATTCAGATTTGATTGTGTTAAAGTGATCGAAATCATGTTTCAACAACAATTTAGGTTCAATTTTGAACATTCAATCCTATTTTATCATCAAATTTCAAATCATTCAAGTTCTTAGGGTTTGAACACCCAAATAGGATTCAAACGCCCGATTGAATGTGAAAATTATGGATGGTGATTTGATGAACTACACTCAATAAGTTGTTTAAAATCACTGATTTTACCTTATAATAACAACAATATTAGATAATCAGTCTAAACAAGAAAGTATGATGCTCGACGGGTGTATGTGAATAAGAACAGAGTGTAAGCGAGAGTGAAAATGTTCGAATGAAATGATTTCTGTCAAGTGTTGAATTTAAATAAGTGTAAAAAACCCTTGGACGCATTACAACTGTGTAGGCGCATGACAACCGTTGAGACGCATAAGGTTTAGGCGCATTGGCAGCACAGGCGTATTACCGCTGTTAAGGCGCATGAGACCTAGACGCATGAGTTAAACTTGGTCAATTTTATCAAAGGACTTAGGCGCATTTGCACTGTTCAGGAGCATGAGCACTATTTTAGGCGCATGAGCACTGTTTTAGGCGCATGAGCACTGTTCAGGCGCATGACCTAGCCTGAAACGCCTGACACTTGAACAAAATCATGAACCCTCGGTTCGTAGTAGAACTGTTTAGGCATATGGGCTTTCAAGAATCCACACTTGGTTTATTTTCAACATGGAACGTCTGGTACTGTTTAGGCGCATGAACTTGTGTAAAACGCCCAACACTTAACCAAATTTTCAGACTCATGACCACTATTTAGGCGCATGAGTTGGAATCAAAACGCCCAACACTTATCATAAAACTAAAAATTCATCATGCTTCTAAACTTAGACTTATGGTCACTGTTTAGGCGCATGAGGATCATTCCATACATCTAACACTTGGAATTTTTCACCATAAACATTTAAACCCTAATTTTGAAAATTTTCACAGTTCTTCATTAAATTATCAAACCTTGGTCAAATTTTGACTCTTTGACTTTTTGGCTACACAAAAACTTTGACTTTTTGACTTTGTCATTTAAAAAATTTTATTTCTCACTCAAATTTTTTAGCTTGTAATTGTTAATTAATTATTTCCCTTCATTTTAGTCTTAAAAATTTTAAAATTTTTCAAAATTTTAAACAATCTTAACTTAACTATTTGCAAGAAGCTTTTCCATATCTCAAACCAAAAACAATTTGAAATTTTGTTAGGTTCATTTCTATATCATATTAAACACACACATACTTGAAAACATAGAATCATCCTTTTCAACATTTATTTTGATCTTCTCTTTTTCAATCTTTACTCCCCCTATAAACTCTTAAGTTCACAAACTTAGAAGTTTATATAAGTTGAAAATTTAGAAAAAACCTATCATTAACAACAGGCCTGCACACATAAAATCATGCAAAAATCAAAATAAAGCAGAATAAAAACTCTACTATATATACAATGAATCATATGCCTGTAGTGAGATAATATCAGATAATAATCAGCACATTAAAATAAAAGAAATTATGGATAGTCATAGACAATGATTAAATCATGACCAGGTGTGTTCCAGGTCAGCGTTACCGCAGCAAAGGAGACACAAGATCTAAGGACAGACTACGAGTACTTTGGTAAAAGAATCAGCACACCTACTTTTTAAATTCTGAGACTGTTAAGGTTCGATTAGATATGACATTATGGAACCCACACTTAGACTTAGAGAGTCCGACCCTCGTCAAGGTATGCAAGCAAGCACTTTTTCCTAGCTTAAATACCTGACATATATGTATAACCAGATCTCATGTTTAGGTTAATGAGTGAATCATTATGGTAAAACCATTTGATAATCTCTGAGAAAACCACCATGGACAAACCATTAGGTAATCCCTAAATCCGTTTCATAAAGAATTGGATATAGATGATTCATAAGAATCAGAGGACATCCATTTTGGACTTTTGAAAAGATTGTGCACATTGGCATCTTTTGCATCAAGTGAGAATATCCAGGCCTGTAATGACTTACAACAGTGGATATCTTGTCACTTCAGGTCTATGATGACTCATAACAAAGAAGTGAACAGATGCGGTAAATAGATCTCATAGTTATTCATATCACCATAAGTGTGAGTTTGTGACTTGACGAACAATCAATCAGATAAATCAACACCACTCATATAAACTAGTATGGATACCCACTAATGCATAATGATTTAGTTAAATCTCAAGAATCTACTTTTTCAGTATAATTGCATGAGTTCACCCTCACATCATATCTGATAATGTCAGACTTTATTATCGAGTGAAGTATGTAACTGATTAAATCTGATGTACTATCATTTCTCAAATGTTGCAGTGACAGATTCAATTCTAAAGAAATCAACATCTAAACTATATTTTTTGTATTTTCCTTTCATATTTTTTTATTTTGTTTTGCAATTTCTAATGTTGTATTTGCTTTTTCTTTTAGCACACACACACAATATTTACAATCAGGCAGTCAACTTTGATAGTTTCTCTCTTAATTTGTTTATGAAAAGGAGGGAGGGTTCTTATCATTTTGATGAAACAAAATCAGTTTTCAACATGATTAATAAGACCAATAGAGTCAACCAAATACTCAAACCTTTCTGGTAAAAAGGCTTTTGTAAAAAGGTCAGCCAATTGTTTTTCAGTTGATATTTGAATCAAAATGATTAAACCTTTTTCAGAGTTATCTCTGAGAAAATGATATCGAATTTCTATATGCTTTGTTTTTGAATGTTGGACAGGATTAGTTGTTATAAACATAGCAGCGTTGTAATCAATGTAAATAGGAGTTTTAAGTAAATTGAACCCGTAATCCAGTAGTTGGTTTTGTAACCAAAGGATTTGAGAACATCCTGCTAATGCAACTATGTACTTAGCTTCTGCAATTGATACTAAGACATTTATTTGTTTCTTACACTGCCATGAGACTAATCTGGGACCCAAAAACTGATAACCACCCGTAGTAGATTTTCGATCTTGACTACATCCTCCATAATCACTATCAGTATATCCATGTAACTTGAAGTTTCCTTCGTAAGGATACCATAACCCTAGAGCTGGTTTTCCTTTGAGATATCTGAATATGCGTTTGACTGCGATTAGGTGAGATTCCTTCGGGTCTGATTGATACCTGGCACACACACAAACAACATACATTATGTCAGGTCTAGATGCAGTAAGATACATCAAAGATCCAATCATAGATCTGTATAATGTTTGGACAATAGATTTTCCTTTCAGATCAAGATCAATCTTGGTATTGACGTCAGTTGGAGTTCTGATAGATTGACAATCTTGTAGTTTGAATTTCCTCTATATCTTATCAACAAATTTCTTTTGATTAATAAAAATGCCATCTGCAGATTGTTTTACTTGCAATCCAAGGAAGAAATTGATTTCTCCTATAGAACTCATCTGGAAACGCGATTTCATAATCTATTTAAATTCTGAGCATAATTTCTGACTTGTAGAACCAAATATGATATCGTCCACATACACTTGCACACATAAGAGATCATTTGCATCCTTCTTTATGAATAAAGTTGGATCAATTTTCCCTCTTGTGTATCCATGTTGGATCAAATGCTGGGATAATGTCTCATACCAGATTCTTGGAGCTTGATGTAGCACATATAAAGCTTTGCTTAGCTTGTACACAAGATGAGGGAATTCAGAATCTTCAAAACCTTAAGGTTGCTTGACATACACATCATCTGTGATTGGTCCATACAAAAATGCACCTTTAACGTCCATTTGGTACACCTTGAATTTCATATAAGAAGCATATGTCAGGAAGACACGAATTGCTTCAAGTCTTGAACTGGAGCAAACACTTCATCATAATCAATTCCTTCCTCCTGGGTGTAACCTTGTACTACTAGCCTTGCTTTGTTTCGAACAACTATTCGTCGATCATCTGATTTGTTTTTGAACATCCATTTTGTGCCAATGGCATTCTTTCCTTCAGGCAAATCCACAAGCTTCCACACTTCCTATTTACGGAATTGAAGTAACTCTTCTTGCATAGCCTCAATCCAACTATTGTCCAGTAATGCTTCAGTGATGTTTTTAGGGACAATTTGAGATAGAAAACACAAGTATAAGAAAATGTTTGCTTGCTTTGTATGTCTTCTCGTAGTTCTCTCATTAAAAGGACCAATAATCTGTGATATAGGATGTTTCTTGTGAATACGAGATGTTGGGATCTCATCTTCTTGAACATTCACATCAAGATTGGTTTGGTTCAAGTCGGAGAGCTGATGCAACAGACTTGAAGAATGTGGAGTGAAATTCGAAACATGAGTTGGTGACTTGATGAAATAATCAACTTGTCATTGACATCTATATCTCCGGATACTGATGAAGTTCCAGACTCAAGTTGTTGAATTTTGGTCCATCACTAGGAATTGGTTGAGAAACATCAAAAATTGCAGAAACTTGGTGTTGCTAAGGAATTTGTTGATCATGATTTTCTGAATTGAATTTAGGATTTCTCACAAATAAGAAAAACGGATAGTCCGGGCTTGAATCATCCATATCATCAGAGTCTAAATCGTCACTAAAGGATCCAAGATCTCCTACCCGTTTCATGTGGACACAAGAAGATTCAAACAGCTTAAAATTGAATGAGTTTGATAATGAATCTAAATCAAATAATCACGCTGGACCATTTGCAACTGATGGAAATGAATTTTCAAGGAATTTAACATTAAAAGTTTCAATAATAACATTCGTCTTAGAGTTATAAACTCTATATGCTTTAGAAGCTGACAAATATCCAAGAAAGAATTCGTCATCAGATTTTGCATCAAAATTGCCTAGCTGATCATTTGAGTTTAGAATCAAAACCGGACAACCAAAAGATTTAAGACAATCTATGTTTGGTTTCCTGCCAAACATCAACTCATAAGGAGTTTTATGTTTGTCTTTCACCAATAGAGTACGATTCTGAATGAAACACGTAGTTGATATGGCTTCATCCCAGAAAGTTCGGTTCTTCCTTTTTTGCGACTCCAAAATTGAAGTCTTCCAAAGCTTCAAAGACAAATTCTTCCGAAGCCAAAGAATGAAGATAGATTTCTTCCGAAGACTTTTATGTACATGCTTTTATCTGATGTACTTTACCATAAAGCTAGACCATCTTTTCGCTGCAACTCTGTTCAGTCACCAACTTACATGAGTTGGTGAAAAGGTCCATGCTTTTGGTAACTGTACATTGAGGTCTTGAGTCTGAGTTTTCTACTTTATGTACTTTTATCTTTTTTGTAATATATTAGGATGTGAGCTATGGCATATCATAGTCAGTAGTCAAAAGGCAATCTGCCTTGTGACTCTACATTTGATTTTGTTGTTGTCTAGTCTTATGTATCCAGCTGACCTTCAAAGTATGGCCGGCTGTAGGATGTAGTATATAGTATCTGAAGTACTTGTAACTTTCCATCTATGCTTTATAACATTTTGTAAAAGAACTTAAGAAGCAATATACAATATTCTTGAAAACCAAATACTTGTGTTGTTAGCTATCTTGTTCTGTCTCACTTTTTACTTGTGTTCTTAGCATTTTTCACATAAGTTACCAGTTCCCTATTTGATCTGTTAAGTGTTCTAAGGAACTCTCCAATTTGTGTTGTTGTGTTGTACGTGCATACCCTTCACCAGTCCTGCATTTGCAGCCCAGGCACTCATGCGCCTGCATAGTGCCTATGCGCCTAGAATATTGCCAAAATGCCTAAGTGTTGGGTCATGCGCCCAAAAGCTCCCATGCACCTAAGTGTTCCCAAGCGCCTGAAAGGCCATGCGCCTGCATAGTGCCCATGCGCCTAAAAGACTTAGAATTATTTCTGAATTTTGGGAAAAAAGTAAGTTTTAGGACTTGACTTGGGATGTTCTCGGGGGTGATGAAAGTTGACTTTTAGTGTTGAATGTTGTTGTATGTGATGTGCTTAATGATGTCATGTATGGTTATGTATGTTTATGTTTATGTTCCTTATTATATTATTTCCGTGGCTTTACGTGGTATGATTATGGAAAAGAATGTAAAATATTATGTAACGTAAAGCGGAAGTTAATGTTAACGAAAAGAGGAACATAAAGAATGAATGAATGCATGCATTAATGAATGAATGAATGTAAGAAAGTCTTGCAAGCAAATGTATGGAGGTTCACACCCAATGAAGGGTGTTAGCTCAACTGTGTGCGGATTAGCTACCCTGGAAGGATGCACACTAGGGTCTTTGTGATTGACCATATGTATGGGACAATTGCTGCTTGCCCTAGGTACTGGAGTCAGCTTCGTGCATAATGTTCGGGGTCTATTGATAGACCGCAGGCCCAGTAACCAGCTTCATGCACAATGTTAGGGGTATAGCACATGGCATTGGTCCGGAATGAGAAGAGAATGATAGTGATGAATCTACTTGCCCTAGGCCCAAGTAGCCAGCTTCGTGCACAATGTTCGGGGTATAGTACATGTCATCGAAAGTTAATGACTGTAACATCCGTCATTTTCCAAGTTAAAACCCAAACCCAAACCCATTTTGAACTTCCATTATTAAATTATTTTAATAATTTTAATGAATCAACTACGTTAAATGTGTAATTTAACCAATATTGACAATTGTTTTATTCAATTTCCATATATTAAATCATTTAAACAACTTATAATAATTTATATAATTTATAAAATAAATTAAAAAAAGGTTATTATTATTTATAAGATTTTAAATATTCAATTAAAATAAATAATCAAATTACAAGTTCTTATGAGATTTTTAAAGTCTACAAAGATTTAATAAAAAAAAGAAATTGTTAAATTAAAATTGGATTTTTAATAAATTTAGAGTTTAAATTATAATTATTCTTTTATTTCTTTAAATTATTTAATTTTATTTTATTTTAAATTCCAATCATAACCCCCTTTTGAAAGACTTGTAACTCATCATTAACACCATTCATAACCCCCTCCTAACCTCAACTATAAAAGCAAGCTTTAGACAACACTTTTTATTTACTCATTCTTCAATAAATCTCACTCTCATATCTTTCTTTCATCCATTGGTTATATTTAATTTCAAAAATTTTATTTTAAACAAGTAATTTCAAGAAGTTTCTAATACTTAGGTAACCTTAAAATTGCTTTTATATTATGTATATCTATATTATTTTTATCATCCTAACATTTAATTGTTCTCATGTTCTTATTTTTATTCTTTCTTCTACTAAATCTCTTTTAATTTTAATTTATCATTTGATCATTATCATTCTACTTTTCACTAACCTTATAACAATCACTAACATTCCTAAATCAAATTAAGAACACGCTAACGTAAACAAAGAATCTCGTTTGCATATGGATGGCTATGCCGCCGCATTCGGTTATTCCACAAGATTCTTTCTCTAAATGATGACTATGCTAAAGTCTTGGAATATTTTTTTATAACTCAAATGAAGTCTAATATACCATATATCGATATAATAAATTTGTTTTAACCCGTTTCATGCTGTAGCAATTTTAAAAGTGCACATAAGTGCCTTACTACACATTTGACAGAATATAGTTTGACTTCAACTGAACATAACGTGATCATAACAAACTACCAAACATTCTGTCCAAAATCTAAAATTATTACAATAATTCTTTTCCAATCTACCTTTCACTTTTTGACATTCTCTAAACGTCCTAACTTCTTGTAATGAATTCCGACCTCAAGTTATTGTTTTTTTTATCCTTTAGGACATCACATTTGACTCTTGAACATC
This sequence comes from Flaveria ramosissima, assembly GCA_025215565.1. Lineage (NCBI taxonomy): Eukaryota > Viridiplantae > Streptophyta > Magnoliopsida > Asterales > Asteraceae > Flaveria > Flaveria ramosissima. The sequence continues at coordinate 33,507,723 of CM046040.1, read as the reverse complement.
TATGCTTTTTTATGTACTCTACAACCATCATTATACAATGTGAGTTTCTTCATGCCCTTTTTTACTTTATTTCACACCTTTTGGGGAGAAACATGTTAACCTTATAAACTTGCACTTGTAAAGATCTTGATACTTATAAGTGCACATGTAATTCATTTTTACTTTTTGTCATGGTTATTGGTATTATTGTGAGTGTTATATGAGATACATTATATGTTGACAATCATTAACTATTGCTAGCCTGGCGACGTCATAAATCTATGGGCCTGACAAGCTTATTTGGTGCTAAAGCCGATGTATTGCCTGCTCCTGATGACGTGTGCTTGTTCATCATGGGAACCAAGTACATCTAGCTAATCGTTATAAACTTGTAAACTTATTCTTCGTCAAGGTTTAATTGTAGCTATATGTGTTCTATAAACTTGCATAATTCATAACCATTGACATGAATTGCTACTTGTAAATCTTTATATATATATATATATATATATATATATATATATATATATATATATATATATATATATATATATATATATATATATATATATATATATATATATATATATATATATATATATATATATATATATATATATATATATATATATATATATATATATATGTTTAACCCATGGAAACTCACCAACTTTCAAAGTTGACCCTTTATTTTTAACATGTTTCAGGACTGCTACTTGAGGAACTCTTCTTGCTCATATAGGATTTGGACTTAGTTTAATTGAAAATCTTATGTTGTTGTTATATCTTTGTTGTATTGCAATGCCTTAATTGTCTAGTATTACTTAATAAAAAATGACATTTAATATTATTCAACATATTTAATTCCATGAGCTATGAACAATCGTTTCACATTCGTCCGGCCCGATGATTCCGCCGTCGGTCGGGGTGTGACAGATTGGTATCAGAGCCATGGTTATAAGGAATTAGGTTATTAGAAATGGAATGACCTAGACTATAATTAAGTACCCTTACACATGAGTCCTCTCATGTATTTTATATGCTTAGATATAATTATATGTGCCTTATATGTTTATACTTGATTATGTGATTATATGCATTATGTGATCCTTCTTATACTTTGAATCTTATCAATGCACACACGTATCTTAAATCATATTCTAAGGAATTATGTGCCTAAATCAAATGGTTTTCAAAATGAGCTTTGAATCATTATTCGTGGTTTCAATTCTAGTCAAAGTCTGTGTCCTACAACTTGAAACATGTAATGATGGAAGAGCGTGATGCCTGTATGTCGAGGTGTTCTGTCTAGGCAAGGTATTCATATAAATCCAAATCAACCGATGGATCCGTTTACCTTACCTGGGAACCGTTGGGGTGAGTGTCCGCTTATAGGTACGCATGTTATCATTAAGGTTGTGGTTGACCTAATACTATGATAAGTCGACGTATTGCTTTGGTTTGTAAACCGAACGTTACACTTGAAACATCTTGTTGTTATTTTGAATCGTCTTATCATTGATCTTGTCTTCTTGGATCTTAAAACTCATTACCCAATTCTCATAACGACTTTTAATAATCTTTCTGAATGTCTTTCCCTCAAAACCGCACTTACTCTGAAAACTCAATACAATGATACTCTCATTCTAAACTGAAGCTTTAAATCTTAACAAACACGATTCTCGTATCAAGGTTACACCAACGCAACTTTGAAACCTCAATGACATACTAAGCAAGAATCGATCATCTAAGAACCCTGTTAAAGTTATTTGCTTGAGAAGCTCCTATGAAATTCATATCCCATCCAAAAGTGTATTAAAAATATTTCTCGTGTTCGTCAAGAACACTCGTATTGATCTACAATTTGGTGTTGTATTCGTGACAAAACCTTCTTAATTGTCTTGCACCGTCTGAATGCAAAAGCTTATCAGCTAAAATTCTAAATTTATGACCTATCCATTTTGTCAAGAAACACATGAAATCTCGAATCATGAAATTGAACAAACGTAAGCGTACCAAAACACCATAATCAAACTTATTGAGTTTAAACGTTCCCAAGCTTTCACTAGAGAACACGAAATGAAATCCAAGTCTCCTCATAACTTTGAAATAAATTTTCCCGTGATTAAATTTCGGGACGAAATTTCTTAAAGTAGGGGAGAATGTAACATCCGTCATTTTCCAAGTTAAAACCAAAACCCGAACCCATTTTGAACTTCCATTATTAAATTATTTTAATAATTTTAATGAATTAAATACGTTAAATGTGTAATTTAACCAATATTGACAATTGGTTTATTCAATTTCCATATATTAAATCATTTAAACAACTTATAATAATTTCTATAATTTATAAAATAAATTAAAAAAGGTTATTAATATTTATAAGACTTTAAATATTCAATTAAAATAAATAATCAAATTACAAGTTCTTATGAGATTTTTAAAGTCTACATAGATTTAATAAAAAAAAGAACTTGTTAAATTAAAATTAGATTTTTAATAAATTTAGAGTTTAAATTATAATTACTCTTTTATTTATTTAAATTATTTAATTTTGTATTTATTTCAAATTCCAATCATAACCCTCTTTTGAAAGACTTGTAACTCACCATTAACACCATTCATAACCCCCTCCTAACCTTAACTATAAAGCAAGCTTTAGGCCACACTTTTCATTTGCTCATTCTTCAAAAATCTCACTCTCATATCTTTCTTTCATCCATTGGTTATGATTAATTTCAAGAATTTTATTTTACAAGTAATTTCAAGAAGTTTCTAATACTTAGATAACCTTATAATTGCTTTTATATTATGTATATCTATATTGTTTTAATCATCCTAATATTTAATTGTTCTCATGTTCTTATTTTTATTCTTTCTTCTACTAAATCTCTTTTAATTTTAATCATTATCATTTGATCATTAACATTCTAACTTTCATTAACCTTATAAAAATCACTAACATTCCTAAATCAAACTAAGAACACGCTAATGTAAACAAAGAATCCCGTTTGCATAGGACGGCTATGCCGCCGCATTCGGTTATTCCACAAGATTATTTCTCTAAATGATGACTATTCTAAAGTCTTGAAATATTTTTTTATAACTCAAATGAAGTCTAATATACCATATATCGATATAATAAATTTGTTTTAACCCGTTTCATGCTTTAGCAATTTTAAAAGTGCACATAAGTGCCTTACTATATATTTGGCAGAATATAGTCTGACTTCAACTGAACATAACTTGATCATAAAAAACTAAATTTGAGTAAACTCAGACTCCAATATTAATTTCATTGAATTAACTTTTTAACGATATTTTATACGTCTTCAAACTCAATTGGACGACTCAACAATAGCCTTCACAAGATAAGTGTGCATTTCAGCACCTTGTGTCTTGTGTTGCTGTTTTAACCTATTTACGGATTTTTTTATAAAAATGTTTAAAAACAAAAGTTGTCCGGGAGACTCGGAACTAGTCAACTGTAAATCTTTATAATTTTATGAAACCGTTTGTTATTTTTAAAACCTGTTCAAATACATACCAAACATTCTGTCAAGAATCTAAAATTGTTACAATAATCCTTTTCCAATCTACCATTTGCTTCTTGACATTCTCTAAACGTCCTAACTTCTTGTAATGAATTCTGACCTCAAGTTATTGTTTTTTTATCCTTTAGGACATCACATTTGACTCTTGAACATCTAAGCTTCCTTATGTACTCTACAACCATCATTATACAATGTGAGATTCTCCATGCCCCTTTTTACTTTATTTCACACCTTTTGGGGTGAAACATGTTAACCTGATAAACTTACACTTGTAAAATCTTGATACTTGTAAATTCACATGCAATTCATCTTTATTTTTTGTCATGGTTATTGGTATTATTGTGAGTGTTATATGAGATACATTATATGTTGACAATCATTAACTATTGCTAGTCTGGTGACGTCATAGATCTATGGGTCTGACAAGCCTATTTGGTGCTAAAGTCGATGTATTGTCGGCTCCTGATGACGTATGCTTGTTCATCATGGGAACCAAGTACACTTAGCTAATCGTTATACACGTGTAAACTTTTTCTTGGTGAAGGTTTGATTGTAGCTATATGTGTTCTATAAACTTGCATAATTTATAGCCATTGACATGAATTGCTACTTGTAAATCTTGTTATATATATATATGTATGTTTAACCCATGGAAACTCATCAACTTTCAAAGTTGACCCTTTATTTTTAACATGTTTTAGGACTGCTATTTGAGGAACTCTTCTTGCTTATATAGGACTTGGACTTAGTTTAATTGAAAATCTTATGTTGTTGTTTATATCTTTGTTGTATTGCAATGACTTAATTGTCTAGTATTATTCAATGAAAAATGTCATTTAATATTATTTCAACATATTTAATTCCATGAGCTATGAACAATCGTTTCTCATTCGTCCGCCCCGATGATTCCGCCGGTCGGGGTGTGACAGTGACGAACGTATGAGATGTAAGAAATGAACAATAAGTATGATGTTGACACATGTTGTTCCTAGTTTATAAGCTTTAATGTAAAAGTTGTTCATGTCTTACACATATGTAATGAATTGATTCGATGATATATAATATGTGGTTGTTGCTTATTAATGTTAATCTATTTCATGTTATTATTGTGTTGAATATAATTCATATGTATGAACTTAATATATAGGTTTGAGGTTGTTGTGCACAATTCTTAGTCAATAATGATTGAGAAATATGTTCAACCTAGTCGGATGAGTCTTCATACGAATGGACCATACTTATTGACCATATGCATGAATACATCATGCTTATGGACCAGTCACACGACTGAACCAGGAGACTGGATCAGTCGTACGAATGAGACATAAGATTGACTCAGTCGCACGACTGAACCTTCAGTCGTGCGTATGACTTAATCTCATGATTCAGTCGCATGACTGAACCATGCTAATGGTTCAGTCGTACGATTGGAAACCCCTAACCTATAAATACCACTTAATTCGTGGAAAAATAGAATAATTGAAAACACTTGATATTCTTACGAACCCTAGCCGTCCAGAACGTCCAAGGAAGCATGTCCAAGTTCATATATCATTCCTGATCGATCTCTATTCGTTCATAACGTTTAGTTTCAATCATATATCGATCGGGTAATTGTTCTCACTGATTGGATCGCCAATCAAATAGGATTCCGAACTATTTGATCGGGTATAAACGCAGAATCAGTTTGTACTCCGTACGTACACGGTCCTAACAAGTGGTATCAGAGATTTGGCTCTTGATTTTGCGTTAGATTCAATTAGAATTGTGTCAAAACTCACGTTTTAACTCAAAAGAGTCATCTTTTAGAGTCCACAGGTGTTTTTCATCGTTTCCAGGCATTAAAGTTGAAGTTTTTCGTCATACGACAGATTAGGGTTTCTGGGTAAATCGTAATTCGTGTCTAAGTGTCAAAAATTCGATTTTTCCAAACACAGCAGCCTTCAGTCGCACAAATAGCTCATTCGTACGATTGAACCCATTCGCACACTCCATCCGCACGACTGAACCCCAGTCGCACCCTTCATTCACACGACTAAACAACTTCAGTATTTTGAGTCCATTCGCCTTGTCCATACGCACAACTGAATTCAATCGCACGATTGAATTCATTCGCACTCTTCATTTGCACGAGTGATCCATACGCATTGTTCATTTGCACGATTGAAGTTGTCTTGTTCTCAAAGTTCAAAGTTCATACAAATGGAAGATCAGTTTTCAGCGTTTACTGCCGGGAAGGACTCACGCATCCAGAACCTTCTGCTTCTAGAGAATGAGGTTGGAAATCACAATAAACCGCCAAAGCTTATAATGTTGGATGACTATCCTTAGTGGAAACAGCGGTTCGAGATTTACCTAAATGGAGTGGATCCAAATCTCTGGACTTCTATAGAGACTGGTTACACGGTACGAGTAAGTGCAAATGGAGTAAAGTTAACGTTGGGTGGAATGAGAGAGGCTTAGAAGATTCTTTACAATGTTAAGAAGAAAGTTTATGCCCTGTTGACTCAGTCAATCCCGAAAGACATCTTTCACCAATTTTCTGAGAACAAGCAGGCCAAAAAGTTATGGGATGCATTGGAGAAGAGATACGAAAGGAATGCTACGTTAAAGGCACTGAAGGATAAGGCTCTCAAGAAGGAGTTCGATAACTTCTCTCCTATAGGAAACGAGAGCTTGGATGACATCATCGACAGGTTCTACCATCTTATGAGTGAGCTACACACTCATGGTTTAATGACGTCTATGGAAGATAAATTTTCAAGCTTTGCAGATGGTTTGCCTGAGAAATGGGATTCATTTGTGTCCAATTGAGACAAAACGACATACTTACTATGTTGGACATAAATGACTTCATCTTGAAGTTAAGAGAGGAGGAACTGAGAATGAAGTACAAGTCAAAGAAGGGATCTTACGTTTAGAATCCTTCACTATATAATTCAGTTCCCACTCCAACTGGTTCAGGAGCACCACTTCAGACAGCGCTCGTGTCCAGTTTCGCGGCTCCTTCTCAAACCACTGCTTCAGGACCAGAAACGTCAGGGTCATCAGGGACCCACTACATAGTGCCTGAAGCCAATACAACAAAGTTGAAGACCGAGAATCTCGGTAATGTCATAGTGGAAGTTGCAAAGAAGCATATGGATCTTCTAGCAGCAGTGGCCCAATCGTATGATGGTTTAGTTGCTGGGAAGATCGGAAATTCTCATCTTGCAAATGAAGACTACGAGCAGGTTGACGAGAACGAGCTGGAAAGAAGGGATATCATGTGGGCTCTAGCAAGTGCAGTTAGACGAGCTAAAAAGTTTGTCAAGAAGACGGGGCAGAATCTAGTAGCCACGAAATATACGACTTTTGGTTTCGACAAAACCAAGGTCACCTGCTTCAACTGTGGTGAAAAGGGGTATTTTAAAAGTGAATATGTAAAGCCCAAGATGACAGGAAATGGTAACCCATTTCCTACTTTCAACCGTCAAGACAAAGACATGGTTGGAACTAGTTCTTCAAGTAAAGAGACCAAGGCACTAACTGCTCAAGGTGATGAAGGACAAGACTGGTCCTTTCGTTTTGTCTCTCCTGGAGAATCAAACATTGCTTGTGTTGAAGCATTGGATGATGGGTCTGGCAGTGAAGGTGATATTGCATTTGACCAAGCTATGTCAGATTCAGAAGAAGCTGTAAACATGGTAAATCACGTGATTGAGGAAGAGCTCAGAGCAACAAGTTCAGAAACTCCAACAATAGAAGAGTCAATCTCTGCATTGATGGCTGATTCAACTGACTCCACACAGGTAAGTTCCTTAGATCAATTATTTAATAAACATGATTGTTCTGAATGTGAAAAGTTTAGGGAAAGCATTGATCTAAAATTTGCTAGGTTATTAGAACACAATGATAACTTAGTAAATGACTTACAACTCTGCACTGAAGCTAATCGTATAATAAAACAAAATGAGTGCAGTTTTAAAGAAAAGATAGAACGTTTGGGTAAACAACTAAGGGAAACCAAGGTTGTTGCCTTAAATCAATCTAATGATATGAAGTTTTATTTAAATTCATTAAAAGAAACCAAAAAGGAGAAAGGAGTTTTGAAAGTCGAGGTTAATTCATTAAAACAAAAACTGCATAGTTGGGCTAGTTCTTCTCACATAGTACAGAACTTAGTGAAAGAACGAAACAATGGGGAAGGTTTGGGATACAAAGTCGTGCCACCACCACATGAGATCCTTATAAATAACAAAATGTAGACCTATTAATAATAACCCAATTAAGGATCATGTGGTGTCTACTCCTCTAGTTAGTGATCCTGATTCCACGAGTAAGATTGTGAAATCTGACACTAAACAGAAGGAGGCTACTTTGAAAGCAAAAGACAAGATGCCAGTTGAGAATTTGAATGATGCATTCAAAAGGGTTAATGTAAGGTTAGGTTCACCAACATCCATTTCAGAACACAAACTGACTAAACCAGTTAACCACAAACGTATTAATCATCAAAGTCCAACCAAAGTGCAAGTTAAAGATGTTTAAAATGTTTAAACAATTCAGTTTGTTAATAAGGATGAAACATCTAAAAGAGTAGTGACACAAAACCAAACCAGAAACATCTCACACCTTCACTAAACTCAACATCACACAAAATTTTTCCTCAATCTGTAGAAGGGAGATCTTGCTACAATTGTGGAAAACGAGGACATATTTCTCCTAATTGTCCTTATTATCAGACGCCCAAAAAGAAAATTGAACTTTTTGATGCAAAACCAAGTTCTTCTAAAACAAGATCTAACACTCCACCTAAGAATGTTAGTGAACCTAAAGTTCAAACCATAAGTCAGGTGTCTGTTTACCACAAACAGGCCTTACACAAGACTGGCTTATGGAAAGAAAATCAAGTATAGAGTCTGATAATTAGAACAATAAGAAGAAAGATATGCCCTCATCCTCTAAAGGACAATGGGTTGAGTTTATGATGTGTGATTCCTCCGGGTCACCCAAGCCAGTTAAGGCTTGGGTCCCAAACCTGAACTAATCATTTCCTTTGTATGTGCAGGGTGTCCGCTATAGTGCTATCACTAATACCTGGATTATTGATAGTGGGGCGTCTAGGCACATGACAGGGAATTCGTCTCTCCTTTTCAACGTTAGACAAATTAAAGGGGGACATGTTTCATTTGCTGGGAACAAAGGAGGATACATCATAGCACAAGGCGAAGTGGGAAACGAGAAAGTGAAGTTTGATAAGGTCAACTACGATCAACAACTACAGAACAACTTACTTTCAGTCTCCCAGATCTGTGATAAAGGATTCAAAGTTGTATTTGACAACAAGAAGTTCTACATGTTGAAAAAGGACTATGTGATTGAGGAGGATAAAATTCTTATGTCAGCTTCAAGATATAACGACTTGTATGTCTTGGATCTATCAAAAGCCTCCACAACTGATCACACAGTTCAATGCTTCTTGTCAAAGGCAACTGAGATGGATTCAATCTCCTGGCATAGGAGAATGGGACACATTAATCCAAGGAAGATGAATCAGTTAGTTCAAAATAATTTAGTGAATGAAGTAACTGTCAAGAACTTCCAACTCCCGCATTTTTGTGTAGCATGTAAGAAAGGGAAGCAGACCAAGAAGTCTTACAAAGCAAAGAAAGTTCATTCATTAGATCTTCCTCTTGAGCTTCTACACATGGATCTGTTTGGCCCTGTTAGTACAAAGAGCATTGTTGGAGATCTGTATTGCTTTGTAGTAAGGGATGATTACTCAAGATTTTCTTGGGTGATGTTTCTGAAAGCCAAATCAGAAACTTTTAAATCATTCAAACATCTAGTTACTACTTTGGAATCACTCTACAAGCTGAAAGTAAGGCAGATTCGATCAGACAACGGCACAGAGTTCAAGAATCAGTGGATGGAGGCATTCTGTAGAGAGAAAGGAATAGTACATCAATTTACATCTGCCTACACTCCAAAGAAGAATGGCGTTGCTGAAAGGAAAAATCAGAGCCTGATAGAGACTGCCTAAACAATGCTAGCTGACTCGAAACTGCCAATTCAATTCTAGAATGAGGCAGTGGCCAATGCTTGTTACACGCTCAATCGAGTCTTAGTGGTCAAACGACATAGGAAAACATGTTATGAGTTTCTCCAACGGCGTAAACCCAACTTGGAGTATCTAGAACCGTTTGGCGCACCGTGCATGCTGCTGAAGAAAACTCAGACTAAGAAATTTAGTGAGAAGGCAGAAGAAGGTATATTTCTAGGATACAGCATACCAGACAAGAGAGTTTATAACAACTCAACGGGTCAGGTAGAAGTGTGGTGCAACGTTGATGTTCAAAGATACACCACCCCCTGCTGGAAAAGGACCCTCATTCTTCTTTGGCTATGATGGATTCTTCAATTCCTTCAATCTACTTTCTTCTCCCACTGATGATGAGCTTTCTGCGAGGATGATGTACGATGTTCTAAACACTCCACAACCAGACGCGACATCAATGGCTCCATTAGATGATACTTCTAGCCCTTTAGGGGGAGAGCTTGAAGTAAGTGATTCTTCTTTTGATGATGAAGCGGTTGAGACTGCAAATGTGGAACAGGAGGAACAGGTTCCCACTAACGAAAGTACACAAGAATCACATCCTGCTGCCTCTAACACTTACGAACCTCATACTCCAACAGCTTCATATACTGAAACTGTGGTTCACAATCTGGATAATGAGGTAGTTTTTCCCACCACTCCTGGATCCCAGATTAATGTTTATCATCCTTTAGACAATGTCATTGGAGATGTTCGATCAGGAGTGCAAACGAAAAATCAGCTATACTCGGCTGATTATGCCTCAATCATGGAAAAAGGATATCTTCACGATGGTGCATATCGATGTTTTTTGTCTCAATTTGAGCCAAAATATGTGAGTGAAGCCCTAAACGATGAGGCATGGGTCAGTTCAATGCAAGAAGAACTCCTACAGTTCAAGAAGCTAGGAGTACGGACCCTTGTGGACAGACCAAAAGGTACTAAGGTGATTGGCACGAAATGGGTCTTGAAGTACAAGAAAGATGACCATGGGGTCATAATTCGGAATAAGGCTCGGCTTGTGATTCAAGGGTTCAGACAAGTCGAAGGCATTGACTACAATGAAGTGTTTGCACCTGTGGCTCGGATGGAAGCAATCTGTATCTTCCTAGCCTATGCATCCTACATGAAGATTAAAGTCTATCAACTAGATGTAAAAAGTGCATTCCTTCATGGTGAGATCCGTGAGACCGTCTACGTCAGTCAACCCGAAGGATTTGAGGATCCTTATCATCGGGATAGAGTTTACAAACCGGACAAGGCTCTCTACGAGCTCCATCAAGCCCCTAGAGCCTGGTATGAGAAACTCTCAACTCATCTAGTGAAACATGGTTTTCGCAGAGGAGTTATTGATTGTACGTTATTCATCAAAGAAAAAGATGGTGATTTACTGCTGGTACAGATATATGTTGATGACATAATCTCCGGGTCAAAGAATGAATAATTATGTAAAGATTTTGAATCTGTAATGAAAGCAGAGTTTGAGATGAGTGCTATGGGGGAGATGAAGTTCTTTCTTGGCTTACAGGTGGATTAGACACCCAAAGGAATATTCCTGTATCAGACCAAATATGTAGGTGATATCCTCAGTCGGTTTGACATGGAAAATGCTTCAGCTGCTGGAACTCCACTTGCCACTAACCATGATGTGGCACCTGACGAAAATGGTGATCTGGTTGATGCTACAATGTACAGAGAAATGATCGGATCCCTAATGTACCTCACAGCCTCTCGTCCTGATATTATGTATGCAACGTGTCTTTGTTCGAGATATCGGGCAAAACCAAAAGTGAATCATCTCATCGGAGTTAAACGGATCTTTTGCTATCTAAGGGTACACCAACACTCGGGTTGTGGTATCCTCATGATGATGACTTTGAGCTTACAGCGTATAGTGACTCGGACTATGGTAATTGCAAGATGAATTACAAGTCAACATCTACGGGATGTCAGTTCTTTGGTAGATGGTTAGTCACCTGGCAGTGTAAGAAGCAGACATCAGCCACTCTGTACACTTGTGAAGCTGAATATGTTGCCGCTGCAAGTTTCTGTTAACAAATCATTTGGATTCAACAACAAATGCGTGACTATGGTTTGCAATTTTCTAACACCCCTATTTTTGTTGATAATTCTGCAGCTATTGCTGTCACCAAAAATCCGGTCCAACATCCTAAAACTAAACACATCGGTATTAAATATCACTTTATACGTGACTGTTTTGAAAAGCAATTAATCGATGTTATTAAAATTAATACGGATTTTCAACGCGCCGACCTCTACATAAAAGCATTTGATAAACCGCGGTTTTTATATCTGCAGGACTGGTTAAGGGCTTAACAATTACAACACAACAACACAAAGAGGAGATTAACTAAACTTGATCAAACAGTAAACTGGATTAACCAAGATATTGATACAAAGAACACAAGTTATGATAAAGAGATAGAACAAGAGATTTGGGTTTCAAGGAGGCAGTATATTGCTTTCTCAAGTTCTATTACAAGTGTTACAAAGCATAAAGAAAGATACTAGAACTTGGAATACTTATACTACAACCTACAGCCGGCTATACTTTGAAAGCCAGCTGGATACAATTGACTAGACACAAACAAAATCAATTGTAGAATCAAAAGGCATATCTGCCTTTTGACCTTGTGACTATGACATGCCATAGCTCACATCCTTATCTATTACAAAAATGATAAAGTACATAAAGTAGAAAGTTACAGACTCAAGACCTCAATGTACAGTTACCAAAAGCATGGACCTTTTCACCAACTCATGTAAGTTGGTGACTTTATAGAGATGCAGCGGAAAGATGTCCAGCTTTATGGAACAGTACATCAGATAAAGCATGTTACTAAAAGTCTTCGGAAGAAATATGTTTTCATAGGGTGAAGCTTCGGAAGACTTTGTCTCTGAGGCTTCGGAAGACTTCATGTTTGGCTTCGGAAGATATTGGTCTTGGCTTCGGAAGATGTTACACTTAGAATATTTCTAGTGTATGGTGTAAAACTTCTGAAGCATTTCTTCTTCAGTACTTGGTGCATTACTTGCAGAGAGACATTGGATGTTTTGGTTTGCATCAGACTTAAAGGAATCCTTACAAACTCCCCCTAGGCTAATGCTACCAAAACATTTAGAAGATCTTCAGATGTTAGTAGTCTTCAGCACAATCATGACCATACCCTTCTTCATTAGATGGTCAGGATCATTCAGACCTTCATAGTATCTTCTCATCTCAAAGAGATCATGCAGAGGTAAGTTGATTATGTCTTGCCAAGTATAGACATTCTCAACACCTTGATCTCTGATTACATGCCATCTTTCTGGATTGGTAGAGAAGGTCCAGGATAAGATGGGTGTCTCAGCTGCCAGAGGAGCCACTTGCATTAGAGTTGATTGGGCTGCCTCTTCATGCACTTCCTCAGGTTGATCTGACTCAGCCTGAGGTGTAGAGGTAGATGATGTAGGCTTCTTCTTCTTAGACTTTGGTTTAGAAGCCATCCTCTTTTTCCTCTTAGATGACTTTAACTGAGAAGACTGGTCTGCAGCACCTTGTTGATCATCCTTGTCTTTCTCAGTTGGGTGTTCCTCCCTCACAGGTTCAGAAGGAGAGGGAGTTTGACCCTGCTTTGGATCAGAAGATGAAGCTTGCTGAGGCTCAGCAGGAGGTCCAGGTTGAGGTGTCTCAGGTTGTTCAAACTTAACCTCCACTTCAGGTGGGACTTGACTTGGAAGAGAGTGTAAGTCAATCAGTTCACCACTCTTAATCTTCTGCTTGATTACCCTTATATGCTCATCCATTGTGGATAGAGACATAGGGCCAAGTCTCCTTCTAGAGAATCCATATAGCTTCAAGAAGCTCATCATCCTTTGTCTATCAGCAGATTTCGTCATACTCTTTTGGATGATGGCTCTTGACTTTGCAGCTTCTTCCCTTAGCTTCCTCTTAGTTGTCTTTCTCTCTTTGACTAACTCAAGTTCAAGTTGTTTTAAGTACTCAAACTCAATAAAGACATAGGACAAGGGAAGAAGTGCATCTGCTTGATAGAAGCCTGTGGCACTCAGGTAGTTGATCATTTTGATCCTATCTTCTTCCTTGTCTACCTAAGGTTCTTGTGGAGCCACATCTTCTTGTACAGGGCTTTCTTGAACTGGGGAGAGAGTGGGAGCATGCTTGTAGAGTCTTTTCTGTCTATTCTCCTCTTTGAATTGGAGAAGTAACCTTGCATCCTCTTTTTCTTTCATCTCTCTTGACACTTCCATGTCAGCCAGTTCATTTAGTTGTTCTAAGGGGAGAGAAATAATTTCATCAATGTCATAGTTCCTGGTCTGCAGATAGGTAATCCTGACTGCCCTCAACTCATCATCTTGAGTATTTGGTCTGGGGGTAGCCCTGATTGCAGCTTGCATAAAGCCTGTAGACCCAGAGGAACTTTCTCCCCTTAGCTTCCTTTTCCTCTCTCTCTCTCTTCCTCCTTAATTTCCTCAGGAGTCATAATCCTTTTCCCTTTGTCACCCACAGACCTTTGTGACTCAGGGTGGATAGAGGTTTGGCCTTCATTGCTTGGTGTAGCATCCATGCTCTGGCCAGAGAGAGGCTGAGAAACACCTTCACCAGCAGGTGTCTCAGAGGGAGTGTGAATCTCTGTAGCAGTTGATGATGATGAGACAGGGGTCTCAGGTTCTGCCACTGGGCCTTCAGTCAAGGTTTCCCCTATGAAACTAATCTTAGGGTCCACCTCAACATCCAGTTGACCGATGACATTGTCTGATTGCCTAAGTCTCCTTCTTAAACTAAACTCTGCCATGATTCTGTCTTGGATTCTTTGATCCAATCTGTCAGCCTGTCTTGATTTGCTTGGATTGACAAGTTGCATATTGACTAGATCCAATCTTTCATAGAAGTTCAAGCTTTGAAAGTCAAATACTTCTTGTTTCCCTTGAACTCTGTGAAGAATAAGAGCTCTTCTATCATCATCATACCTCCACCTTATGATGTAGTTTGAAGTTCCTTGAGGTGGGGATGACATAGCTCTTGGTATACCTTCCTCAAAGAGACTCCTGATGAAAGAGTCTATAGAGTCCACATTAATGTGAACTTGAGGAAGTTGCTGAGAATGCACAACTGCAAGTGAGGATGGTGAGTCCTTATGTCCATTCTCTGTGAAGAACTCCCAGGTTCTGTGGCTGTAATGACTTTCTCCCCCTTTTTGGTAGCATCACCCACTTGCATAGGTGAGCTGGAGGATAAATCAATCACATCCACAGGTTCTTGTGTTCCTGGTTGAGCTCTTCTTAAAGGTCTCCCAGCTAGTTTTTCCTTAAGATATGAAATCTGAAGTTGCTGATCATTGACCCTGTTTTGTAAGGTAGTCACGTGAGATTCAAGGTGACTGACCTTAGAGACTAAATAGGAGCATGTTTTTGACAGTTTTTGCACCTTTAGTCTCAAATTCCCCTCTTTTCATCAGAAGAATCATTGGGGGATGAGATGATTGGACCAAAGTCCTCTCTCTCACCACCAGCTTGAGGTTCTTGGCTGCTGGTTTTCCTCTGCTCACTAGCAATCTCAGTTGAGATGTCAGTGGGCTGAGTTGCCATGGTTGAGGTCTTAATGATGTAATCACTTGCAAAAGTGTCCACCTCAGTAATAGGTGACTGATGTGGGATAGACTGAGGAGAGTCAGAGGTACTCATCTCTCTTTGAGTAGGGGAGGAGAAGAGAGACTCATGGTACTCACTGAATCCTAAGTCTTCATCAGTATAGAAGGATAGGTTGGGAATGGGTTGATTTAGATCTAAAGGTTGGGGATGGTAACTGTCCCCTGAAGGTTGTTCACTTGAGTGTTGAGAGTCAGAGTGAAGGCTTAAGGCTGTTGGGCTTGTGAGCTTATCAGGGTGAGCATGAGGAACCTCAGCCCTGATAGTTGAAGAGATGGGGTGGTTTGCTCCTCAGGGGAAATGGGAGCTCTAGTGTCCACTTCCTCCTGTAAAGGTGAGTATATGGGGACCTGCACAGACTCAATAGCTTGAGCAGGGGTTCGTTTGGATTTTCTTTTGTAGGTGAGGGTTATTTGAGGCCTTTTAGTGGTAAGGAAGTAGAAGGTGTGGGTTCAACACTAGCTTGTGTTGCTAGGTTATCACCTTGAGCAATGAGCTCTAACATTTTTGGGACAAGGGTTGTTTCTACCCCTGAGAAGCCTACAGTTGGCTTCTTCATGATTTTAAAGATGCCGGACTTCATCTGTCCTAATTTAAGAATATTACTTATTTCCCTCAACTGTGAGCCCAGTTCACAGTTAAGAATGTGTTGAACATATCTAGGAAACATGTAATACTCTAAGGAGTCCAAGTTTGCAAGTAAATTAGTATAAACAAATTGAGAGTACCTGAACTTGACCCCTTGAACCATTCCATGCACTATGAAGGAGAGATCCTCAGGAATCTGGTCCCACCCTCCATGCTTGTTTGACAAGCTGTGGATAACCACATGGAGCAGGTATTTCCACTGGATGAGACCTTCCCTTTCCTGAAGGTCTTTACAGAGAAATGTCCCTAATAGCCCATCTGCTCAAAGGAATGATTGACAGCTTCCTTTGGGAAGGACCACTCATCTTCTTCATCATCCAGCTGCAAATGATAGTTGATGATGGCCGGAATGATGAAGATCGTCCTCCCTTGCACTGTGGCAGACAGTGCCTTCTCCCCATCCATAATGACCTCTTGGCAGGTCTTCCAGAATTCAAGCAAATGATCCTCATACAGAGTAGGATCAATGGTTAGGGAGGTGAAATAGTTGGATAAGTTAAGAATTGGCAAATCTCTGAGAAACTTTCATCTTTCTCAGAGCTTAACAGAGTAACCTGGTTATGTTGCCTGTGAAGTTGCATGGAGAAATCTGGGTTGTTTGTGCGGTTAAGGTTGGCCATATTAGAAGCTTAAGGTTGAAGAAAGGTAAAAAGCAAAGGCGGTTTTGGGAATTAGGTTTGAGGAATAGTGGAATTGAGGAAGATAGTGAGGAAGAGGGGGAACCGTTGGGTATTTATGTGAAAAGGGATTTGAACCAAAGTTAATGAAAGAGGATAAACTTTGAAATCCGAAAGTCGGTCCCACCTCTGAAAAAGTAGTTTACTTTTGCTCAAAAAGTAGTTTTCTTGGAATTCGAAAAGCTTCCGAAGGTAAATTTTCTTTGGAAGTTTTAATGAAAAAGCTTCCGAAGCTAAAATGACTTCGGAAGATTGTCTTGAGAGTCTTGAAAATTTTGCTTCGGAAGAGAAATAAACACTTGAATGCTTTGTATATGAAATAACAAAGCTTCCGAGAGTTAATTTTGCTTCGGAAGGAAAAAGTCCTTAAAAACAAATAAGTGTCTGAGACAAGAATTTAAGCTTCGGAAGATGGATTTAGACTTCTTCCGAAGGTAAAATTTCTTAGATAGTTATTTATTTTGAAGGCATGATTTTCTTCCGAAGGTAAAAGTATATCTTCCGAAGGATCAGAAAATTTTCAAGAGTCTAAGGAAAGTCTTCAAAAGGAATTTTATATCCAAAGAAAATATGAGCTTATGAAAGTGATGAACTAGACAACTTAGGACACACATATTTTAAGAAATAATTAGAATTAGTTTTAAGAAAAGATCTACTCAAAATTAATCATCCCAATAGCTGATATTAGATACTTAAATCTCTGTTCATCAAAAGCTTTTGTAAACAGATCAGCATATTGTTCATCTGTATGAACTTTGACTAGTTTAATTAATCCCTTTTCATAGTTATCTCTTATTAAATGATACCTGATATTGATGTGTTTAGTCCTTGAGTGCTGCACAGGGTTCTTAGTGATAGAGATAGCACTATTGTTGTCTATGTGGATAGGAGTCTTCTTGAAGTTAAATCCATAGTCCAGCATCTGATTTTGAATCCAAAGCACTTGAGCACAGCAGCTTGCAGCAGCATTGTATTCAGCCTCAGCAGTTGATGCAGACACACAGGATTGTTTCTTGCATTGCCATGAGACAACCCTTCCACCAAGGAATTGACATCCCCCAGATGTAGACATTGCAGTCATGTTGCAACCACCATAATCACTATCTGTATAAGCATACATATTGAAGTTAGGATTCTTTGGATACCACAAACCAAGTGTGAGGCACCTTTGAGATATCTTAAAATCCTTTTGACAGTGATTAGGTGAGACATCTTAGGGTTGGCTTGATATCTTGCACAAATACATGTAGCAAACATGATATCAGGCCTGCTAGCTGTAAGATACATAAGAGACCCAATCATAGCCCTGTATAAATGTTCATCTACACACTCCCCCTCAAGATCAGGTCCAAGGGAGTGGTATCTGACTTATGTAGATGCCATCTTCAACTTAACCAATTGCAGGACCGGTTAAGGGCTTAACAATTACAACACAACAACACAAAAAGGAGATTAACTAAACTTGATCAAACAGTAAACTGGATTAACCAAGATATTGATACAAAGAACACAAGTAATGATAAAGAGACAGAATAAGAGATTTGGGTTTCAAGGAGGCAGTATATTGCTTTCTCAAGTTCTATTACAAGTGTTACAAAGCATAAAGAAAGATACTAGAACTTGAATACTTATACTACAACCTACAGTCGGCTATACTTTGAAAGCCAGCTGGATACAATTGACTAGACACAAACAAAATCAATTGTAGAATCAAAAGGCATATCTGCCTTTTGACCTTGTGACTATGACATGCCATAGCTCACATCCTTATCTATTACAAAAAGGATAAAGTACATAAAGTAGAAAGTTACAGACTCAAGACCTCAATGTACAGTTACTAAAAGCATGGACCTTTTCACCAACTCATGTAAGTTGGTGACTTTACAGAGATGCAGCGGAAAGGTGTCCAGCTTTATGGAACAGTACATCAGATAAAGCATGTTACTAAAAGTCTTCGGAAGAAATCTATCTTCATAGGGTGAAGCTTCGGAAGACTTTGTCTCTGAGGCTTCGAAAGACTTCATGTTTGGCTTTGGAAGATATTGGTCTTGGCTTCGGAAGATTTTACACTTAGAATATTTCTAGTGTATGGTGTAAAACTTCCGAAGCATTTCTTCTTCAGTACTTGGTGCATTACTTGCAGAGAGACATTGGATGTTTTGGTTTGCATCAGACTTAAAGGAATCCTTACAATATCTTTTAGAGGTTAATGGCGTGAAAAAGAAAAGTGATGTGATTCTAGAAGACGAAAGTGCGTAGTCCGACACGTTTTTAGTTTCTTTTTATTTTCTTTTATTTATTTTATGTTATTTTCCTGTCTATTAAAATCCAAAAACACAAAAAGATTTTCAGTTTTAGAATTTTAGGGAGAGAATAGGTTAGCTGCGTATTTAATTCGTGCAGTATTTAATTACTTAAAAAAACGAGGGAGGAGGGCAGCTTAGCGAAAAGAAATGAAATCAAATCTGTGATTCTGATTCAACGCTTATGGAAAATGATAGTACACAGGGAACAAATTGTTTGGGACCTCAAAAGCACCTAAATGATTAAGATGCAAAATTCAAAGTATAAATCTCAAAAGTCTAAGCAAAATTAAAGGAATAATGATAGTAAAACTAGTCTTCTATTGAGGTAACATAGAGAAAGTAGACCTAGAGGTTGCTAGTCTATTGTATGATGTGTCGGTAGATTCAACACAATAGATGAGTAGACCTCATTGGTGACTTAAATTCAAACTAAATTGTTCAACCTGCTATGGATTCCCATCTTATCCCTGGTTAACACAATCAAAGCATTTCCAATAAGGGGTGACGAGCAAAATAAATGCCACAAATGTGTGCGGATGACCGCGAAAATGAGCAAAGCACATGAAAAAATGTTAAGCGCAATCAATCTAATGACTAATGTTGTTGGTGTGTTACGTGCAAAAAGAAAAGAAAAATGCTCTCACAAGAAGATAGGTTGTGTGCCTCTCTACTGTGCGATGGCACTGACCTGAGGATAAGCATATTCTAAATATTCTAGAATTCATTGTTGTTTGCGCCTATCTGCTGTGCGATGGCACTGACCTGAGGCTTGGCATCTCTTTGAAAGCTCATAGAATAGTCTCTTCTTGTCAAATACCCGTAGACCGCTCAAAATTCTCCTGAGGAATGTTGATTACCATATAAGTGTGGGATCCACCAATGCTTGTTGAAATAATATAACCTAACTCATCACCAGTGTGTGTCAAAAATCTGTGTATGGATTTAAGAGGACAAATATACTGACAATCATAGTGGCTGAAATTCTTGACATTCAAAATCATTATGTGCATCTTATAGCTCTAGTATGATTTCCTCAAATTGCTATTGACTCTAGGTCAAAACAAGGATCTAGCATCAAAATGTTTTAGTAAAATGTCCCAAATGATTCTGATATACCTGTATGATTCCATAATGAATCGTTCTAGAGATGATCAAATTAACTTGAAGTTGTGCTGTTAAGGAAGAAAAATCTGCTAGACGGTTTTCTAAAGAATTTCAATCCATTTCTTATCAAAACCCAAAAATATGTCTTGTTCAGTCCTTGATTACAAGTTGTTTTTCTATTTTTCTAGTTTATCGTTAGGTAAAAGTCGGACTATACAACCAGATGAATTCTGTGGATCACTCACTAAAAGGGGCCACATCTGAGGTGACCAATCAGTTTCAAAGTAAAAGGATCACGTCTGAGGTGATCAAATGGTTTCAAATTAAAAGGATCACGTTTGAGGTGATCAAATGGTTTTAAATTAAAAGGATCACGTCTGAGGTGATCAAAGGTTTTCAAATTAAAAGGATCACGTCTGAGGTGATCAAATGGCTTTAAATTAAAAGGATCACGTCTGAGGTGACCAAATGTGTGTCAAATTAAAAGGTCATGTCTGAGAAGATCATTGTGAATAATTTTATATCAAAAGGTAAAATTTGAAGTGTATGAAAGTGTCTGAGGTCAAACTCATAAGTATGAGCCAATCGCACGATTGAATCATAAGTATGAGCCAATCGCACGATTGGACCATAAGTATGAGCTAATCGCACGATTGGACCATGAGTATGGGGCAATCATATGATTGGACCATGAGTATGGAACATTCATACGAATTCATCACCGGAATGAACCATTCGTACGACTGGATGAAGGAGTATGAGCCAGTCGCACGACTGAACCCCAGTCGCACGACTGAAGCATGAGAATGGGCTCAGTCGCACGACTGGAACATGTGTATGGGTCCAGTCGTACGATTGAACATTAAGACAGTATAAAAGAGGGGTGAGTCGGTCGCATTTCTCACCACCCCTCAATTCGTTCAAAAAAAACCTGCTCATACAGAGACACTCTGTCCAAATTTCGTTCTAGCTTAATTTCTTGCTGATTGCATTCCTAACCGGTTTCCTATTCATCTACAGGTATTGTGGGACTGAAATCGATCGAAATGACCGGTGAAATCAAACCCCAAATGATCAAATCGACTAAAATCAAGAAATCAGTTAAACCCTAAAAATAGACAACTTAAATGGACATTAAAGTTGACATGAAGGATATTAAGTGCTATTTAGAGTCTCTGCGAACCTAATGAGTCTAAACACGACGTCTAACATCAAGTTTTGACCAAGATTCAAGGTCAGTGTGTCGCATAGAGACTTCTGCGAATGGACACTCCGTATGAACCTCAGTCGCACGATTGAGCCAGACACACGATTCAATCGCACGTATGAATCATGCGCATGAGTTCAGTCGCACGACTGACTCAGTCGCAGGCTCAATCGCACGACTGAACTCAATCCAATGCTCAATCGCACGACTGAACTCAGTCGCAGGCTCAATCGCACGACTGAACTCAGTCGCAGGCTCAATCACACGACTGAACTCAGTCGTATGGTTCAGTCGCACGACTGAGCCAGTTTGATCAAAACAGTTTAAGTTTCTATTGTCTTATGTTATGCACATCACTAATGTATATGTTTATTGTGTTACAGAAACATGGGTGATAGATGGACCATGACCCCAAAGCACAACATATGTGCTCACTTGGATGCCACCTCTCGGAATGCTTCCGAGTTTGCTGGGATTATTGCATTTCTTAGGAGATCGAGGATCTTCAAAGCTATTTCGACACCATGTACACCTTACAAATCCATACAGCGGGCATTCTGGGAAAACGCCAGGGTTGACCGGTCCGTTGAGCCACACCGTATGCAGAGCTCCATTTTGGTCAAGAGATTGAGATCACTAAGGCTGATCTGAGGCGGGTATTAGATCTGGGTGAGGACGTAGCCTACCCAACTAAGCTACATCCCCTGACTGTCCGGGGATGCTTCATCAGGATCAAGTACGCCAGTGACTTAAATGCCGGCGTACTAAACAAGAGCAACATGTGCCCTCAGTTCAAGTATCTGGCACATGTGATCTGGAAGTGTATAGCCTCCAGGTGTGGAGGATTTGACGAGCTCTCCGACCAAATCCAGAATGCATATGTTGCAATGGTACTGAACCACCAGTTCAGTTTCTCTCGCATGATCTTCTCCTATCTGATCGAGAACCTTGAGGCTAAAGGCAAGGAAGGCTTCTGTATGTATCCACGCTTCTTACAGATGATCATAGATGAGAAGCTTCCTATGCTGCCAAAGGAGAAAGATGATGCAATGTTGCTTGAGGTGATGGATGATACCACCTTAGGCAGGATGAAAGTTTACAGGGGGAAACAGGTGAAGCCCCCTGTCAGGAGACTGTTTGGGCACTTGGCTAGGGAGGATTACGTGGCGCCTGCTCGCAAGAAATGGCGTCACAATGACAGTGATTCAGATACTGAGCCCCTCATGACTGTCACATCCGACGATGATGACGATGATGATGACCAAGATGACGGTCAAGGTGGGGGAGATACAGGTCCCAGTACTTCACGGGCCACTGATACTTCTTCTATATCTTTACCACCTCCACCTACTACTTCTTCGGCTCCAGGTGGATCTGAGCAGGCTGCTATTCATCCTGATTTTCTGATAGAAGAAGAAGAGGAGACAGATGATGAGCCTCTGGTACGGACGGTTGGGAGCCGGGTCGTGGCCACTGAGAGAGGGATCAGGGCGGTTGGTGGACGCCAGGCTGAGTCTAGGGGTGATGCTACTGATGTCACTGATCCTACATACACCCCTGACCAGTCCAGCAGCAAAGGGGGAGCGAAAACTGCAAAGGGCTCCAGGTTGAAGAGAATGGCACAACCTAATGGAAAAAAGGAAAAGAGGCTGAGGTTCACAGTGACTACATCTTCTGCACCAGCCACCACCACTGTCACAGCTACCACCACTACCACATCACCTACTTCCACCATCACTCCTCCTACTACTACTATCACTCCATCCACTACCACTACCACAACCACTCCCATTCCACCTCCCATATTCACCACACCCACCACTACCACCACCCACTAAGCCGGGACATCCACCCAAGCCCCAATGAACCATGATTCCACTCTACCCAATGTTGGGTTAGAGGAACAGCTCGCAAACCTTAACAGGTTGGTGCTAAAGCTGTTAGCTACAGATCACATGCGGGCAAATCAGATTAACCAACTGATAGCAATCAACAACGCCCAAGGAAAGCAGCTTATGGAGCTGACTGAGAGGAGTGATCAGTATGAGAGGGCTTTAGGCCAAGCTCACCAGGCACTTACAAGTCAAAATGAGCTGGTGTTGGCTTCGGTGAAGAGAATTGAGGAGCTAGAGAAGAAACATAAGAAGATACTACTTAAGCTGAAAGGGTCAAAGAGTGAGCCTCTTAAGATCAAGGAGGGTGATGGTGATGATGATGATGATGATGATGATGATGATGATGATGATGATGATGATGATGATGATGATGATGATGATGATGATGATGATGATGATGATGATGATGATGATGATGATGATGATGATGATGTTGATGATGATGAAGATGACAGTGAGGAGGATGTTAGAGAAGATGGGTCGAGCGATAAAGATAAAGAGGACGAGGATGACCAGGAAGCCGAGGATGTTAGAGAAGATGGGTCGAGCGATAAAGATAAAGAGGACGAGGATGACCAGGAAGGTGATGCTGCTGCATCAGCCTCTCCTCGAGCTCAAGAGAGGCGGACCAAACGGAGTCAAGATCAAGGAGCCTCGTCCTCCGCTCCTCCAGCTGAAGAACCCACTATTCAAGACAAAAGTAATGATTAGATGTTTTTGTATTTAAAAACTTTTCTACTTGAATTATATATTACATTAATGTAATTATTGATCATTTATGTTTGTTTATGTCTTAATGTTTCATATAATTACTTATGTGTGATATGCTTAATGTCTAATCAAACAGATGAAGCTTAACAAATAGATGAATTTGTCGTCCAACCCCTTCAATAGGTCAAGACTCAATTAACCATGATTCTTGACTTGCAAGGGATAGTTAGAAGGTCTATGAGCTACACCCCAGAGGAGGGAGAGATCATACACGACCTAACGGATGAACAGCTGGCTGAAATATTCAGGCTGAATCCGAATGAGTTGGTCAAAGATGCTCCTACAGTTGATGTGGCAAGTGACGATGAGCTTAACGATGTCGACGAAATCGAGATAGAGGATGTCACTGCTAATCATTATCCTTGTTACACTGATCTGGACGGACATGTTATCCCCAATTTGGATGAAACCTTTGAAAGTGGTACTTTTGAGAAGCTGGATGAAGTTGAAAAAGAAAAGGAGAAAGAAGAAAGCACTGCCCAAGCTACAGACAAAAACGTTGATATCAAGTAAGCTGAATAGGCAGCTTGTTTTACTGAGATGAAATCCCAGCGCACACCCCAAAAGCAGAATGCCTACACAAAGCTTTATGGAGTCAAACGTCATTAGAAAGTGTCTGGCAAGATCATAGCGTGGGCGTATTTTGAAGATTTGGACGTATATGTTGTTAAGAGAGAGAAGGGGATTGAGTACTTCAGATATCCTCATGATCTGAAGACTCTTCCTGGTTTTGAGCTCAACCGACTGGCATGCTTAGTTCTACTATATGCTAATCCAAGAAAGATGTCAGGTTGGTTTGAGGGAGCATTAAAGAAGGAATACCACACCAGATGGGTAAACTTCAGACCTCAACAACCGAAGAGGTACATTCATAGGTCTGAAGTGGATCCTATATCTGGAAAGCCTAAGGTCGTGCTGAAGTGGAGTCCTTCGCGCACAATGTCTAAGATTCCCTTGCGGGAAATGCCTCAGGACTTCACTCCATACTTCAAATGGTGGTATTATGATTGGAGGACGGGTGAAGCAGTCATAGTGCTGAATAGAGAAGGAAAGATAGAGACTATCCGGGTATTTGACCCTATGTGGCTAACCAACTTGTCGGCTGAAGATGTCTACACATTATACAAGTGGCCACTATTCTATGACACGCAAGACATTGTACAAGCTCTCCAGTTTCAACACGTGATAAGACTCTGCTTTGCATTTGAAATACATGCAGGAGTTACCAAAGAGGAGAAGTACAAGAAGTTCCAAGATCATGTGAAGAGTGTTAGACAATAGAGAAAACTAGGACCCAGAGGGAGTTTGTAGATACATGTTGTTCCTAGTTTATAAGCTTTAATGTAAAAGTTGTTCATGTCTTACACATATGTAATGAATTGATTCAATGATATATAATATATGGTTGTTGCTTATAATGTTTATCTATTTCATATTATTATTGTGTTGAATATAATTCATATGTATGAACTTAGTATATAGGTTTGAGGTTCTTGTGCACAGTTCTTAGTCAATAATGATTGAGAAATATGTTCAACCTAGTCAGATGAGTCTTCATGCGAATGGACCATACTTATGGACCATACACATGAATACATATGCTTATGGACCAGTCGCACGATTGAACCAGGAGACTGGATCAGTCGTACGAATGAGACATAAGATTAACTCAGTCGCACGACTGAACCTTAGTTGTGCGTATTACTCAATCGCATGATTCAGTCGCACGACTGAACCATGCTAATAGTTCAGTCGTACGATTGCAAACCCCTAACCTATAAATACCACTTAATTCGTGGAAAAATAGAACAACTGAAAAAAACTTGATATTCTTACGAACCCTAGCCGTCCAGAACGTCCAATGAAGCCTGTCCAAGTTCATAGATCATTCCTGGTCGATCTCTATTCGTTCATAACGTTTAGTTTCAATCATATATCGATCGGGTAATTGTTCTCACTAATTGGATCGCCAATCAAATAGGATTCTGCACTATTTAATCCGGTTTAAACGCAGAATCAATTAGTACTCCGTACGTACACGGTCCTAACATATGAGTATGAAAATGAGAATGAATGAATGATAACGAGTAACGCACAATGATGAACAATGATGAAAGAGAATAATATGATTATCTATTTGTACGTATGATGTATGTTCGTGAACGAATGTAATGAACAGTTTTAAGCAAAAGTAAAGTATTTTTTTTATAAAACTAGAACTCACTCGACGACGCTGACTTTTATGTGTTTCCAGCTGGCAGGTGATTGTTGCTGAGGATGGCATTTTGTATGGAATCCATTTCGTATAACTACGATGTTTTTATGTGTTTCTACTTGGCTTATTTTGGATGGAATCCATTTTGTATAACTACGATGTTTTTGTGATATAATGCAAACGATGATAGTTTGTAACGGTTAACTAAGTTGTATTGTTTTGCAAAAGCAGTCATTAATATATGAAATGGTTTTAAGTTATTCCGCTGCAATGTTTTAATAAGTTTAAATGTTTATTTTACGTTTTATGTGCGATGAATGTCCAACTGTGAGCGTCCCGGGAATGGGGCCTTACAAGTTGGTATTAGAGCCAAAGTTTAAGAGAAATGGGTAAATATTTTCAAAAGAAACCTAAACTTAAACTGAGAATGGGACAAAGGGAAGGATGCCAGTCCGAGTAGCTACGTGCCATCAGCTATTTTCTTTAATGTTAACTGGTATAATGTGCGAATGTTATATGATCTGCTTGCCTTTAGTGGATTTAGATACTGATGTAGTCAAGATAGGAAATGCTTGGGGTATGAAGAGTAAAATAAGTGGCTAATCACAACAAGCCACTGTAATTAGGGACTTACTATACTTAACATAAACTGAGCTATTACCTTGAATGACCGTGTTAGTGTTTGAATCTTATAGAGTGTTTAGATGATGATTGGAGATAGATCGTAAAAGGCTTCTCAAGGTGGAGGTCGTGGTGGACGTGGTGCTGGACCACGGGTCATGAGAGGAAGAGCTAAGGCTGCTGAGACGGCTCATGAAGAGCCCGAGACTTTACACCCGGAGGGTGGTGATGAGAATGCCAATCTAAGGGCCTTAGTGAAAGAGGCTGTGGTCGAGGAAGTTCATCAGGTCATGCAGACACCGAGGTGATTAAAGTGGTAATGGAAGGAGAGAGGAAGGAGAGAGGAAGGAGAGGAATAGGCCCACAGGGGAGAGACGGCAACCGGAGGATGAAACGGTTGTCTCTGATGACGAGGAGGACGAGGAAGTTGTGCTCGAAATAGCTCGAGGCTGTAACTATAGGGCATTTCAGAGATGCAAGCCCCCAAATTTTGATGGCAACGACACTGCTGCTGCTGCTCATCAGTGGGTGAGAGAGATGGAGGCGGTACTTGATATCAGCGAGTGCCGGGAAGATCAAAAGGTGACGTTTGCTACCCACTCGTTTGTGGACTCGGCTCTGTGTTGGTGGGACAATATCGTCCAAGCCGAGGGTAGCCTGGCGATTGGGAGAATGAGGTGGAACGAGCTAAAGAAGTTAGTTATCGAGGAGTTCTGTCCTCATAGAGAGCTCGACAAGGTTAAGAGAGAATTCTTGCAGCTGGAGGCGGGAACCATGACACATCAACAATACACCACCAAGTTCAACGAGATGGCACGGCTGGTGCCGGATCAGGTGACGCTTGTGTCACGAAAGATCAAGAGGTACATTCAAGGCTTGTCGGCGGATATCCGTAGGCACATGATTGCTGCCAGACCAGGTACTTTTAGGTCGATGGTTGACTTGGCTGGAAGATTATATGATGAGAGGGAGGTGGCAGCAGTTAAGGTGGTAAAGAAAGGGGTGGTGATCGGAACTGGAATGGGAAACAGTTTGGTCGTGGCGCTGCCGCTCCAAACAATAAGGTTGCCAAGGTGGATCATCAGCGTGTGGTTACACCTGGTGCGGGGTCAAAAAGGTGTGGCAAATGTGGAAGGGAGCATACCGGAGAGTGTAGGTGGGGATTTAATGTATGCTTCAAGTGTGGGAAGCCTGGTCATATGGCGTGGGAGTGTAAGGTGACGAGGTGTTACAATTGTGGTGGAGAGGGCCACATGAGCAGGGACTGTAAGAAGTCGAGGGTTGAAAGCTCTGGGGAACTGAAGAAGGCAGGGACTGAAAGGCAGAAGGCGAGCGCCAGAGCCTTCACGATGACAAGAGAGGAGGCTAGGACGGACCCCGATGTCGTGTCAGGTATGTTTCTAGTAAATCAAACTCTTGCTTCTGTGTTATTTGATTCAGGCGCTAGTAGGAGTTTTATTTCTGCTGCTTTCTGTGCTAAGATGCCTGTTAGTAGTAGGAATATTGATGAGCCCCTTCAATGTAGAAACTACCATAGGTAAGTCTACTAGGATTTCAAAAATGATAGAAGGTTGTGACATAGAATTAGAAGGTCATAATTTTCCTGTTAGACTGTTCGTGATGCCTTAGGCGGGTTCGATGGTTGGTGGACTACGAAGCAAATATAGTGTGTCGCAAGAAGATGATCCAATTGACAACGCCAGACGGGAGTTCAGTGACGATCTACGGTGATCGAGTTACAACGATCCCGAAGGTGATTTCGATGGCGGTGGCGGGAAAGTTCATGAGGTGTGGATGTAGCGCCCACCTGGCCTACATTAAAGATGTAGATACGCCAACACCACAACTGCCGGATGTATCGGTTGTGTGCGAGTTCCCAGATGTGTTCCTAGAAGATCTACCAGGTTTGACATCGGACCGTGAGATCGAGTTCCGGATTGATTTGGTACCCGGTGCTCAGCCTGTCGCGAAGGCACCGTATCATTTAGCCCCTTTCGAGATGAAGGAATTGATGGACCAACTGCAAGAATTGATTGATAAGGGGTTCATTAGACTGAGTATCTCTCCTTGGGGTGCTCCGGTCTTATTCGTGAAGAAAAAGGATGGTAGTATGAGGATGTGCATTGACTACCGCTAATTGAACAAGTTGACGGTGAAGAATCGATATCCATTACCGAGGATTGATGATTTGTTCGATCAGCTCCAAGGTGCTAGTTGGTTCTCGAGGATAGACCTTCGATCTGGCTACCATCAGTTAAAGTTGAAGGAGCAAGACATCCCTAAAACAGCTTTCCGTACGCGTTATGGACACTACGAGTTTCTCGTTATGTCTTTTGGTCTAACCAACGCGCCAGCTGCTTTTATGGACTTGATGAATCGATTGTGCCGGCCGATGTTGGATAAATCAGTGATTGTATTTTTATACGATATCCTGATTTACTCGAGGAGCGAAGAAGATCATGCCGGTCACATTTGGGAAGTGTTGTAGACGTTGAGAAAGGAGAAGCTGTATGAAAAGTTCTCCAAGTGCGCACTCTGGTTACGTGAAGTTTAGTTCTTGGATCACGTGGTGAATCCCGAGGGGATTATGGTGGACTCGGCAAAGGTGGAGGCAGTAATGCAATGGAAGTCTCCAAAGATGCCATCCGAGATCCGTATTTTCTTAGGATTGGCGGGCTATTATAGAAGATTCATCCAAGACTTCTCCAAGATAGCTTCTCCGTTGACTAAGTTGACCCGTAAGGACGTGAAGTTTATTTGGGGTCAAGATCAGGAAAAGGCTTTTGAGGAGCTAAAGGCGAGGTTGACGCAAGCTCCAGTCTTGTCATGACGGAAGCGAAGATTTGGTGGTCTATTCAGATGCTTCTTACTCGGGGTTGCGTTACGTGTTGATGCAGTGAGGAAAGGTTATATCCTACACATCCCGACAGTTGAAGATTCATGAGGTTAATTATCCTACTCATGACTTGGAGCTAGCAGTTGTGGTCTTTGCACTAAAGATTTGGAGGCACTACCTATATGGGACGAAGTGCACCATCTTCACCGACCACAAAAGCTTGAAGTATTTCTTCGAGCAAAAGGATTTGAACATGAGGTAAAGGCGATGGTTGGAGCTCATTAAGGATTATGATTGCGAGATCCATTACCATCCGGGCAAGGCCACCGTAGTGGCAGATGCCCTTAGCCAAAAGGAGAGGCCTGAACCAATTCGGTAAAGGATTACCAATTGATTATGACCTCGGATGTGATGACGCATGTCAAGGAGTATCAAGACGAGGCGTTGAAAGAAGATCGTCTTAACTCTGAATGGATGAGAGGTTTAGTCGCGGATTGGGTGAAAACACTCTCGGTGTTAAAACCCGATTAGGATGGATGTGGATTCTAAGTTATGGGGATCTACATGGAAAGATCATGGATGAAGCCCATAAGACTCGATACTCCATTCATCCCGGTGCTACAAAGATGTATCAGGATATGAAGAAAGATTATTGGTGGTCGGGTATGAAGCGTGATGTAGCAGAGTATGTGAGTAAGTGTCTTACTTGTTTACAAGTGAAGGCGGAGCATTAGAAGCCATACGGGAAGATCCAAGCTTTGGATATACCCGAGTGGAAGTGGGAGCATATCACCATGGACTTTACTACGAAGTTACCGCGTACCGCGAAGGGGTATGATGCCATATGGGTGATAGTTGATTGCTTGACGAAGAGTGCTCACTTCCTACCAATCCGAGAGACGTATTCTTCAGAAAGACTAGCGGATCTATTCATCAAGGAGATTGTAGCTTGTCATGGAGTACCAGTTTACATCCAAGTTTTGGAAGAAATTCCACGATGTGATGGGGACGAGGTTACATATCAACACGGCTTATCATCCTCAGACGGATGGTCAGTTGGAGAGAACTATCCAGACGCTAGAAGATATGCTTCGGGCATGCGTCATAGATTTTGGTGGAAGTTAGGATGACCACTTACTGTTAGATGAGTTCTCATATAACAATAGTTATCATGCCAGCATTGCTATGCCCCCTTATGAGATGCTATACGGTAGGAGGTGTAGAACACCCGTGTGTTGGGGTTGACATTGGTCCAAAAAAGTTGGGAAGTATCGAGGTGATTGAGGCTACGACTGAGAAGCTAGAAAAGATCAAAGTCTTTATGAAGGCAACCAAAGATAGGCAAAAGTCGTATGCCGATAAGCGACGTACACCAATTGAGTTCAAGGTGGGTGATAGAGTCATGCTGAAAGTCTCACCTTGGAAGGGTATCATTCGGTTCAGTAAGCGGGGCAAGTTGAGCCCGAGATACATAGGACCTTTTCGGATCCTTGCTCGAGTAGCAGAGGTGGCCTATAGGTTGGAATTACGTGATGAGTTAAGTGGAATTCACCCGACATTCCATGTATCTCATCTGCGGAAGTGTTTAGCTGATGAAGATATGATCGTACCACTGGAGGACATTAAAGTAGATGAACGGCTCAATTATGTGGAGCAACCAGTGGCGATCATTGATCGTAAGGAGAAGAGATTGCGGAATAAAGTGGTCCCCTTGGTGCGTGGACAATGGAAACACCGAAAGGGATCCAAGTCTACGTGGGAGACTGAAGAAGAAATGAGGCAACAATACCTACATATGTTTGAGGAATAACAGGTTTCGGGGACGAAACCTATATAAGGGGGGTGGACTTGTAACACCCGGAAATTTTTAAAAGATGAGAAAAAACAAATGAAAGTGCAGAAAAAGGAAGAAACACAATTTAACCCAAGTTGAGGGGCTAAATGTGTTAAAAAGGACAAAAGAATAAAAGTTGGTGGATAAAGCAACATGGCCGCCCTTGCCATGTTACTTTCACCTTTTGAAGTCCGGATTCTAGAGAGAGAAAGTAGAAAGACTTCGGGTTTTCAAGAAGAACAAGAAGAATTCGGATTCTAAGGTAAGAATTCAATGTTTTGAGGTGTTCTTGGTTGGTTTAGCCTCGGGTTTGTGCTTGTGTATGTGTTTATGTGTTCGGGTGTGTGTTTTGGTGTGTTTTAGGTGTTTGAGCTCATTGCATACGGGTTTGAAGGAAGTCATACTCAAAGTTGCATAAGGTGAGTTCTATAACCCCCTCTTTACATGTTTTAACTGATTTTGGGGCTGGAAATGCATGTATGAACGTTTTTATAAAATGTGTATTTGTACCCGTATGTTTATATGTATATGAATGTGGGTGGATTATGATTTGGGCGAATTTGATGCTATGAATATGTTTAGTATGTGTTTATTTTGCTTAGAATGTAAGAACTAAGCTTAGAACATATTCGGGTTTGGTTTGGGGAATGAATGTTGTTTTTTAGCCTTGGTTGGTTGCCCATGCGCTTGAAATGTGGCCCATGCGCCCAACGGTCGAATTGCCTAAGTGTTTCCCCAAGCGTCCACTGCCCATGCGCCCAAATAGTATCCATGCGCCTAAGTTTAGGCCAGGTTTGACCAAGTTTCCCATGCGCCTAAGATGCCCATGCGCCCGGACACTCATGCGCCTGCATAATGCCCATGCGCCTTACATATTGCCAAAATGCCTAAGTGTTGGGTCATGCGCCCAAATAGTGCCAATGCGCCCAAAAGCTCCCATGCGCCTAAGTGTTTTTAAGTGCCTGAAAGGCCATGCGCCTAAAAGACTTAGAATTATCTCTGAATTTTGGGAAAAGGGGAAGTTTTAGGACTTGACTTGGGATGTTCCCGGGGGTGATGTAAGTTGACTTTTGGTGTTGAATGATGTTGTATGTGATGTGATTGATGATGTCATGTATGGTTATGTATGTTTATGTTTATGTTCCTTATTATATTATTTCCATGGCTTTACATGGTATGATTATGTAAAAGAATGTAAAGTAGTATGTAACGTAAAGCGGAAGTTAATGTTAACGATAAGAGGACCGTAAAGAATGAATGAATGCATGCATTAATGAAAGTATGAATGTAAGAAAGTCTTGCAATTTAAATGTATGGAGGTTCACACCCAATGAAGGGTGTTAGCTCAACTTTGTGCGGGTTAGCTACCCCGGAAGGATGCACACTGGGGTCCAATCTTTGTGATTGACCATATGTATGGGACAATTGCCGCTTGCCCTTGGTACTAGAGTCAGCTTCGTGCACAATTTTCGGGGTATAGCATATGGCATTGGTCCAGAATGAGAAGAGAATGATAGTGAGGAATGTACTTGCCTAGGCCCAAGTAGCCAGCTTCATGCATAATGTTCGGGGTATAGTACATGTCATCGAAAGTTAATGACGAACATATGAGATGTAAGAAAGAACGATAAGTATGTGTATGAGAATGAGAATGAATGAATGATTACGAGTAATGTACGATGATGAATAATGATGAAAGATAATAATAAGATTATCTATTTGTACGTATGATGTATGATTGCGAACAAAAGTAATGAACGGTTTTAAGCAAAAGTAAAGTATTTTATTTATAAACTAGAACTCACTCAGCGGTGCTGACTTTTATGGGTTTTCAGTTGGCAGGTGATTGTTGCTGAGGATGGCACGGGGCAACTACTTGGCTTATTTTGGATGGCATCCATTTTGTATAACTATGACATTTTTGTGATGTAATGCAAATGATGATATTTTGTAACGGTTAACTAAGTTGTATTGTTTTGCAAAAACAATTATTAATATATGAAATGGTTTTAAGTTATTCTGCTACGATGTTTTAATAAGTTTAAATGTATATTTTACGTTTTATGTGCGATGAATGTCCAACTGTGAGCGTCTCGGGAATGGGGCCTTACACTTTTGTGATAAACTCTTTTAATAATTCAGCCATTTCAGATTTTGCACGCAAAAAGAAAACCCAAGAAAATCTTGTATAGTCATCAATGATAACTAGACAATATGATTTCTTTCCAATACTTTGCACGTTTACTGGACCGAATAAATCCATATGCAGCATCTGTAAAGGCTTGGAGTTTGAGTTTATCAGCTTGGACTTATAAGACGCCCAGTGTTGCTTCCCTTTCAAACATGCTTTACAGAGGTCTGATATAGCAAACTTCTTTGATGGTTTGCCTACTACATAATTTCCTGCTGCAAGTTTGTTCATGTTTTTGAAGTTGGAATGCCAGAGACGTCTATGCCAAAGCTAGCTTTCATCACTTGAAACGTGAGCAATGAGGCAAGTTGTTTATGTTGAAGGATCAACGTGAGACATATCTAGCTTGTAGACATCTCTATTTCGAACTGCTTTAACAACCACTCATTTCTTGCTAATCTAGAAACCTAGCTTTAAAATATAACAATAAATAAAGCCAAATATGATTTATCACATATTTGGGAAACACTTAAAAGATTAAAGTTCAACTGTGCATAGAAGTTGATTTATCAAAGCTAATGACCCCATTAGATACCGTTCCTTCTCCAATAATCTTTCCACCTGCATCTCCACCAAAAGCTACATGTGTATCATCTTTTGTCTTAAAGTCTTGAAGTAAGGCTTGATTGCCTGTCATATGCCGACTACACCAACTGTCAACATACCATGTATTCACGGGTCTTCTTGGGCGTACCTGCATTTTAAAGACATTTAAGATGAGTTATCAACCCAAGCCGAGATGGTCTTGGGCTTGCCAAACTTATCCATAATGGTAAATTGCTTAAAATGGATCTTCTTAACATCAGGTTTCTTTTGAAATTTTGGATTTTTAAATCCTCTTTGAAAAACAGTCTGATTATCTTTTCTTTATTTTGACCTCAAAGCATTAAACCGATTCTCAAGATCATCATCAAGAAACTTTGAACTATAATTTGAAACATTTCTAGAAAAATTTTTCTTGTTAAATGTTCCATTTTTCATTCTCACTGAACGTGGAATGAAATTCCCCTGATTATACTGTTGTGATCTCACAGTATACTGATCATTATAATCCGACTTGATTCTTCTGAGAGATCTCAAGCCTAAAGAAGTTTGTTTTGATAATCCTGGAAAACCATAATTTTAATTTCTTTGAAATATTTGATTACCAAAATCTTTTCTAAATGAGTTCTTCCTGAAGAAGCAATCCTCAGTATTATGATTTTGTTTATCATACAAGGCATAGTACTTATTGAAATAACAATCAGCTATTGTGTGATTTGTCATATCACAGATGTGACAGTACTTGTTAAAATAACACTCATATGTGTTATGATTGTACATATCACATATGTCACAGTATCTTTGTGGATGTTTGAACAACATTTGCTTAACCCTAGATTTGGAAGCCACATTAGATCCTTGTCTAGATTTAGGGGTAGTCAGGTTAATCTGTTGTTTTTGTTGTGTGAGTTTGGTCTTTTGATTTTTAGGATTTGACTTTTGAACATTTTCAAAATTCTTTAACTTCTTAGACAGAAATCTTTTATGAACAGCGGAAGACTTAGGACCTAAACCTGTTTTAAGATCAGAGTTAGATTTGATCTTAGATTTTGATGTTGTTTAAGAGATTGTGTTCATGTCAAAAGTTTCTGTTGACACAAACTTTACTGGTTTAATTTGACTTAATTGATTGATTGATTCAAATTGTTTAGCTTTAGAAGATGCTTGTCTTCTTCTTGGATTTGTTGATGAAGTTTTAGTGCTTTGGGTTTTAATTGAATCTTGAGAAGATTCTTTTTCAGATTTTTCAATTTTTGATCAATTTGATTTGTTTCAGAAGAGCTTGAATTATTAGAACAGGGACTCTCTGATTTCTCTTCTTTAGTTATCCCTTTTGACTTGTTATTGATTTCATTAACGTTGTTAACATCTTGTTCAAGTTCACACTTTTCAATAACACATTCACCTTTTGGTACAAACAACTTTTTGTTCTATTGTCGAGGTTCATAAGATTTTGACTTTAATGGGATGACCATTCTTTATCTTTTCTGAGTCTTTCTCCTTGAATATTTTAATATCTTTTTGATTTCACTCTCGACATTATATTGAACATTCTTTTTCTTTTCTTGAAATTCTTTAAGCTTAGCTTTATTCTCTGGTGAATGATCATGGGTATTAAAGTTTTCAAGTAAGCTATTGGAGATTGATTCACGCATAGGTTTATGTGTGAATCCTAATCCTGTTTTATCTTTATCTTTCCTACCATTTACCAATTGCTCAACAATAGTTTTTGAGCTTTTCACTTTGGCTAAATCAATTTGAGTTGTTGCATGTGCTAATTTCTCTTGTTCAAGGGTTTTTGTCATCTCTTCAAGTTGCTTCAATACAAGGTCAAGTTCTTTTAAAGTTTTGTTCCAAGAAGTTTGAAGAGATATGATTTTATCGTCAGAAATTTTATGATCAGCTTTCAGCTTGTTGTGCATTATCTCTTCTTTTTTCAGTTTATCACATATTTTGAATGAGTAGGTTCTGTAGTGTTCTACTTATTCAAAACATGCTTTAGTGCATATTTTCTCCCTTACTTCCACTAGGATTTCTGGATAAGAATTTGAAGACTCAGTATTAGATGATGAGTTTACCACCTTGGGTTTTTCTGTCTGTGCCATAAGCAACTTCTTCATAATCTTCCTTTGGGTCAGATTTGTCGCTCCAGTCATAATCTTCCTCATTGTCTGATTCTCCTTCTACCTTTGGATCTTTGTCTTCAGACCAGTCTTCAGTGTTAATCTCAGCAATAAGTGCTAGACCAGAAGTAAGATCTGTAGTAAACTGTTCTGCATAAGCACTCCAATCATAACCATCCTTGATGCTGACAACTAGTGCTTTCTTTTGTTCTTCAGTGGTCTTTGATTCTTCTTTCAGTTCTGGCATTGGTAGACTCTGATATGGCTTCTAAAATGTCTTCTGAGCCTGTTGATGATACCTCTGATTGTTAGAGCTACTTTGACCATTTACTCCTTGTGTTCTTGGAGATTTGCACTTTCTAGAAAAGTGACCATAGCTGTTACAGTTAAAACACCTTGACTTTGACTAATCAAAGCCAAATGTTTCGTTTGCACTTGGCTTATAGAATCTGTTCACATATGAATGCTTTGTGTTCTATAAGCTATCATCACCATTTGCCAGTTTAGATCCATTTCTTCAACATCATCTGGATCCATCTCAAACAGATCCTACAAAATTAAATCAACTTATGTTAAATGCCTACCATGAGATGCTTGAAAACTTGCCATAAAGGCTGTAAAGGCAGATTTGGACTCTTCATCCTGTAAAAGGATGTTTATAACATCTTTAACTTTGCTAGGTTTAGCAGAGTTAGAAGATGGAGTCTCATTTTGAGTTTTAGGCATTTGAGGTTTTGGAGGAGACTGTGGTTGTGGTTGAGTTGAGTAGACAGGTGTACTAGTAGAAAATCATGCTCCC
This sequence comes from Flaveria ramosissima, assembly GCA_025215565.1. Taxonomy (NCBI): domain Eukaryota; kingdom Viridiplantae; phylum Streptophyta; class Magnoliopsida; order Asterales; family Asteraceae; genus Flaveria; species Flaveria ramosissima. The sequence goes on along the minus strand of CM046040.1, from coordinate 33,470,671 downwards.
ACAAATAAGTCACCCTTATCCTCTGGAGTGGTTTCATCCTTGGAAAGAAAAGCATTCTCTACAGTATTTGCTGGAGAAGCAACATACTTGTATTGAGAAGTAGATGCAGTTCTATCATTATTCCTTGAGCTTTCGTCAATTTCCACCGACTCAATCTTTGTAATTAACATATCAAGGTCCATGGAAAACTTTTAGTATGCTTTAACAAGATTACTGTTTGTTTCCAAGATGATGGAAGTGCATTTAGAAGTCTATCATTTAGGTCTTTAAGATCATTCTTAATCCCTAAAGTTGACATTTCTGTTATAAGTTACACATATCTGTTTATCATCTGGTTTATGGTTTCTCTAGAGATATGCCCAAATAGTTTAAGTTGCCTTTTCGGTTTCCATCTTTTGAGATCTTGAATATCTTTGCCTCCTTCACAGATAATTTTCAAGGCTTTGTACATAGTATACCTAGTTCGGTAACCCTCAAGCCTGGATAGAACCTCCAAAGGTAACCCTTTACATATAAGAGAATAGACTTTAATATCATTCTTCACTTTCTTTAGATCATCCCCATGTAAACGATCTTCTGGATATGGCTCTTGTGAATCTTTTGTGTACACAAAACTTCTATCAGGACCATCAGAAGTAACAGGAATGTGAGATCCTTTCTCTATTGATTTCCAGAGATCAGTATCAAAAGAGTTTAGATGGTGTTTCAGTCTGAGTGACTAGTTCTTGAAGTCAGCTCTGTTCTTTAACTATGGCACTCTGTTCTCAGAATCTTCAGACTTAACCATGTTTAAGTTTTGAGTTTAAGAAAAGATACTATTTTTGTTGTTTTAAAGTTTTAAATGAAGAAAATAAATGACAATATTTTTAAATTTTAATTTTTTGAAAAATTTTCTAAAGTGTTGAAAGAAAAGTCTAAATCTAATGTGCCTAAATAGTTGTGAAACACAAACTTTGACTTAGAAACGCCTAAGGGAATGCCTTAGTGAATTTCTGAAATGCCCAAAAGTAGAAATGCCGGAATAGTTCCAAAACGCCCAAACAGTTTCAAAGCGCCCAAACAGTTTCAAAGCACCCAAACAGTTTCAAAGCGCCTAAATAGTATCAAAGCGCCTGGGACTTAGTTTTTGAAAAACGTATAGATAATGTTAAAACGTCCTCAAATAGTTTCAAAACGTCACCTCTGAAACGCCTAAACAGTGTTAAAGCGCCTAAACAGTGTTCATGCGCCTAAACACTTAGGTGAATTTCAAATGATTCTAACACACCAAACGCCTAGTTCATCATCTTCGTAACAACCTGATCTTAACAAATTTTTTAAAACTTGATTAATTGATCTGAAACTCTTCAATCAAGTGTAAAATGCACCGATTATCAATCCTTTAACATCATTTCTCTTCAAATTACAACAATTAAACAGAATTTTTCTAAAATTTGAGTTTGACTATGAAGAACTATTCGCACTCAAATCTGACGAAAATTCAGATTTGAAGGTGTTTTATCACTCAATTATGATTCAATTCATGTTTCTAATGATGAAACACAACTGAAATCAACAATTAATTGAACAATTGCTATCAAACACAGATTCAAGTGATTCACAGGTGCTCAAAAGTCGATTTTAAGCTCCAAATCACTGAACCGAAGGCTCTGATACCATTTGATAGGTTCAAATGGATCGATCTGTGTTAATGATGTAATGCAATTGACAATTATATGAGCAAAGTAATCAAACCAAGCAATATAACAAAAATTCACAAAAGTTTCATTGATATTAGCAAAGGATTACAATGAACAATATAAGAGAGTTCTAATTCGAAGTCTACCTGTAAAAATACATACAATCCTATTTATACTAATCAAAAAAACAAAAAAAAACATATATTTATAAATAAGTCCCTATACTATGACAAAAACAAAAACTAAAAACTAATTATAATCTTCAAGACTCCAACAAATCCTAATGAGATTGAAGGAGTTAGTGACACATGTCATATAGATGTAAAGAGTTGTTAGAATTAGATACTTACTCTTGTAATCAGATAGGTACAACTAATATTACTTGATTCATTTGAAAGTTGCAAACCTGAGTGTTGGAGATATGCAGAAACCATGTCACCTATAGGAATAACAATATTGTAACATCATGCTTTTCATATATCTATCAGTTTGCTACTATCGGAATCTACAGTTCCATTAAAAGGTAAAAAAGACTAATCTAACCATAAATTTGAGAGGAAAAGAACAATTAGATTAAAGATAAGGCTTCTTTCGAAACATATTTTTAATATTTAAAAACATAGCCTCATGCAAACAACAATTCAATCTAAAATTTGATACTTCTTACGAGAATTCTTGAAAACATCACATATTTAGTAAGCAATTAATTTCATAATAAGCAGAGAGTACAAAACATTTACATGACGCGTATACCATAAGTTCCTATGATGCAAATTGAAGAAGCTTCTTGAGTGTTGTATGAAAGTGGCTTGCTATCCTTCTATAAACTCTATTCATTTGTAATCTTGCATCCCCATATGCATGCCATGTAATTCAATTTTTACAACTTTTATTGTAAATATGGATTGTGGTTGTTTAGAGGTCTTCATTATGAGATTATTCTAAAACAAAGAAAAGCACATAAATTAGACTCGATATCTAAACTAAAGCTAATCGCGTTTACACAGTTGTTTAGAGCTCGTAAATCCACATTCATATAACTCTATAAATTTAGAGTAAAAGAACAGGTTTTGTAAGCCCAAAATAAAATTAGATTAAACCAAAGGGTTTGAGTAAAACTGAAACACAACCAGAGAGGAGATCAAAGCCAAAAAAAAGAAAAAGAAATTTTCTTACCAACGAATGGAAGCTGAATCGAATTCCGCCGTCAATTGACGATTCCTTTTCTAAGAATCTTAACAAAAAGGTTTGCTCCGACATACAAGCTCTTCATATCTTTTCATGCCTACAATTCAAAACATAATAAAGCAACAATCACAATTTCACTATTTTCTAAACTACAGACAAATGTAAGAGGCGTAGAAGTTTCCAAAATAAAGATTGAAGTTGATATCTTATTATATCAACCTGTATTGATTTCCCCTATAGCTTGATCATATTAAGAACTTTTGTATCATGCATCATCAACAACAAATTCCACTTGAGTTTAAAGGAAGACATGGATACCGAAGCTTACAAACTTAATTAAGAAATCATTTTTACAATCATAAAAAGAATGTATTTTTCATGTGTTGCTATACTGACTTGAAACTTGATAAAAACAGAGCATGATGCTTAAATGATATGTATTTCTTTGGGTTTTTGTGTATTTTAAACAAATATGGATCATGGGTCTGCTCTTAGGAACCCTTTAAATCTTGAAGTCATAATGCCAAAGCGATCTGTGCAAGTGATGTATATATTAATATCGATCATTTATATGGTTTCATATGCACACCTGCACATGATCCGCTAGAGCTTGACTATCTCTAAAGCTGGCACGCCTTGTAAAGAGTGCAGCAGACTGAATCATTTGAAGTCCGACCATACTTCTAGTTCTTTCTCCCATTCATCCCCAAATGAAACATTGCCTATCAAAAGTATCCTACCAATATAGATAACATTTTCACATATTAAACTAATATTCAACCCACTAATTAAAAGGTATACAACCATAAAGGTAGAATACCCAGATTAAAGTAACAATTATAAACCTAAACAATTAAACAATGTGGGATCATCGTCCTTTAGTAACTTAGTGATAGACAACGGATAGGCCGACCCACGGGTCTTAAACAACAGCTCAAGTGCTGGAAAAAAAATAAGAGACTTAAATCTTGTAGGACCGTTAAAGGGTTGGTCAATGTATTTAGTCTCATAATGAGGAGAGTACTTATAATACTTAACAGATTAAATAAGGAACCTGCACATTGTTTGTGATGCTATGAACATACAAGTATACTAGAGACAGAAACTTAAGAACAACAAGATAGTTTGGTTTTCAAGATTGTAGTATATTGCATCTCTAGTTATATTACAAGTATTTACAAAGCATAAGAGATAAGTTACAAGGACTTGAGATACTTTATACTACATCCTATAGCCGGGCATACTTTGAAGGCCAATTGGAAACATTAATCTAGACAACAAAATCATTGTACAGATTTTGACAAGTGACTATGACATGTCATAGCTCACATCCTAATATATTACAAAAAGGATAAAAGTACATAAAGTATAAAGTTACAGACACAAGACCTCAATGTACAGTTACCAAAAGCATGGAAAAGTACATCAGATAAAACATGTATTAAAAGTCTTCGGAAGAAATCTATCTTCACTTCATTGGCTTCGGAAGACTTTGTCTTTGAAGCTTCTGAAAACTTCACTTTTGGCTTCGGAAGATATTGGTCTTGGCTTAAAAAATTTCATACGTAGAATATTTTCTAGTATGGAGTATGAAACTTCTGAAGCAACTTCTACTTTGCACTAAGTGCATGCATGCAGGAGAGACGTGGGTTGTTTTGGTTGCATCAGCCTTTCATTAAACCTTACAAACTCCCCCTAGGCTGATGCTACCAAAACAAAGGAGACTTTAGATATTGACAGTCCTCATCATGATGATGATCATACCCTTCTTCATCAGATGGTCAAGATCACTCAGACTTTTGAAGTATCTTCTCATTTTAAAGAGATCATGCAGAGGTAGGTTACACATGACTTGCCATGTGTAGACATCTTGACCACCTTGATCCCTGCTGATATACCATCTTTCTGGATTAGTAGTGAAGGTCCAGGACAAGATGGGTCTTTCTGATGCAAGAGGAGCCACTTGTGTTGGAGTTGGTTGAGCTACCTCTTGTTGCACTTCCTTAGGATGCTCTGACTCATCCTGAGGTCCAGAGGTGGATGACTTTGAATTCTTCTTCTTCTTCTTTGAAACAGATTTAGTAGCCATCCTTTTATTTCTCTTTGGGAACTTTAACTGAAAAGACAGGCCTTCAGCACCAGGTTGTTTTCTCTTGTCTTTCTCAGTTGGGTCCTCCTTTCTCACAGATTCAGAGGGAGAGGGAGTGGGACCTTGCTGTGGATCAGAAGATGAAGCCTGATGAGGTTCAGCATGAGGTCATGGTTGTGTTGTCTTCAACCTTAACCTCAACTTCAAGAGGATCTATACTTGGTGGGGAGTGTAAGTCAACAAGATCTCCTTTCTTGATCTTCCGCTTGATCACCCTGATGTGTTCATCCATTATGGATAGAGACATTGGACCAAGTTTCCTTCCGGAGAATCCATATAGCTTCAAGAAACTTATCATCCTCTGCATATCTGTAGACTTCTTCTGACTCTTTTGGATGATAGATCTTGACTTTGCAGCTTCTTCCCTCATCTCTCTCTTTGTAGCCTTTTGTTCTTTGAGAACTTGAAGTTCAATTTTCTTGAGATACTCAAACTCAATGTACTCAAAGGACAAGGGATGAAGTACAGCTGCATGGTAGAGTCTTGTGGCACTCAGGTAGTTGATCATGTTTTATCTATCAACTTATTTATCTACCTGAGGTTGTGGAGTTGCCACAGCCTCTTGCACAGGGCTTTCTTGAACTGGGGAGAGAGTAGGAGCATGTTTGTATAGCTTTTTTTGCTTTCTTTCTTCCTTAATATTGAGGAGCAACTCTGCATCCTCTGTCTCCTTCCTCTCCCTAGACATTTCCATGTCTGTCAGTTCATTCAATTCATCTAAGAAGAGAGATGATCTCATCTATATCATAGTTCATGGTTTGCAGGTAGTTAATCATGACTGCTCTTAACTCATCATTCTGAGTGTTTGGTCTGGGAGCAGCCCTGATTGCAGCTTCCATGAAGCCTGAAGACCCAATGGAACTTTCTCCCCTTAGCCTCCTCTTCCTCTCTCTCTCCTCCTATTGGAGCTGTACAAGATAGTCTATATTATCAACATAGTCAAAGTCAACAAAAGTCAACGTCACGATCAAAGTCAACGCAAAAGTCAAACCTGACAAGTACGAGACGAAGAATCGAGATAAGACGTTGAAGATTTAGATGACTAGGAGTTTTATTGTAATAAATATATTTTGTGTGAACAAAATATATTTTATCTTTGTTTTAGTCATTTTTATGCATTATATGTATTTTCTATTAATTAGCCTAAGTCTAGGGGGTTAAGTGCAATTAGTGAATATTAGTCTAGACTATAAATAGGTTAATTGTCATTAGTGTTGTAATGGTTGAATGACCAATTGATTGGGTTTCCACTTTGTACAAATTATATGCAATCAATATAGATCAAAGGGGTTTTATTGTGATTATCATTATTTTGATCTAATTCTTCATGATTTGATTCAAGTTTGTTTATCTTGGAGTTACACCTCCTCCTCAATCTCCTCAGGAGTCATTATCCTTTTCCTTTTGTCACCCACAGACCTTTGTGACTCAGGGTGGAGAGAGATTTGGCCTTCTTTGCTTGGAGTAGCATCCAGGCTCTAGCTGGAGAGAGGTTGTGATAGACCTTCACCAGCAGGTGTGTCAATTAGGTATTGGAATGCTAAAGTTGTTGGTTTTGTGACAGTGCTCACAGGCTCTATCATTGGGCCTTCAGTCAAGGTTTTCCCTTTGAAGCTAGTATCAAAGTCCACCTCAACATCCAGTTGACCAATGACATTACCTGATTGCATTTGTCTTCTTCTTTGGCTAAACTCTTCAACAATCTTGTCTTGAATTCTTTGGGCCATCCTGTCAGCTTTCCTAGATTGGCTTGGATTGGCAAGTGGCATGTTGACCAGATCAAAACCTTCATAGTAGTTCAAAGTCTGAAAGTTAAAGACCTTTTGCTGCCCTTGAACTCTTTGAAGTATGAGTGCTCTTCTATCAGCATCATACCTCCACCCTAAAATGTAGTTTAATGATCCTTGGGGTGGGGTTGACATAGCCCTTGGAATTCCCTCCTCAAATAGACTCTGAATGAGTGAGTCCACATCATGTGAACTTGAGGAGGTTGTTGAGTATGGACATACAAGTGAAGATGTGAGTCCTCAATGTCCATACTCTTTGAAGAACTCCCATGTTCTATGATTCCTATGACTTTCTCCCCCTTTTTGGTAGCATCACCTACTTGCATAGATGAGCTAGGAGTTAGGTCAATCATATCCACAGGTTCTTGTGTTCCTTGAGATAAGATATCTCAAGTTGCTGATCATTGACCCTGTTTTGTAAGGTAGTCACCTGAGATTCCAGGTGATTAACCTTAGAGACTAAATAGGAGCATGTTTTTGACAATTTTGCACCTTTAGTCTCATATTCCCCTCCTCTTCATTAGAAGAATCATAAGGGGATGAGAGAATTGGACTAGAGTCTTCTCTCTCACCACCAGCATGGTGTTCTTGGCTGTTGGATTTCCCTTGCTCACTAAAGTGTCATTGGGTTGAGTTGTCATGGTTGAGGTCCTAATGATGTAATCACTTGCAGAAGTGAGAGCCTCTTCCATATGGTACTCATGAACAGGTTCAGGTAGATCCACCTCAGTGATGGGTGAATGATATAGGCTAGACAAGGGAGAAGCAAGAGTACTCATCTCTCTTTGAGTAGGGGAGGAATAGAGAGACTCATGGTGCTCATTGAATCCCATGTATTCATCATCATAAAATTCTAGGTTAGGAATAGGTTGGTTTAGATCAAGAGGCTAAGGATGCTAACTTTTCTCTGAAGGTTGTTCACTAGAGTGTTGAGACTCAGAGTGAAGGCTTAAGGCTGATGGGCTAATGAGCTTATCAGGTTGAGCATGAGGAACCTCAGCACTGATTCTTGATGAGATGGGAGTGGTTTGCTCCTCAGGAGAAGTGGAAGCTCGAATGTCCACTTCTTCCTGTATGGGTTGTGATATGGGGCTTGCACAAGCTCAATAGCTTGAGCAGGGGTTTGTTTGTATTTTCTGTGGTAGGTGGTGAGAATTTTAGGCTGTATAGGTGGTTGAGAAGTCAAAGGTGTGGGCTCAACACTAGCTTATGCTGCTAGGTTGTCACCTTGAGCAATGAGCTCTAACATTTTTGTGACAAGGATTGTTTCTACCCTAGAAAAGCCAACAGTTGGCTTCTTCATGGTCTTAAAGATGTCAGGCTTCATCAGTCCTAATTAAAGAATATTACTTGTTCCCCTCAACTGTGAGCCCAATTCACAGTTGAGAATGTGTTGAAAATATCTAGGGAATATATAATACTTTAAGGAGTCTAAGTTAGCAAGCAAATTTGTATACACAAACTGTGAGTACCTGAACTTGATCCCCTGGACCATTCCATGAACTATAAATGAGAGATCTTCTGGAATCTGGTCCCATCCTCCATGCTTGTTGGATAAGCTGTGGATGACCACATGAAGTAGGTACTTCCACTGGGATGAGACCTTCGCTTTCCTGAAGGTCTTTATAGAGAAATCTCCTTCATAGCCCATCTTCTCAAAGGAATGATTTACAGCTTCCTTGGGGAAGTAAAAGTAACCTTCTACATCATTCAGCTGAAGATGTGTGTTGATGGTGGCTGGAGTGATGAAGATTGTCCTCCCCTGCACTGTGGCAGACAGTGGCTTCTCCCATCCATAATGACCTCTTGACAGGTCTTCCAGAATTCTAACAGCTGATCCTCATAGAGAGGAGGAGCAATGGTAAGGGAGGTGAAGTAATTTGATAGAGCAAGAAAATGGCAAACCTCTGAGAAACTAGAGTCTTTCTCTGAGTCCAACAGGGCAACCTGATTGTTCTGCTTGTGGAGTTACATGGAGAAATCTGGGTTGTTTATGCGGTTAAGGTTGGCCATTTGAGAAAGCTTAAAGATGAATAAAGATAAGAACAAAATCGGTTGTGGGTGAATTTAGGTTTTGGAGAGTTCAGATGAAGAGGATAGTGAAAGATGGGGGAACCGTTGGGTATATTTATTTGAATAGGATCTGAGACAAAGTTAATGAAAGAGGATAAACTTCGAAATCCGGATGTCGGTCCCACCTTTGAAAAAGTGCCCAAAAAGGTAGTTTTCTTGAAAGTCGAAAATCTTCCAAAGGTATTTTGTCTTCGAAAAGCTTCCGAAGCTAAAATGGCTTCGGAAGAAATTTCAAAAATTTTAGAGAATTTTGCTTCGGAAGATATTTAGACTTGGAGATGTTATTTTAAAAGCTTCTGAGACTTAAATTGCTTTCGGAAGAAAATATGTTCTTCAAAAACATATAAGTACTTAAGTACTTAAATTGTTTAAGATATTTTGGAAAATTCTTCCGAAGGTAAAATTTACTTAAGTAGTTATTTGTTTTGAGGAGATAATTTTCATCCGAAGGTAAATACGTATCTTCCAAAGAATAAAATGATCAAATTTTTTCAAAAAAATCTAAGAAATATCTTTTAAAAGATTTTTCTTCCAGAGTAAACAAAGGCTTATTAAGGTGATAAAATAGACAACTTAGGACACATAGGTTTTAAAAATAATATGAGTTAGTTTTAAGAAAACCTACTCAAAGTTAGTCATCCCAATAGCTGATACAATATATTTAAATCTCTGTTCATCAAACGCTTTGGTGAATATATCAGCATATTGTTCATTTGTGATAACTTTGACTAGTTTGATTAATCTCTTTTCAAAGTTACCTCTAATCAAATGAAACCTGATATTGATGTATTTTGTCCTTGAGTGCTGCACAGGATTCTCTGTAATAGAGATAGCACTGTTGTTGTCTATGTGGATGGGAGTCTCTTTGATGTTGATCCATAGTCCAGCATCCGATTCTGAATCCAAAGCACTTGAGCACAACAGCCTGCAGTAGCAATGTATTCAGCTTCAGCAGTTGATGCAGATACACAGTATTGTTTCTTGCATTGCCATGACACTATCCTTTCACCAAGAAACTGACATCCCCCTAATGTAGACTTTGCAGTCATACTACAGCCACCATAGTCACTATCTGTATATGCATACAGATTGAAGTTAGAATTCTTTGGATACCAAAGGCCAAGTGTTAGAGCACCTTTGAGATATCTTAGAAATCTCTTGACATTGACCAGGTGTGACATCTTGGGGTTACTTTAAATCTTGCACAAATGCATGTGTCAAAGATGATATCAGGCCTGCTAGCTGTAAGGTACATAAGAGACCCAATCATATCCCTGTAAAGATGTTCATCCACACACTCCCCCTCAATATCAGGTCCAAGGGAGTGGTTTCTGGCTATGGGCGTCTTAGCAATCTTATAGTCAGTCATGTTGAATCTTGTCAGTATGTCTTGCACATACTTTGACTGACTTATGAAGATGCCACTGTCAATTTGCTTCACTTGAATTCCTAGAAAGAAAGTGAGTTATCTCATTGCACTCATTTCAAATCTATTCTTGTAACACCCTAAATTTTAAAGAAAAGAGAATAAAAGAAAGAAAAGCAAGAAAAACCCAAGTTGAGGGGTTAAAAGTGTACAAAGGACAAAATGTTATAATGTTTTGTACAAAAGTGGGCATGGCCGCCCACTCCCATGTTACATCAACTTTTTCCATCGGCTTTTAGAGAGAGAAAGAAGCTGAGTTTTGGGTTTTAGACAGAAGAAGAAGAAGGAGCCGGATTTAAGGTTAGTTTTCAAGGTTTGAGTGTTCTTGGCTGATTTTCAGCTTTCAGGTATGTGCTTGTGTGTGTTTTGTGTGTTCGTTTGTGTGTTTTGGTGGGTTTTTAGGTGTTTGAACTCATTTGCATTCGGGTTTGAAGAAGTCTACTCCAAAGTTGCAAGAGGTGAGTTCTAGATCCCCGTTTTTAAATGTTGTAACTTGTTTTGGGCTGGAAATACATGTGATAACGTTTTTATTATGTTGGGTATGTGTACCCGTATGTGTGTGTATGTGCTTTGTTGGGTGGGTGTATGTTTTGGGTATAATTATGTTTATGATTATGGATTTATGCTTGTTATGTTGCTTAGTATGTTAGAAACTAGGCTTGAAACATGTTCGGATATGATTTGGGGACTAAAAATGATGTTAGTTACAAGTTAGTTGTTCATGCGCCCAAATAGTACCCATGCGCCTAAAAATGTGCCCAAACGCCTAAGTATTTGCCCATGCGCCCAACTGCCCGAACGCCCAAGTGCCCATGCGCCTAAGTCAAGCTCATGCGCCAGCATAGTGTCCATGCGCCTAAGTTTCCCTAGACGCCTAAGTTGCCCATGCGCCTAAGGGTTCATGCACCCGTATAGTGCTCATGCGCCTAGAATTTCCCCATGCGCCTAAGTGTTCCATGCGCCTAAGAGGTCACGCGCTTGCATAGTGCCCATGCGCCTGCATAGTTTCCATGCGCCTAAACACTTAGAATTATTCTGAATTGTTGAGAAATAGGGATTTTTAGGCTATGGTTAGGGATTGTTTCCGGGGATGATGTATGACGATGTATGATGTTATATGATGATGTTTGATGATGTTATGCCTGCTTATGTTATGTTTTCTGTATGTTCCTTATTATGTATTATTTCTGTGGCTTTACATGGTATGTTAATGCTAATAAACGTAAAGTATTATGTAATGAAAGCGGAAATTAGTGATGATGAAAAGTGGAACATAAGGAAGAATGAATGAAAGTATGAATGAACGGATGAAAAGTCTTGCAAGCAAACATAAGGAGGTTCACACCCAATGAAGGGTGTTAGCTCAAATATGTGCGGTTTAGCTAACCTAGAAGGATGCACATAGGGGTCTAATCTTTGTGATTGACCAAATGTATGGGACCCTTGTTGCTTTCCCTAGGTACTGGAGTCAGTTTCGTGCATAATGTTCGGGGTCTATTAATAGACCTCAGGCCCAGTAACCAGCTTTGTGCATAATGTTTGAGATATAGCACATGGCATTGGTCTGGAATGAAAAGTGAAAGATAATGATGAATGTACGAAATGTATGATATGAAAGAGTATGAAAGAGAATGAATGAATGAATGAATGATAATGAATGACGTACGATGACGAATGATGATGAAAGATAATAATAATCAATATTATCTATGTGTACGTACGATGTGTGATCATATTGATAGTAAATGAAAGGTTTTGAACGAAGGTAAAGTATTATATATTTTATAAAACTAGAACTCACTTAGCAACGCTGACTTTTATGAATTTTCCAGTTGGCAGGTAAGAGTTGCTGAGGATGGTACGGGTGCAGCTACTTGGCAAGTTTTGGATGGCATCCTTTTTATGTTATGATAATGTTTTTGCGTGGTAATGCAATCAAACCATATTTTGTAACAATTAACAATGTTGTATTATTTTGCAAAAGCGAAATTAATATATGAAATGGTTTGTTAAGTTATTCCGCTGCAATATTTTGATAAATGTACATGTATGTTTTATATTTTATGTGTGATGAATGACCAACTGTAGGTGTTCCGGGAATGGGGCCTTACAAGTTGGTATCAGAGCCAAAGTTTCAGAGAATTGGGTAAAGTATTTCCAAAAACCTAAACTTAAACTGAGAATAGGACAAATGGAAGGATGCCAGACCAAATAGCTAGGTGCCATCAGGTATTTTCTTTATTGTTAACGGTATTATGTGCGCATGTTATTTGATTTATGTGCTTTTATTATATTTAGATACTGATGTAGTCAGGATAGGAAGTTCTTGGGGTATGAAGAGTAAAGTAAGTGGCTAATTACAACGGGCCACTATAATTAGGGACTTACTATACTTGACATAAACTGAGCTATTACCTTGAATGACCGTGTTGGTGTTTGAATCTTATAGTGTGTTTAGAGGATGGCGGGAGGTAGATCTTTAAAGGCTTCACGAGGTGGAGGTCGTGGTGGATGTGGTGCTGGACCACGGGTCACTAGAAGTAGAGCCAAGACCGGTGAGACGGCTCATAAAGAGCCCGAGATCCATCACTAGGAAGGCGATGATGAGAGTGTTAATCTAAGGGCCTCAGTGAAGGAGGCTGTTGTTGAGGAGTTTCACCAGGTCATGCAGATGATCCTACCATCTGTGGTGACCGAAGTGATCGGAGCTGTGAGAGAGAACGAGAAGAAAGAAAAGAAAAAGACTACGGGGAAAGAGAGCAACCGGAGACCAAGACGGTTGTCTCTAGCGATGAGGAGGAGGAGGAACCTGTGCAGGAAACAGCACGAGGCTGAAATTATGGGGCGTTCCAGATGTGTAGACCCCCAACCTTTGATGGCAATGGCACTGTTGCTGCTGTTCATCGATGGGTGAGAGAGATGGAAGTTGTGCTTGATATCAGCGAGTGCAGGGAGAGGACCAAAAGGTGAAGTTTGCCACTCACTCATCGTGGACTTGGCCTTGTGTTGGTGGGACAACATTGTCCAGGCCGAGGGTAGTAGGGCGATTGGAAGGATGAGGTTGAGTGAGCTGAAAAAGTTGGTGATTGAGGAGTTCTGTCCTCACAGGGAACTTGATAAGGTTGAGCGGGAGTTCATACAGCTGGAGGCGGGAACCATGACACACAAGTAGTATACCACCAAGTTCAACAAAATGGCAAGGCTAGTGCCAAATCAGGTGACGCCTCTGTCACGAAAGATTAAGAGATATATCCAGGGCTTGCCGGCGGATATCCGCAGGCACATGATCACCGCCCAGCCGAGCACTTTTAGGTCGATAGTTGATCTGGCAGGAAGGCTGTATGATGAATAAGAGGTGGTAGTGGTTGAGGTGAACAGGAAGGGTGGCGGTGGTGATATGAACTGGAACGGGAAGCGGTTTGGACGTGGAGGGGTCACTCCAAACAACAAGGTTGCGAGGGTGGATGACCGGCGTGTAGCCACATCTGGTGTGGGGTCGAAGAGGTGTGGTAAGTGTGGGAGGGAGCATACTGGAGAGTATAGGTGGGGATTGAATGTATGCTTCAAGTGTGGGAAGCCCGGTCACATAGCGAGAGAGTGAAAGGTGGCAAGGTGTTTTAACTGTGGTGTCAAGGGTCACATGAGAAGGGACTACAAGAAGCCGAGGGCTGAAAGTTCCGGGTCAATGAAGAATGCAGGGTAGGAAGGGCAGAAGGCGGACGCCAGAGCATTCACGATGACCCAGGAGGAGGCTAGGACGGACCCTGATGTTTTGTCAGGTATGTTTCTAGTATACCAAAATCTTGCTTCTATGTTATTTGATTCTGGTGCTAGTAGGAGTTTTATTTCTGCCACCTTTAATGTTAATTTGCCCTTTAGAAGTGGAAGCATTGATGAGCCCTTTGATGAAGAAACTGCCATAGGTAAGTCTACCAAGATTTCTATTCTGATAGAAGGTTGTGACATAGAGCTAAAAGGTCATAGGTTCCCTGCTAGACCATTTTTGATGACCATAGGCGGGTTTGATGTAGTCCTAGGAATGGATTGGTTAGCAGACCACGAGGCGAATATTATGTGTCGCAAGATAATGATCCGATTGACAGCGCCTAATTGAAGTTCGGTGACAATCTACGGTGATGGAGTCACTACAATTCCGAAGGTGATTTCGATGGTGGTGGCGGGGAAGTGCATGAGACGTGGATGTAGTGCCTACCTAGCTTATGTGAAGGATGTGGACATGTCAACACCACAATTGTTTGATGTACCGGTTGTGTGTGACTTTCCTGATGTGTTCCCAGAAGATTTACCAGGTGTGCCACCAGACCGTGAGATCGAGTTCCAGATTGACTTGATATCTGGTGACCAACCTGTTGCCAAGGCGTCGTATCGTTTAGCTCCCTCCGAGATGAAAGAGTTAATGACTCAACTGCAAGAGTTGCTTGATAAAGGCTTCATTAGACCGAGTATATCTCCTTGGGATGCTCCGGTCTTGTTTGTAAAGAAGAAGGATGGTAGTATGAGGATGTGCATCGACTACCGTGAGTTGAACAAGTTGACGGTGAAGAATAGGTATCCGTTACCGAAATTGATGACTTGTTTGATCAGCTCCAAGGTGCCAGTTGGTTCTCAAGGATAGATCTTCGATCTGGCTATCACCAACTAAAGGTGAATGAGCAAGATATTCAAAAAAGCTTTTTACACTATCGCTACGGACACTACGAGTTCCTCGTTATATCCTTTGGTTTAACTAACGCGTCAGCTGCTTTTATGGATTTGATGAATCGAGTGTGTTGGCCAATGTTGGATAAATCAGTGATTATGTTTATTGATGATATTCTGATTTATTCAAGGAGCGAGGCGAAGCATGCCGGTCACATTCAGGAAGTGTTGGAGACGCTTGGAAGGGAGAAGTTGTATGACAAGTTCTCCAAGTGCGCGTTCTGGTTGTGTGAAGTTTAGTTCTTGGGTCACGTGGTGAATGCTGAAGGGATTATGGTTGGCCCGACTAAAGTAGAAGCAGTTATGCAATGGAAGTCTCCAAAGACGCCATCTGAGATTCGTAGTTTCTTGGGTTGGCGGGCTATTTTAGAAGATTCATCAAAGACTTCTCCAATATAACTTCTCCGTTGACCAAGCTGACCCGTAAGGATGTGAAGTTTGTACGGGGTCCAGAACAAGAGAATGCTTTTGAAGAGCAAAAGGCGAGGCTGACACAAGCTCCAGTTTTGTCGTTACCCGAAGGAAGCGAAGATCTGGTAGTTTATTCAGATGCTTCTTACTCGGGGTTGGGTTGCGTGTTGATGCAACGAGGAAAGGTTATAGCCTACGCATCCCAACAGTTGAAGGTCCATGAGGTTAATTACCCTACTTATAATCCGGAGTTAGCGGTGGTGGTCTTTGCGTTGAGGATCTGGAGGCACTACTTATATGGAACGAAGTGCACTATCTTCACCGACCACAAGAGCTTGAAGTACTTCTTCGAGTAGAAGGATTTGAATATGAGGCAGAGGCGATGGTTGGATCTTATAAAGGATTATGATTGTGAGATCCATTACAATCCGGGTAAAGCCAACGTAGTGGCGGATGCCCTTAGTCAAAAGGAGAGACTGAACCAATTTGAGTGAAGGCTTATCAGTTAGTTATGACCTCCGACGTGATGAAGCAGGTCAAGGAGTTCCAAGATGAGGCATTGAAGGAAGATCGCCTTAACTCCGAAAGGATGAGAGGTCTAGTCATAGAGTTGGGAGAAAACACTCTCGGCGTTAAAACCCGATCTGGGCGGATGTGGATTCCTTGCTATGGGGACCTACGTGGAAAGATCATGGATGAGGCTCATAAGACTCGATACTCCATTCACCCCGGTGCTTCAAAGATGTATCAGGATATGAATAATGATTATTGGTAGCCGGGTATGAAGCGCGACGTAGTGGAGTATATGAGTAAGTGCCTTACTTGCTTGCAAGTGAAGGCAGAGCATCAGAAGCCGTACTAGAAGATCCAACCTTTGGATATACCCGAGTGGAAATAGGAGCACATCACCATGGACTTCATCACAAAGCTGCCTCGTACAGCAAGAGGGTATGATGCTATATGGGTGATCGTCGACCGTATGACAAAGAGTGCTCACTTCCTACCAATCCGTGAGACATATTCATCCGAGAGGTTAGCGGACCTATTCATCAAGGAGATGGTAACTTTTTATGATGTACCGGTGTCTATTGTGTCGGACCATGACACTCGGTTTACATCCAAGTTTTGGAAGAGATTTCATGATGCAATGGGGACAAGGTTACACATTAGCACAGCTTATCATCCACAGACGGATGGTCAGTTAGAGAGAACCATTCAGACGCTTGAGGATATGCTCCGAGCATGCGTTATTGATTTTGGAGGAAGTTGGGATGACCACTTACTGTTAGCCGAATTCTCATACAATAACAAGTTATCATGCCAGCATTGGTATGCCCCCTTATGAGATGCTATACGATAGGAGATGTAGAACACCCATATGTTGGGGTGATATTTGTCAAGGAGTTAGGGAGCATCGAAGTGATTGAGGTTACGACTGAGAAATCGGAAAAGATCAAGGCCTTTATGAAGGCAGCAAAAGATAGATAAAAGTCGTATGCTGACAAGAGATGAAGACCGATTGAATTCAAGGTGGGCGATAAGGTTATGCTGAAGGTTTCACCTTGGAAGGGTATCATTCGGTTTAGAAAGCGGGGCAAGTTGAGCCCAAGGTACATAGGGCCTTTCCGAATCATCGCTCAAATAGGAGAAGTAGCCTATAGGTTGGAACTACCCGAGAAGTTAAGTGGGATCCATCCAACATTCCACGTATCTCATCTAAGAAAGTGCTTAGCCAATGAAGATATGGTTGAACCACTAGAGGAAATTAAGGTAGACGAGGGCTTAATTATGTAGAGAAATTAGTGGCGATCATTGATCAAAAGGAAATGAGATTACGAAATAAAGTGGTTCCCTTGGTGCGAGTATAGTATCCGAGTCTACGTGGGAGACTGAAGAAGAGATGAGACAACATTACCTACAACTATTCAAAGAGTAACAAGTTTTGGGGACAAAAACTATATAAGGTGGTGGACTTGTAACATCCGGAATTTTAAAGAAAAGAGAATAAAAGAAAGAAAAGCAAGAAAAACCCAAGTTGAGGGGTTAAAAGTGTACAAAGGACAAAATGTTATAATGTTTTGTAAAAAAGTGGGCATGGCCGCCCACTCACATGTTACATCAACCTTTTCCATCGGCTTCTATAGAGAGAAAGAAGTTGAATTTCGGGTTAGTTTTCTGGGTTTTGAGTGTTCTTGGCTGATTTTCAGCTTTCGGGTATGTGCTAGTGTGTGTTTTGTGTGTTCGTTTGTGTGTTTTGGTGGGTTTTTAGGTGTTTGAACTCATTTGAATTCGGGTTTGAAGAAGTCTGCTCGAAAGTTGCAAGAGGTGAGTTCTAGATCTCCGTTTTTACAAGTTTTAAATTGTTTTGGGGCTGGAAATACATGTGATAACGTTTTTATTATGTTGGGTGTGTGTACCCGTATGTATGTGTATGTGCTTTGCTGGGTGGGTGTATGTTTTGGGTATAGTTCTGTTTATGACTATGGATTTATGCTTGTTATCTTGCTTAGTATGTTAGAAACTAGGCTTGAAACATGTTCGGATATGATTTGGGGACTGAAAATGATGTTAGTTACAAGTTTGTTGTTCATGCGCCCAAATAGTACCCATGCATATAGAAATGTGCCCAAACGCCTAAGTATTTGCCCATGCGCCCAATTGCCCAAACGCCCAAGTGCCCATACGCCTAATTCAGGCTCATGCGTCTGCATAGTGTCGATGAGCCTAAGTTTCCCTAGACGCCTAAGTTGCCCATGCGCCTAAGGGTTCATTCGCCGGTATAGTGCTCATGCGCCTAGAATTTCCCCATGCGCCTAAGTGTTCCATGCGCCTACAAGGTCATGCGCCTGCATAGTGGCCATGCGCCTGCATAGTTCCCATGCGCCTAAACACTTAGAATTTATTCTGAATTTTTGAGAAAAAGGGATTTTTAGGCTATGGTTAGGGATTGTTTCTGGGGATGATGTATGACGATGTATGATGTTATATGATGATGTGTGATGATGTTATGCCTGCTTATGTTATGTTTTTTCTATATGTTCCTTATTACGTATTATTTCTGTGGCTTTACATGGTATGTTAATGCTAATAAACGTAGAGTATTATGTAATGAAAGAGGAAATTAATGATGATGAAAAGTGGAACATAAGGAAGAATGAATGAAAGTATGAATGAACGAATGAAAAGTCTTGCAAGCAAACATAAGGAGGTTCACACCCTAGAAGGGTGTTAGCTTAACTATCTGTGGTTTAGCTAACCCAGAAGGTTGCACATAGGGGTCTAATCTTTGTGATTGATCAAATGCATGGGACCCTTGTCGCTTGTCGTAGGTACTAGAGTCAGTTTCGTGTACAATGTTTGGGTCTATTAATAAACCTCAGGCCCAGTAACCAGCTTCGTGCATAATGTTCATTGGTCAGGAATGAAAAGTAAAAGATAATGATGAATGTACGGAATGTACGATATGAAAGAGTATGAAAGAGAATGAATGAATGATTGATAATGAATGACATACGATGACGAATGATGATGAAAGATAATAATAAATATTATCTATGTGTACGTACGATGTGTGATCACATATGATAGTAAATGAAAGGTTTTGAACGAAAGTAAAGTATTATATATTTTATAAAACTAGAACTCACTCAGCAACGCTGACTTTTATGTATTTTCCAGTTGGCAGATAAGAGTTGCTGAAGATGATACGGGTGCAACTACTTGGCAAGTTTTGGATGGCATTTATTTTATGTTATGATAGTGTTTTTGTGTGGAAATGCAATCAAACCATATTTTGTAACGATTGTCAATGTTATATTATTTTACCAAAGCAATTATTAATATATGAAATGGTTTGTTAAGTTATTCCGCTACAATATTTTGGTAAATGTAAATGTATGTTTTATATTTTATGTGCAATGAATTACCAACGGTAAGCGTCCCAGGAACGGGGCCTTACAATTCTTCATCAGCTTCTCAAAGTCTTTGTAGAGCTTTGGATTGGTTAACCTAAAGATAATGTCATCTACATATACTTGAACTAGCATTAACTAATTTCATGTTCTTTTGATGAAGAGAGTTCCATCTATAGTACCCATTTTGTATCTATGTTGACAGAGATATTGAGATAAAGTCTCATACCACTTCCTTGGAACTTGGTGCAGCCCATAAAGAGCTTTATCAAGCTTGCAGACATAAGCACGATGATCAGGCTCTACAAATCCAGGTGGTTGCTTGACATACACCTCTTCATCAACCACCCCATATAGAAAAGCACACTTGACATCAAGCTGGTAGACCGTGAAATCCTTGGATGCAGCAAAACCTAAGAATATTCTAACAGCTTCAAGTCTTGCCACAAGAGCAAAGACATCTGTGTAGTCAATGTCTTCTTCTTGTGTGTATCCTTGAACAACTAGTCTAGCCTTGTTCTTGATGACAAGTCCTCTATTATCTTTCTTATTCCTGAACACCCATTTGGTTCATATAGTAGTCTTCCCTTGAGGAGAAGGACATAGGTTCCAAACCTTTTGTCTTGTGAATTGAAGCAACTCCTATTGCATAGCTTTAACCCAACTTCCATCTTTTAAAGCCTCATCAACTTTCTTTGGCTCTATCTGGGATAGAAAACAATAGTGGAGAAAAACATTTGCATTATGGGTTTGTCCTCTTGTCCTTACTCCTGCGTCATGGAGTGAGACTTGTGAATCCTTAGTTGAGGGATTACAGCAAGTTGTTTGGAGAGATCTAAATTAGAGAAATTTAGATCAGGCATTGAAGTTTCTCCCACCACATCAGCACACTTATCAAGTGTAACTTGATCCAATGAGTGTGTGACATCATTTATGTTGTCTTCAATGGAGTGGTTGTCAGCATCAAGAAACTCTTGATCACTGTCACCACCTCCATTGCCTTCCACATTTGAAGCTCCTTTATTTGAGTGTTGTGCCTCATAGCTGGAATGTGAAGGCACCTCAGATGTATCAGTTGAATTTGTTATTGTTGTGCTGATAGGAACTTTATTTGTAGGGTTAGTTACAACTGGAGCTGAAGTAGTATAGCTTGATGGTCTTCTTAGCTCAAATCTTGGGTCAGGATCACCTGCTGATAATATATATGTGGATCTTGAAACGTGCTCACAAGATTTGTTAAAACAGTTGGTAACTAAATCAAGATCAAGTAGCCAACCAGGACCAGAACCTTTCACACTGAGAGTGTGCTCATTGAAAGTCACATTGGCTTACTCCTCAACTACTCTAGTTCTAAGATTGTATACTCTATAAGCCTTAGCTTGACAAGAGTATCTAACAAAATGTCCATCATCTGATTTCTCATCAAACTTGACAATTTGATCCTTGGTAATCAAGATGGTGCAAGGACATCCAAATGACCTGAGAAAATCAATGAAAGGTTTCCTCTTGTGCCAAAGGTCAAAGGGAGTCTTACCATGGGTCTTAACTACTAAAACTCTATTTCTCACATAGCAAGCAGTGTTCACTACCTCTGCCTAGAAGGTGATGGGCAGTTTAGACTCAGTTGCAGCTTCAATTAGTGTATTGTTTCTCCTTTCAGCAACACCATTTTGCTGAGGAGTCCTGGGAGCACTATATTGTCTTGTAATTACCTTATTGATCAAAAAATGTTTCAAGGATTTGGTTCTTGTCTTCAGTTCCCTGATCACATCTTATGGTTTTGATCTTGTGATCACATTGATTCTCAATCTTTAAGATGAAACTTTTCAAGATTTCAGGAGTCTCATCCTTAGTTCCAAGGAAAAAGACCCAAGTGAATCTTGTAAAGTCATCTGTGATCACCAAACAATATGAGGTCCTTCCTAGACTCATTACACTGGTGGGGCCAAAGATATCCATATGTAATAAGTGTAGGGGAGTAGTGATGGAGTTTCTTTTCTTTGGCTTGTGAGATACCTTGTGTTGCTTCCCTTTTAGGCATGCAACACAATGGTCATCACTTTTAAACTTTTTATTTGGCATTCCAGTTACCAAATCATTCTTAATTAGTTTATTCATGTTCTTAAAGTTTACATGGCACATTCTTTTATGCTAGAGGAAAGACTCATCACTATTGGCTTTAGATAGAAAGCATGAAACTTCTCCTGAGAAAGATGTTTCTTGCAAATCCATCTTGTACATGTTTCTTTTCCTGGGGGCTCTGAGCAGGATATGCTCATGAGGAATGACCACCCCGGGTTTGAGAACAATTCACTCATGCTCAGTAAAGAGCTTGTTATGACTCTGATCACAAAATTGAGATACACTCAAAAGATTGTATCCAAGCTCCTTGACAAAGTTTATCTTCTTAATGCTGAGCTTACCATTTGTGACCATGCCCCTTCCTATAATGTAACCTCCAGCATCTCCTCCAAAAGCAATTGGCTCTCCATCAATTTTCTCAAAATTTTGGAGTAGTGACCCATCGCATGTCATGTGCTTGGAACAGCTACTATCAATGATCCATACATTCTTGTTTGTTTCGAGTTGTTCCTACACAGTAGAGATGCATAGTTACATTTGGAAACCCAAGCCTTTTTGGTCTTGGACTCATCAAAAGAAGCTGAAGACAATGCAACAATAATTGATCCTATTATCATATTTTGAGGATCATTTGCTGAAGTTGATGAAGAACTTCCAGTCACATGGTCTTTCTTTGTCTTCCACACCACCTTTGGAAGCTTAGACTTGACCTTCAACACTGTGGAAGTTTTGACAACTTCGGAAGTTTTGGAGACTAGACCTTCGAAAGATCTTGCTAACACTGCAGCAGGCTTCAGTACTTCGAAACTATTCCTTTCTTCCGAGACCAATTTTTCTTCCGAAGGCAAATGTTCACTTGTCTTCTTCTTCATTTTGGAGCTTTCGTAAAGAAAAGATTTTCCTTCTAAAGCTTGTTTCTTCTTCAAACTCTCAGAAGTTTCTATCTGGTTCATGTGGATAGTACTTTTTGGATTGTAGAGGCAATCTTTAGCAAGATGAGAAGTACTACCACACATAACACAGTTCATTTCTTCTTTCTAAGAGTTTTCCTTTAAGAACAAGGCTGAACTTGATCATTTTCCTTCTCCATCTTCATCTTTGCAGATGATGTGGCAATTCTTTTAGGGTGAGAACTACTTTTAGAGCTGGATGGTTCAGGCTGTGTAATGGTGGTACACAACTGATCATCCTTCTTCATGATATTGGGATGATTTGGACATGAACTAGAACCCCTGATACTAGAGATCAAGTTTGAGTCTTCATCCTTAACCACCTCAAAACCTGCAGAGATAAAAACTTGTTTCTGCACAGAGTTAAATGTGGCCTTGATCTCTTGAGCCTTCTTGGACTGTCTTTTGGCCTTCTTGTTCAAGTTGTTTCTTCTTGACTTGGTCATCCAACTCCTTTACTCTCCTTAGAGGAATAGTGACCCTTCTTAGAATGCTTTTCTTCACTCTTCACAGATGCATTCTTTACTATCTCCTCTTCATTCTCTTCACTCATGGGGTCTATAAGGGGATGCTCATCTTCATAAGTGCCACACCTAGGAGATATTACAAACAAGATTATGTGTGGAGGAGCTATCTCAGTAGATCACAGTCCCTGCTAATTTTGATAACAAACTTTTGTATGTAGGGATGAGGATATTATGTTCTTGAAGGTCTCTTCTTCAAGAACACATTTTTCTGCCCTGGCTTTGCTGATCACAAGCTCAGCCTGGCATTTAGTTAACTTAGTAATGAGATCTTTGATTTGAGTCCTATAATTTGTGTGCTCATGTTTAAGAGTTGAAATGGTTTTCTCTAAATCTTTTATTTTTAAGTTTGTAATCATTTTTAGCTCTTTTGAAGTCAGATTTTAAGATATTCAAATGATTCAAGATCAGACCTCAACTCTAAGTTGTAGGACCTATATCTGTTAACTTTAGCAATGCATTTAGGTGTATAGAGATGTTCAAATACCTTTGTTTCATCATGATCAGCCATTAATGCTTGGTTTGGAGATGCATCTTCTACCTGAAAGCTCCAGTCAAAGCCTCCTGCTTCAACAACAACTGCAGCTTGATGCTTTGGCTTCTCATTCTAGTTGACTCTCTTAGTGTAGTTTGGTCTGGTTTGTGCTTGGCCACCATTTGTCCTTGGTGCCTTGCACTCTCTAGCAAATCGTCCCATTTGGTTACTGTTGTAACACTTCACCTTGCTTTTGTCCAACCCAAACTTTCGACTGGCTGCATTGCTTGGAAACTTTCTCCCTGTCCTCATGTATAACTTCTTGGCTCTGTGAGTGAGAAAAGCCATTTGTTGAACTATCTCCATATACTCTAGATCATCTGGATGGATATACAGTTAAGATCTTCAAGGGTGAAGAGAAAGTTTCCAGAACTTTCATCAGCAGACACAAAGGCTTGTGAAGAGCTTGTCTCTTGGAATGAACTTCCTTGAGTGTAACTCTCCCTTGGTGTCTCCAGGAAGGTGATGAAAGGACCTTTTTGTGAGTTATCAGGGTAGCAGATGAGATGATGTTGTGGTTCTCTTCTATCCTTTTCAACCACATGGAGGGCTGAACTCTGTTGATTGTTGGAGTTACCAGATGGATTTTGCATATTCATCTCCATCTAGTATCCACTAAGAATACCATACAACTCTATGAGAGTAAGAGTCTTAAGGTTTCCAGTGCTCTTGATAAAAACACAATAGTGTGTCCATTATCAAGGAAGAAAGGACATAAACTTCCTTACAATGTCCCTATTTTCAATAGTCACTCCAACATCCATTAGAGTGTCCACAATCTCAATATGCCTGAAGTATTGTTGAGTCATGGTTTCACCTGCTTTGAAGGTGAAGTTCTTAAACTGCTACTTTAAGAGATCCTTCTTGTTCTCCTTGGCTTCAGTTGACCTCTCATACATTAGCTGTAGTGGATTCCATAGTTGTTTGGCTATTTTACACTTCTTGAAGCCTCTGTATATGGAGTTTGGAAGAGCAGTTTGAAGGGCAGTCATGGCTTTCTGATCTATGTCTGTTCTTTTTCTATCTTCTTCAGAATAGTCAGCCACCTCCTTTGGAATCATACCACCTCCAGCAACAGCTGAAGTGGTGCTTGGTATGTGAGGCCTAGAGACAACAGATTCCCACATCCTGGAGTCTTGAGACTTGATAAAGCCTTCCATTCTTTGACACCAAGTATCAAAGTCTTCAGGAGTGATTAGTGGGGACTTTGTCATAGTTCCGGTTTTCATATCAGCCTTTGTGAGAGCTGCCATTTGAGTTGTTAAGTGTTTTGTGAGACTAAGGGATCTAAGATGGTAAGATCTTACAATCAAGAGCCTGAAAAGCTTAGATACCAATTGTAGGACCGTTAAAGGGTTGGTCAATGCACTTATTCTCACAATGAGGAGAGTACTTAAAACACTTAACAGATCAAATAGAGAACCTGGACTTTGTTTATGATGCTATGAACACATAAGTAAACTAGAGACAGAAACTTAAGAACAACAAGATAGTTTGGTTTTCAAGATTGCAGTATACTTCTCAAGTTCTATTACAAGTGTTTACAAAGCATAAGAGATAAGTTACAAGGACTTAAGATACTTTATACTACATCCTAGGTCATACTTTGAAGGCCAGCTGGAAACATTAATCTAGACAACAAATCAATGTAGAGTCAAAAGGCAAATTGCCTTTTGACAAGTGACTATGACATGCCATAGCTCACATCCTAATATATTACAAAAAGGATAAAAGTACATAAAGTAGAAAGTTACAGACACAAGACCTCAATGTACAGTTACCAAAAGCATAGACCTTTTCACAAACTTGTATAAGTTGGTGAGCCTTCTGAGTTGTAGCGGAAAGTGGTCCAGCTTTATGGAAAAGTACATCAGATAAAGCATGTATTAAAAGTCTTTGGAAGAAATTTGTCTTTACTTCGTTGGCTTCAGAATACTTTGTCTTTGAAGCTTCGGAAGACTTCACTTTTGGCTTCGGAAGATATTGGTCTTGGCTTCAGAAATTTCATACTTAGAATATTTTCTAGTATAGAGTATGAAACTTTTGCAGCAACTTCTACATTGCACTAAATGCATGCATGCAGGAGAAACTTCGGTTGTTTTGGGTGAATCAGCCTTTCATTAAACCTTACAAATCTTACGGAGAAACCTTAGCCCTTTTAATCTATAGGTGGCTGAAAGTCGCGTCTACATCCATCGACAGGGCCAAACGGTGACATGCATTAGTCGTCGTCCTCGTTTCCGTCATGATTTCGTCTTCTTGTATCTACACCCACATCGAAAACCTGAATATTAGATGGGGTTTGAGGGTTCTGAAAGTACCTATCCGGTGAAGATGTGATGGATGCCCTTACCCTTTCTTTCAGCAACCATCTTACAGGATCGGTGCTGATTTATAACACAAGGTTTATCTGTCAAACTCACTTTAAGCACACTCAAATGATGCAGCAAAATCTCTCAAGTAAGTTGATAATAATATACTAAGTTAATCAATACAAGAAAGATTTTCAAAATACTTGTATATATTACTTCTTAACTCAATGTTTACAAGACTCTTACAAGCATGTTCTAACTAGTTACATTGAGAAACTATATATACTACAATCTACAGCCGATTATTCTTAGATATCCAGCTGGAACTTACAACTAAATAAATACTATGTTGTTAGAAGTAAGATATCTAAGATAAAAGAACTATCCTAGATTAGGTAGTCATGACATGTCCATGACTTACATTTTGCCACCAACCAAAGTTGGTAACTGTACTAACTGATAAAAGGTAAAGAGTGAATAAAGTATGGTCAACTACATGGGCATAGGAAAGCACAATGCAGTATACTAGAATTTGAAAGCGTGTGTCAGTCAGACCATACTATGATCCACTGGTTCATAGTTGATTCTTCCAAAGGTTTAATGGCTTCGGAAGAATAAGTTCTTCCAAAACCCTTTATACTACAGAAGAGTCAACTTCTTCCGACACTTCTGCAAGTCTTCAGGACTTTGTTCTCCGGAAGTCTTTGTCTTGAATCTTCTAAGTGTTTGATTTCGGAAGGAGAACTGCTTAGTCTCATAAGAGAGAGTTCATCCTTCGGAAGTTCTTCAACTTTAGCCTTCGGAAGATCTTCAACTTAACTTCGGAAGTGCAGGTTTATCTTCGAAAATCTTTATTCAGTTGCACCCAAAATCTTCTAAGTGTAGTTTTTGTTGCACCAACCTCATCTGATCCAACAAACTCCCCCTAGGCTGATGCTACCAAAACTTTACTCCCTTCTACTTCTAAAAACTTTCAACACCAATGAGAGGAGTTATTTGTTAGTCTTCTTGTTCTTTCCAGAAATGGTGCTGAGAAGTTTATACATGTCATTTGTGGATAGGAGATTTAATCTATTGCTTTGAATGATGTGTACTCTTTGTTGTGGCCCTGTGAAGAGAGTTAGTTGACGGGAGTTGTAATCATATTCCCATCTAACTATGGAGTCTGAAGCAGGGCCATTAACCATTTGGAGGAATGAACTTTCTTTTGTGGTGGCACCCTCTCCTTCTTCCTTTCTCAACTTTATCTCCTCTTCGGTCATTGCTTTATTGGTTAGCTCAGCAAGATAAAGGCTGCTTAGGTGATTTCTGATGTTAGCAGGTGCTTGGAAGTTAGAGGGATTGGAGAATGGTTTCTCTGCTCAGCAATGTAAAATCTGCTTGACTATAACAGAGAAGGTGTGTCAAGTCTGTCAACTTCACCATTCTCCTTTTCCACAACAAAGTTCTGAGAAGGTTCATCAAACCTGCACTAGACAATCTTCTTCCTAGAAATGAGGGGTTTGTTTGACAGTTTGCCCCTTTTCCTGGTGTCTAGTAGAGTCGCGAATCTTCTTCTCAGCTTCTTCTTTTCGTCTTTGATGGAGTCTGAGTTTGCAACTAAGAGTTGAAGAGCTTGGTCCAATGTTCTTTGGGGAAGATCAAGAAAAGCATCTCTTATGAGAGAACTGGAAGAGCCATCAATGTATCTCAGTCTTTTGGACTCTTCCTCACAAGAGATATCTCTCAGGGTTGAACAATTAATGACCTTTCTCTTGATCTCCTTGAATTCCTCTAAGGCTAGAGGTTTAAAAGGTTCAGAGATTGGTTTGGCTATTTTTTGGGTTCTGGGTTGTGTTTTGGGCTTTAGGATGGTTAATGGTGGTGGTTGTTGAGAGGCAATGGATGAGGGTGAAGGTAAGAATGATGATAAGGGTTCAAGAGTTTATGGTTTAGTAGTGGGTTCACTCTTGATAGGGAAAGGAAAAGATATGGGCTCAGGTTTTGTTGGTTGTGATGCTTTGGGTACCATGTTCTGAACACTTTGAGCTTGAGATACCTCTTTCCTTCTTCCTAAGCGAATGTCATCTTTGATGTCACTGACATGTCGTTGTAGGGTCTATTCAGACATGGAATCTACTTGCCTGCCTGAGAAGTCGTGGGCCCTGAGATAAGTTTTCATTTAGGCTTTGTCTCCCACCTTCTTGGCAGCCACAAGTTGGGCCTCTTCCTCTTTCTTCTTCCTTTCCTTTAATTTTTCTCTGGCAGCTTTCTTTCTTTCCTTGTTCATTTGATCTTGTTCTTTATGAAAAAGAAACAAGATCATGTCATTTTCATGAGGAGTCAGCTCCTCCTGAGAATAGCCCCTTGAGCATAGGAAGGCTATCCTTTCCAACCTCTGTTTTTGCTCTGCCTCCTCCTGTTTTTTCCTTATTTCCTCCTCTTTTTCCAACCTTGTTGCTTCCTCTTTCTCCTTTTGTAGCAAGGTGGCCTTCTCCATTTTTACAAGCTTATCAAGTGGGAGTATGTGCATTTCTTAATTGTCTACTCCTAGGTTGATGAGCCTATCAATCACCTCCATTCTTCTCCTAGTGTAGATGGACTCTTGGGTTGCTGCTACTGCTTTGTTGCTTGCAGCCAGCAGTTTCCCAAAGTCAAGTCTGCCTTTATTCTTTAGCTTCTCCAACCTTTACTACTCTAGAAGCTCTTTCGTAATCATCTTCCTTTTTCCTTTGCGATCTTTTAAAGATTTAGCTTTTGGAGATAGGGTTTAGGTTGGGAGAGTAGGGTTGAGCTTGTGGTGTTAAAGGTGTCTGGGAGTGAGGGGTTTTGAAAAAGTCCTCATTGTTTACCTCAGAGGCTAGATCTAGGATAGCCTCTGCGATGAGAGATCATCAAACAATGATGACAGTTCAATAATTCCTTCCGCAGCTTGGATTTCTGCTTCGGAAGAAATTGGAATTGCACTACCTGTCCCAACTAAGTCAGTTGCTGGGCCATCAGTCCTTATTTCCCCTTCAAAGTCAATCTCAGATTCAATATGGGCCTTAGGTTGACCAACTTCCTTCTTAGTGGTAGAAGGTGCACTCACCCTTTAAAGCTCTTCAACTCCAAAGTAGGGTATAGCACTCAAACTTGGTTAAGAATCTATTGAGATCCATAAGCATCCTTGGGTCCACTTGAAATGTAATAGGAGGTGGCTGAAGGAAGATAGTTGTAGCTTGTTGTTTTGCAGGATAATATGAAGATAGGGTTGAGATGGCCAAGTTTGGTTCCTCATGACTTTGACTCTTTACATTCTCCCCTTTTTTGGTAGCATCATCTTGAGAAGTAGACGAGCTAGAAGACGAACTTAAAGAGACTTGAACAGGTACATGCCTAACAGACTTCTCAATCTGTGTCTCAGCTAGTTTGGCTTTGAGACTTTCAATCTCAAGTTGTTGTGTGGCAGACCTATACTCTAAAGTCTTAACCTTTGATTCAAGGTTTGAGAATTTAGAAATTAGGTGTTTGATTATGAGTTGTAGACTTCCCTTATCTTCGTTTGAAGAATCACGAGGAGATGAGATGACATACCTAGTATGTTCATCATCATCACCGCATATGGTTTCTTGGCACCCTGGTTTCCTTTGCAAACTGATGTCTCTTTCAGAGGCATCAATGGGCAAAGTTGTCGTAGACTCAGTCTCAGATGTGTTACCACTGTGCTGATAGCCCAATGAGACACTCTCAGTAGTGGCAGCTAAGTCTACATGAGTCCCCTTCACAGCTGTGGGACTCACCTGAGTTTTGTTGTACTGATGTGGGCCGGAAGTCAGGGGTTCCCTTGGGCTTAGTTGATCTGGAGAGTGGTTTGGTAGATCAACATCATGGCCTATAGGAAACATAACATCCTCATTAGGGCTTAAAGCTTAGGTTTCAGGCTCAACAGGTGTAAGGATTCCTGAAGTCTGATGCAACCCAAAACATCCTAAGTGTCTCAGCAACATGCACTAAGTACTGAAGTGAAGAATGCTTCGGAAGTTTTACACAATGCATTAGAAAATACTCTAAGTGTAAAATCTTCCGAAGCCAAGACCAATATCTTCCGAAGCCAAACATGAAGTCTTCCGAAGCTTCAGAGACAAAGTCTTCCGAAGCTTCAACCTATGAAGACAGATTTCTTCCGAAGACTTTTAGTACACATGCTTTATCTGATGTACTGTTCCATAAAGCACCTTTTCCGCTGCATCTCTGTAAAGTCACCAACTTACATGAGTTGGTGAAAAGGTCCATGCTTTTGGTAACTGTACATTGAGGTCTTGAGTCTGTAACTTTCCACTTTATGTACTTTATCCTTTTTGTAATGTATAAGGATGTGAGCTATGGCATGTCATAGTCACAAGGTCAAAAGGCAGATATGCCTTTTGATCCTACAATTAATTTTGTTAGTGTCTAGTCAATTGTATCCAGCTGGCTTTCAAAGTATAGCCGGCTGTAGGTTGTAGTATAAGTATTTCAAGTTCTTGTATCTTTCTTTATGCTTTGTAACACTTGTAAAAGAACTTGAGAAAGAAATATACTGCCTCCTTGAAACCCATACTCTCTTGTTCTGTCTCTTGCTTTACTTGTGTTCTTTGTATCACTTTGGTTACCCAGTTCACTGTTTGATTAAAGTTTAGTTAATCTCCTCATTGTGTTGTTGTGTTGTAATTGTGTTTAAGCCCTTAAACGGTCCTGCAATTGGTATCAGAGCTTTCCAGGCTCTTGATATAAGATCTAACCATCTTAAGATCCCTCACACACACAAAAAAACTAAACTCTTCAAATGGCTTCCATCTCAAAGACTGATATGGAGACTGGAACCATGAACAAATCCCCACTGATCACTCTTGATGATTTTGACACCTGGTGCATGAGGATGGAAGGCTTCATCAGGTCTCTTGATTCAAGAATGTGGGAATCTGTTGAGAATGGACCTTTCATACCCAGCACCCCCTCTGCTACTGGTGCTGGTATGATTCCTAAAGATGTGGCCAACTACTCAGATGAAGATAGAAAAAGAGTAGAGATTGACAGGAAGGCCATGACTGCTCTTCAGACTGCTCTCCCAAACTCTGTATACAGAGGTTTTAAGAAGTGCAAGACAGCCAAGCAGCTGTGGGATGCACTGAAGCTGATGTATGACGGCTCCTCTGAAGCCAAGGAGAACAAGAAAGATCTTCTGAAGCAGCAGTTTGAGAATTTCACCTTCAAAGCAGGTGAAACCATGACCCAACAATACTTCAGGTATGTTGAGATTGTGGATACCCTAGTGGATGGAGGAGTTCCTCTTGAGAACAGGGACATTGTAAGGAAGTTCATGTCCTCACTTCCTAGGCAATGGACACACTATTGTGTGGTGATCAAGAGGACTGAGAACCTTAAGACTCTTATTCTGACAGAGTTGTATGGGATTCTCAGTGGATACCAGATGGAGATGAACATGCAAGGTTCATCTGGCAACTTCAACAATCAAATGGGTTCAGCTCTTCATGTGGTTGAAAGGGACAGCACAGAACCCCAACATCATCTCATATGCTACCCTGACAACTCACAAAAGGGTCCTTTCATCACCTTCCCGGAGACACCAAGGGAGAACTTTACTCAAGGAAGCCCATTCCAAGAGACAAGTTCTTCTCAAGCCTTTGTGTCTACTGATGAAAGCTGTGGGAATTATCTCTTCACTCTTGAAGACCTGGACTGTATCCATCCAGATGACCTGGAATACATGGAGATAGTTCAGCAGATGGCTCTTCTCACTCACAGAGCCAAGAAGTTCTACAAGAGGACTGGAAGAAGATTTCCAAGCAATGCTACCAGTGGTAAGTTTGGGCTGGATAAAAGCAAAGTAAAGTGTTACAACAGTAACCTTATGGGTCACTTTGCTAGGGAGTGTAAGGCACCTAAAGCAAATGGGGGCCAAACACAACCCAGACCAAACTACACTGACAAAGCCCCTCAGGCTGATAAGACAAAGCAACATGTTGCTGTTGCTGTTGAAGAGGGAGGCTTTGACTGGAGCTTTCAGGTGGAAGATGCTTCTCCAAACCAAGCACTGATGGCTGACCATGATGAAGCCAAGGTATTGGAACATCTCTGCTCTCCTGAATGCATTGCTAAAGTAAATAGATACAGGTCCTACAACTTAGAGATGAGATCTGATCTTGAGTCATTAAACATATTAAAATCTGATTTTAGAAAGTCTGAAAATGATTACAAGTTAAAGATAGAGGACTTGGAGAAAACCATTTCAGTACTAAAACATGAACATACAGATTTTAGAACTCAGATCCAAGATCTCATTACTAAGTTGACTGAGTGCCAGGCTGAGCTTGTGATCAGCAAAGCCAAGGCAGAGAAGAGTGTTCTTGAAGAAGAGACCTTCAAGAACATGATATCCTCATCCCTGCACAACAAAGTTTGTTATCAAAATAGAGAGGGACTGGGATCAAATGAGATAGCTCCTCCACACACAATCTTGTCTGTAAGATCTCCTAGGTGTGGAACTTGTGAAGATGAGCTTCCTCTCATAGATCCTGTAAGTGAGGATGATGAAGAAGTGATAGTGAAGAATTCCTCTGAGAAGAGTGAAGAAGAGGATTCTTCCAAGGGCCACTATCCTTCTGAGGAGAAGAAATCAACTGTGATGACCAAGTCCAAGAAAAAGAACTTGATCAGGAAGAGCAAAAGAAAAGCAAAGAAGGCTCAAGAAATCAAGGCTACTTTTGATGCTAAGCAGAAACAAGTGTTTATCTCTGCAGGTTTCAAAGTAGTAAGGACTGAAGACATCAACCAAGACTCCTCAGCTAAGAGTCATGGTTCATGTTCAAATCATCTCAGTGCAAAGAAGAAGATTGAGCTGTTGTGTACCACTCCTGCACAGCCTGGACCATCAAACTCCAAGAACAGTTCACAGCCCAAAAGAACTGTCTCAGCATCTACCAAGATGAAGGTGGAGAAGGGATGTGACCAAAGCCAGTCTTGCTCTCAAAAGGAGACTTGTTTGAAGAAGAAAATGTTATGTGTCATGTGTGAAAGTACTTCTCACATTGCTAAGGATTGCCCATACAATCCTAAAAGTACTGTCCACATGACCAATACAAAGACTTCAAAGAGTCTCAAGAAGTCTCAAGCTTCGGAAGGAAAGTCTGTTTCCTTCGGAAGCTCCAAATCAAAGAAGAAGGTAAATGGAAAATTACCTTTGGAAGCAAAGTTGGTCTCGGAAGAAAGAAGTTCTTCCGAAGCACTGAAGTCTGCTGCAGTGACTGTAGATTCTTCCGAAGGTTCAGTCATCAAAACTTGTGAAGTTCCAAAAGCTTCTAAGGTTTTGAAGGTCAAGTCAAAGACTCCAAAGGTGGTGTGGAAGTCTAAGAAAGACCAAATGACTGAGGTTTCTCCATCAACAACAGCTGAAGATCCCCATAGTACAACCATAGGATCTATTACTGTTGCATTACCTTCTATTACACTTAATGAGCCGAAGACAAGTAAGGCTTGGGTTTCCAAATGTAACTAATCATTTTCTTTGTGCAGGAACAGCTCAAGACAAACAGGAATGTCTGGATAATTGACAGTGGCTGTTCCAGGCACATGACAGGCAATAGGTCTCTACTTCATAATTTTGAGAGAATTGATGGAGGACCAGTTGCTTTTGGAGGAGATGAAGGTGGTTACATTTCTGGAAGGGGCAAGGTCACAAATGGTAAGCTCAGCATTGAGAAGGTAAACTTTGTCAAGGAGCTTGGGTACAATCTTCTGAGTGTATCCCAATTTTGTGATCAGAGTCATAACATGCTCTTTACTGAGCATGATTGCATTGTTCTCAAGCCTGGTGTGGTCATTCCTCATGAGCATATCCTGCTCAGAGCCCCCAGGAAAGGGAACATGTACAAGATGGATTTGCAAGAAACATCTCCCTCTGGAGAAGTTTCATGCTTTCTATCTAAAGCAAATAGTGATGAGTCTTTCCTATGGCATAAAAGAATGTGCCATGTAAACTTTAAGAACATGAATAAATTAATTAAACATGATCTGGTAACTGGAATGCCAAAGAAAGAGTTTACAAGTGATGATCATTGTGTTGCATGCCTGAAAGGGAAGCAACACAAGGTATCTCACAAGCCTAAGGAAAAGAACTCCATCACTACTCCCCTACACTTTTTACATATGGATCTCTTTGGCCCCACCAGTGTAATGAGTTTAGGAAGGACCTCTTATTGTTTGGTGATCACAGATGATTTTACAAGATTCACTTGGGTCTTTTTCCTTAGAACTAAGGATGAAACCCCTGAGATTCTGAAGAATTTCATCTTAAAAGTTGAGAATCAATGTGATCACAAGGTCAAAACCATAAGATGTGATCAAGGAACTGAATTCAAGAACCAAATCCTTGATACATTTTGTGATGAAAAAGGTATTACAAGACAATATAGTGCTCCCAGGACTCCTCAGCAAAACGGAGTTGCTGAGAGGAGAAACAGGACACTTATTGAAGCTGCAAGAACTATGTTGTCTGACTCTAAACTGCCTATCACCTTCTGGGCAGAGGCAGTTAATACTGCTTGCTATGTGCAAAACAGAGTTTTAGTAGTTAAGACACATGGTAAGACTCCTTATGAACTTTGGCACAAGAGGAAACCTTTCATTGGTTTTCTCAGGTCATTTGGATGTCCCTGCACCATCTTGAATACCAAAGATCAAATTGCCAAGTTTGCTGAGAAATCAGATGATGGACATTTCATTGGATACTCTTCCCAAGCTAAAGCTTATAGAGTATACAATCTCAGAACTAGAATTGTTGAGGAGTCAGCCAATGTGACTTTCAATGAGCATACACCTTGTGTGGCTGGTTCTGGTCCGGATTGGCTGTTTGATCTTGATTTAGTTACCAACTGTTTTAACCAAATCTTGTGAGCATGTTTCAGGATCTGCAGAAAATTTAAATACAGGTGATCCTGATCCAAGATTTGAGCTAGGAAGATCTTCAACTCATACATCTTCAGCTCCAGTTGGAACTACTTCAGCAAATGAGGTTTCTATCAGCACAACAATGACAAATTCAGCTGATACATCTGGCATGCCTTCAAATTCCAGCTCAGAGGCCTCTCAACCAGATAAAGACACCTCACTTGTAGAAGACAACAATGGTGATGGTGATAGTGATCAGGAATTTCTTGATGCTAATAACCATACCATAGATGACAACATCAATGATGTCACACACTCATTGGATCAAGTTAATCTTGATAAGTGTGATAATGTGGAGGGTGAATCTTCCAGACCAGATCTAAATTTCTCAAATTTGGATCTTTCTCAACAACTTGCTGTGATCCCTCAGCTAAGGATCCACAAGTCTCACCCCACCACAAACATCATTGGAGATGTTGTCACAGGGTAAGAACAAGAGGACAAACCCATGAAGCAAATGTTTGTCTTCACTCTTGTTTCTTATCTCAGATAGAGCCCAAGAAAACTGATGAAGCTCTAAAGGATGGAAGTTGGGTTGAAGCCATGCAACAAGAGCTGCTTCAATTCAAAAGGCAGAAAGTTTGGAACCTTTGTCCTCTTCCTCATGGGAAGACTACCATTGGAACCAAATGGGTTTTTAGGAATAAGAAGGATGATAGAGGAATCATCATCAAGAACAAGGCAAGACTAGTTGTTCAAGGATAGACACAAGAAGAAGGGATTGACTACAATGATGTCTTTGCTCCTGTAGCAAGACTAGAAGCTGTTAGGATATTCCTGGCATTTGCTGCATCCAAGAACTTTAAGGTCTACCAACTTCAAGGCAACATAATCAAGTTGCTCTGTTAAGCTCTGAGAAAGATGCAAGTTTCTCAGAGATTTGCCAATTCTTGACTCTGTCAAACTATTTCACCTCCCCGACCATTGATCCTACTCTATATGAGGATCACTTGCTTGAATTCTGGAAGACCTGCCAAGAGGTCATTATGGATGGGGAGAAGGCACTGTCTGCCACAGTGCAAGGGAGGACAATCTTCATCACTCCGGCCATCATTAACCAACATTTGCAGCTGGATGATGAAGAAGGTGAGGTGTCCTTCCCAAAAGAAGTTGTTAATCATTCTTTTGAGCAGATGGATTATGAGGGAGATTTCTCTGTAAAGACCTTCAGGAAGGGGAAGGTCTCATCCCAATGGAAATTCCTGCTCCATGTGGTTATCCACAGCTTATCAAACAAGCATGGTGGATGGGACCAGATTCCTGAGGATCTCTCCTTTATAGTTCATGGAATGGTTCAGGGGGTCAAGTTCAGGTATTCACAATTTGTTTATACTAATTTACTTGCCAACTTAGACTCCTTAGAGTATTACATGTTTCCTAGATATGTTCAACACATTCTCAACTGTGAACTGGGCTCACAGTTGAGGGAAACAAGTAATATTCTTAAATTGGGACAGATGAAGCCCGGCATCTTTAAAATAATGAAGAAGCCAACTGTAGGCTTCTCAGGGGTAGAAACAGCCCTAGTCCCAAAAATGTTAGAGCTCATTGCTCAAGGTGACAACCTAGCAACACAAGCTAGTGTTGAACCCATACCTCTTTTATCCTTACCCTTAAAAAGACCAGAAATCACCCTTACCTACCAAAGAAAATCCAAACGAACCCCTGCTCAGGCTATTGAGTCTGTACAGGCCCCCATATACTCAACCTTACAGGAAGAAGTGGACACTAGAGCTCCCACTTCTCCTGAGGAGCAAACCACTCCCATTACTTCACCTATCAGGGCTGAGGTTCCTTAAGCTCACCCTGATGAGCTCACTAGCCCAACAGCCTTAAGCCTTCACTCTGAGTCTCAACACTCAAGTGAACAACCTTCAGGGGACAGCTACCATCCCCAGCCTTTGGATCTCAACCAACCAATTCCCAACCTATCCTTTTATACTGATGAAGACTTAGGATTCAGTGAGTACCATGAGTCTCTCTTCTCCTCCCCTACTCAAAGAGAGATGAGTACCTCTGACTCTCCTCAGTCTATCCCACATCAGTCCCCTACTACTGAGGTGGACACTTCTGAACCTGTTCAGGATGTCCATATGGAAGAGGCTCTCACTTTTGAAAGTGATTACATCATTAAGACCTCAACCATGGCAACTCAGCCCATTGGTATCTCAACTGAGGCTGCCAGTGAGCAGAGGAAAACCAGCAGCCAAGAAACTCAAGCTGGTGGTGAGAGAGAGGACTTTGGTCCAATCATCTCATCCCCTAATGATTCTTCTGATGAAGATGAGGGGAATTTGAGACTAAAGGTGCAAAAATTGTCAAAAACATGCACCTATTTAGTCTCTAAGGTTAGTCACTTGGAATCTCAGGTGACTACCCTGCAAAACAGGGTCAATGATCAGCAACTCCAGATTTCATATCTGCAGGAAAAACTAGCTGGGAGACCTTTAAGGAGAGCTCAACCAGGAACACAAGAACCTGTGGAAGTGATTGACTTATCCTCTAGCTCACCTATGCAAGTGGGTGATGCTACCAAAAAGGGGGAGAAAGTTATTACAACCACAGAACCTGGGAGTTCTTCAGAGAGAATGGACATAGAGGACTCACCATCCTCACTTGCTGTTGTGCATTCTCAACAACTTCCTCAAGTTCACATTAATGTGGACTCTATAGACTCACTCATCAGGAGTCTCTTTGAGGAAGGTATACCAAGGGCTGTCTCATCTCCACCACAAGGAACTGGAAACTACATCATAAGGTGGAGGTATGATGATGACAGGAGAGCCCTTATACTTCACAGAGTTCAAGGCCAACAAGAAGTTTTTCAATTCCAAAGCCTGAGCTTCTATGAAAGACTGGATTTAGTCAACTTGCCACTTGTCAATCCAAGCAATTCAAGACAAGCTGACAGGCTGGCTCAAAGAATCCAAGACAGGATCCTTGCAGAGTTCACTCTAAGAAGGAGACTTAGGCAATCAGGCAATGTCATCGGTCAACTGGATGTTGAGGTGGACCCTAAGATTAGTTTCATAGGGGAAACCTTGACTGAAGGCCTAGTGGCAGAACCTGAGACCCCTGTCTCATCATCAACAACTGCTGCAGAGGTCCAAACTCCATCTGAGACACCTGCTGGTGAAGGTGTTTCTCAGCCTCTCTCTGGCCAGAGCATGGAAGTTACTTCAAGCAATGAAGGCCAAGCCTCAATCCACCCTGAGTCACAAAGGTCTGTTGGTGACAAAGGGAAAAGGATAATGACTCCTGAGGAAATTGAGGAGGAGAGAGAGAGAGAGGAAAAGGAGGCTAAGGGGAGAAAGTTCTACTGGGTTATCTAGCTTCATGCAAGCTGCAATCAGGGCTGCCCCTAGACCAAATACTCAAGATGATATGACATTGATGAAATCATCTCCCTCCCCTTAGAAGAGTTAAATGAACTGGCTGACATGGAAGTGTCAAGAGAGTTGAAGGAGAAAGAGGATGCAAGGTTACTTCTCCAACTCAAAGAGGAGAAGAGACAGAAAAGACTTTACAAGCATGCTCCCACTCTCTCACCAGTTCAAGAAAGTCCTGCACAGGAAGATGTGGCTCCACAAGAACCTCAGGTAGACAAAGAAGAAGATAGGATCAAGATGATCAACTACCTGAGTGCCACAGGCTTCTATCAGGCAGATGCACTTCTTCCCCTGTCCTATGACTTCATTGAGTTCGAGTACCTAAAGCAACTTGAGCTTGAGCTAGTCAAAGAAAGAAAAACAACCAAAAGGAAGCTAAGGGAAGAAGCTGCAAAGTCAAGAGCCATCATTCAAAAGAATGCAAAGAAGTCTGCTGACAGACAAAGAATGGTGAGCTTCTTGAAGCTATATGGATTCTCCGGAAGGAGACTTGGCCCCATGTCTCTATCCACTATGGATGAGCATATTAGGGTGATCAAGCAGAAGATTAAAAGTGGAGAACTCATTGACTTGCACTCTCTTCCAAGTCAAGTCCCACCTGAAGTGGAGGTCAAGTTTGAACAACCAGAGACACCTCAACCAGCACCTCCAGCTGAGCCTCAGCAAGCTTTATCTTCTGATCCTAGGCAGGGTCAAACTCCCTCTCCTTCTGAACCTGTGAGGGAGGAACACCCAACTGAGAAAGACACTGATGATCAACATGGTGCTGCAGACCAGTCTTCTCAGTTAAAGACATCTAAGAGGAAGAAGAGGATGGCTTCTAAACCAAAGACTAAAAAGAAGAATCCAAAGTCATCTACCTCTGCACCTTAGGCTGAATCAGATCAACCTGAGGAAGTGCATGATGAGGCAGCCCAATCAACTCCTATTCAAGTGGCTCCTCTAACTACTGAGACACCCATCTTGTCCTGGACTTACTCTACCAATCCAGAAAGATGGAATGTTATCAGAGATCAAGGTGTTGAGAATGTCTA
Organism: Flaveria ramosissima; assembly: GCA_025215565.1. Classification (NCBI taxonomy): domain Eukaryota; kingdom Viridiplantae; phylum Streptophyta; class Magnoliopsida; order Asterales; family Asteraceae; genus Flaveria; species Flaveria ramosissima. The sequence goes on along the minus strand of CM046040.1, from coordinate 33,431,535 downwards.
CTCATGGCAAGAGATAATCAACTTACCTCTGCATGATCTCTTTGAGATGAGAAGATACTATGAGAGTCTTGATGATCCTGACCATCTAATGAAGAAAGGAATGGTCCTGATTGTACTGAAGACTAGCAACATTTGAAGATCTTCTAAGTGTTTTGGTAGCATCAGCCTAGGGGGAGTTTGTAAGGATTCCTGAAGTCTGGTGCAACCCAAAACATCCTAAGTGTCTCAGCAACATGCACTAAGTACTGAAGTGAAGAATGCTTCGGAAGTTTTACACAATGCATTAGAAAATACTCTAAGTGTAAAATCTTCCGAAGCCAAGACCAATATCTTCCGAAGCCAAACATGAAGTCTTCCGAAGCTTTAGAGACAAAGTCTTCCGAAGCTTCAACCTATGAAGATAGATTTCTTCCGAAGACTTTTAGTACACATGCTTTATCTGATGTACTGTTCCATAAAGCACCTTTTCCGCTGCATCTCTGTAAAGTCACCAACTTACATGAGTTGGTAAAAAGGTCCATGCTTTTGGTAACTGTACATTGAGGTCTTGAGTCTGTAACTTTCCACTTTATGTACTTTATCCTTTTTGTAATGTATAAGGATGTGAGCTATGGCATGTCATAGTCACAAGGTCAAAAGGCAGATATGCCTTTTGATCCTACAATTGATTTTGTTAGTGTCTAGTCAATTGTATCCAGCTGGCTTTCAAAGTATAGCCGGCTGTAGGTTGTAGTATAAGTATTTCAAGTTCTTGTATCTTTCTTTATGTTTTTTAACACTTGTAAAAGAACTTGAAAAAGCAATATACTGCCTCCTTGAAACCCATACTCTCTTGTTCTGTCTCTTGCTTTACTTGTGTTCTTTGTATCACTTTGGTTACCCAGTTCACTGTTTGATTAAAGTTTAGTTAATCTCCTCATTGTGTTGTTGTGTTGTAATTGTGTTTAATCCCTTAAACGGTCCTGCAACAGGTTCCTCCTAATAACCCAGAACCTTAGTTAGCATCTAGTGGCATTGAGCCAGTGATGTGGGTGTCCCTTTTTCGTTTCTCAATGGAGTGTTGAGACTCACCCTTAGGGCTTAAAGCTTAGGTTTCAGGCTCATCAGGTTGAGACTAAGGAGACTCAACTCTGATATTGAGGTCAATGGTGGAGGATGGTTGGACCTCTGGTTGAGTGGGAGCCCTTTGTTCCACTCTAGCCTTTTTGGTGTGAACATGGCGAACTTGTTCAATCAGAGTACATTGAACAAGGGTTCGTTTGGGGCGTCTTTGATATGTGAATTTAATTGGGTGGGAAGAGGCAGTTGGCATTGAAGTGATGGTATCTGGTGGGGGTTCATCTCCTATTAGGTTTACAGGGATGTCACCAGGAGTCATTGGCTCAATCAAACCTGGAAGAAGATCAGTGACTTTTCTAGTGAAGTCGGTGGACACCCTCTTTAGAACTTTGAAGATGCCCGACCTCATATGAGGGACAAGAAGTGTTTCTTTACATTGAAGTTTGGTCATGGTCTAGCTTACCGTTAATGATGTCTTGAATGAACCTGGGATACATGTAGAATGGTTCCCTGTTGAGATTTCCTCTGAGGTTATTCAGCACAATCTTTGAGTAGTTGAATCTGAGGCCTTTGACCAACCCATGAACAAGGCATCCTAAATCATATGGGTTTTGATCCCAACCTCCTGATTTGTTGGAGAGACAGTGGAGAACAATGTGCAGCAAGAATTTCTAGTTGTAGGAGAAATTGAATTTGTACACATTTGATTTGCCCATATCGCCACCATAACCTATTTGGATGTAAGTGTCTTCCAATTTAGACCTTGGGAATTCAGTAGGGGCGCCATCATCATGAAGCTCTAGATGCTCCCTGATGCTTTATTCATTGACGACTAAATCTTGTCCGCATTTCGCTTTGACCATTGGCCGAGAATTCGGCCATATGCTTTGAGTAGATAGTGGGGGCTTACAGTGAGGGCGGTGAAGTATGTGGATTGAGTGAGGAAGTGGACGATTGGAGCAAAGTCGACATCCTTGGAAGAATCAAGGAGTGCGAACTGGTTATGCTGAGGATTCAGTGCCGTTATTTATGAAAGTACTATGGGATTGAAGGAATTTGAGAGTGAGTGAAGAAGAAGATGGTGGAAATTTAGGGATTTTGGGAAGGTAAAGAAATTAAAGAAGGAAAGTCGAAAGTTTTTAAATGGGTAAAAAAGTTCAAACCGATAAGGTGAAAGGACAGTTTGGGTTTCTACTTGAAAGGGGCGGTAAGATAAACCATTTAAAATATTCCGACATCATTAATAAAATCTTACATTTTTACAGAGTTTGCCCAAAGATTTTGCGTTATACAGTAAATCTTTCTTCCGAGAGTAAAAGTTTTTCCAAGAATAATTTTTTCCGAAGCCAGATTTACTTCCGAGAGCAAATCATGTATTAAGAGAAGTTTGCTTCCGAGAATAAATTGGTCTTCCAAGAGAAGAAGCTTCGAGGCTTCAAAAGTAGATTTGATCTATGATCAAGTAGTTTTCGGAGGCTTAAAACTCTTCGGAAGAAAATACTTGTTCAGAGGAATTTGCCTTTGGAAGATAAGTAAAGATGTGTTCCGAGGGTAAATTTCTCTTCGAAAGAATTAATACTCAAAAATTTTGAAGAAAGAACTTTTGTAACTTGGTATTAGAATGTATAAAGATAACATAAAAAAGCACATTTAAGAGGTTTTTTCAGAAGAGACAAACTAGTCAATGTTAATCATCCCAATAGTTGTGATAAGATACTTAAATATTTGTTCATCAAAAGCTTTTGTAAACAAGTCAGCATATTATTCATTTGAGTTGACTTTGACTAGTTTGATCAAGTTTTTCTCATGAATATCTCGAATGAAATGATACCTGATGTCAATATGCTTTGTCTTGGAGTGCTTGACAGGATTCTCTGTGATAGAGATTGCACTTTTTTGTCTATATGGATAGAAGTCTCCATGAAGTTAAAACAATAGTCTAACATCTAATTTTTAATCCAAAGCAGCTGAGCACAGCAACTTGCAGCAGGGATGTATTCAGCTTTAGCAGTTGATGTAGAGACACATGATTGATTTTTACATTGTCAGGAGATGATCCTTCTACCAAGAATCTGACATCCTCCTGATGTGGATTTCTTGTTGATATTGCAGCCACCATAATCACTGTTAGTGTAACCATAGAGATTGAAGTCTTGATTTCTAGGATACAAGAGACCTATTTTGGGAGCTCCTTTGAGGTACCTAAGAATTCTTTTGGCAGCAATTATGTGAGACAACTTTGGTGTAGGCTGATATCTTGCAAAGATACAGGTTGCAAACATGATATCAACTCTACTTGCTGTGAGATACATCTGAAATCCTATGATTGCCCTATACTGTTGATCAGTATCCTCCCCTGCAGAGTCAGTACAAAGATTGTGATTTCTGGGTATAGGTGTCTTGGCTGGTTTACAATCTTTCATCTCAAATTTTTCTAAGATTTCTTTGACATACATAGATTGATTTATGTAGAACCCTTCTTTCATCTGCTTCACTTGAATTCCAAGGAAGATATCCAATTTTCCTATGGAACTCATCTCAAACTTCTTCATGATGCTTTCAAAGTCTTCGCACATCTGGTCATTTGAAGAACCAAATATGATGTCATTAACATAAACTTGTACAAGCAAAATGTCTTTCCCAGACTTCTTTATGAATAATGTCTTGTCTATTATGCCTCTGGTATAGCCGTGCTTTAAGAGAAATTAGGAAAGTGTCTCATACCACATCCTAGGTGTCTGGTGCAGCCCATAGAGAGCTTTATGCAATTTGCACATGTAGTTGGGATGTTGTGGGTCTTAAAATCCTAGAGGCTGACACACATAGAGTTCTCTATCTATATCCCCATACGAAAATGCACATTTGACATCTAGTTGGTAAACTGTGAAGTTCTTGGAAGCGACATAAGCAAGGAAGATTCTCACAACCTCAAGTCTTGCAACAGGTGCAAAGACATCAGTGTAATCTATCCCTTCCTCCTATGTGTATCCTTGAACTACAAGTCTTGCCTTGTTCTTGATGATCAAATCTCTATCATCCCTTTTGTTTCTGAACCCCTACTCCATGCCAATGGGGACTTGACCAGGTGGTAGTGGACATATGTTTCATACCTTTTGTCTTTTGAATTGAAGCAATTTCTCTTGCATTGATTCAACCCAACTATTTTCCTTGAGAGATTCTTCCACCTTCTTTGGTTCCATTTGAGAAAGAAAGCATGAATATAAGCAAACATTCCCGTTGTGGGTTTGTCCTCTTGTTCTCACACCTTCTGCGACATCGCTAATGATGTTTTTAGCTGGATGAGAGTTAAGAAAAAAAATTTCTGAGCCTAGGAATCACATCTAATTGCATAGACATATCTAAGTTGGACAAGTTTTGCTCATTCAATGAGGAATGATTGAATAAATTTATAGACAACATCATTCAATGAGTTTTGAGACTTAATTTGTTGAAGTTCCACTAGTTCCTGAGATGTTTAAGCTTTCAGGACTTCCAGTAGTGGGAGCTTGATCTTCATTATCTCATGGAGAACTTGGAATAGGTATGGGTAACTCAAACAGTTGGTCAACATATGAGTCATTTGGAGTTCATGTTCCTACTGAAACATTTTCACAAGATGGTTTAGAATAGTTTGAAAACAATTCTAAGTCAAAAATATGGTCAGGACCATTCCCCTTAACACAAGGAGTGTGCTCATTTACAACAATGTTAGATGATTCCGCAAATTGTTGATTTTTAATGTTCTATACTCTATAGGGAATAGAGTTAGAGGAATATCCAACAAAGATAGCATCATTCGACTTTTCAGCAAATTTTGCCAAATTGTCCTTTGTGTTAAGTATGGTGCACCAGCTGCTAAAGGACCTAAGAAAGCCAATGAATGGTGGCCTCTTGTTCCAAAACTCATAAGGGGTTTTTCAATGGGGATTAAGAATGAGAACTTTGTTCTGCATATAGCATGTGGTGCTGACTACCTCTGCCTAGAAAGTTAGAGGCAGCTTTTAATCGGCCAACATAGTTCTTGCAGCCTCAATAAGTGTCCTATTTCTCCTCTCAGCAACACTATTTTGTTGAGGAGTCCTAGGAGCACTCTATTGTCTGGCAATCCCTTTTGAGTTACAAAATGAGTCAAGAATTTGATTTTCTTAAACTCAGTCCCTTGATCACTTCTAAAGATGTTTACCATGTGATCTATTTGATTTTCAATTTTAAAAACTAAAGATTTTAAAGTTTCAACCGATCCATGTGCAATAAGGGTAATGGAGTTGTTGGTCCAAAACGATCGAATAACTGTACACTTGAATGATTGAATCGTTCAATATCAACAACAAACACAAACAATCAACAATTGATGATGATGAAGAACCCAAAGTATTCAAAAATAACAATCGAACTCTAATACTCATAATATAACAAGGTTCAATGATATTTCAGATTGAATCCACTTTCAAATGTCACTTGCAACAATATTCAGACGAATTGGGGTTTTTCAAGGATATCTACAATGAAATATTAATCAAATCTTTATATAGTATTGATAGTTTTGCTGACAATTTTGCTATTGCGAAACTATCCTGCCAATTCACAGATTCGCCCGGCGGAGACACACAGATTCGCCGGGTGAAACTGGCAGCAGACTATGAGGGAAACTATAGTTTTGACTTTTTCTCTTATTTTTAGATTTTGTTGGACTTTACATTTTTTTGGCCCATCTATGTTTTGTGGCCCATTTGACTTTTGGTTTGTTTCTTTATATGCTTGTAAGAAATGAGTGAAATTATTATTGAAGTTTTATTAAAGAAACTTTTTTTCCTCTCTATCACAGTGTGTGTTAGTGAAAATTCCTGATTATCAGCATTCTTTGTGAATCAACAATAGTTAGAAAATTTGTCCCTTGTATTCTCATGAATCAACAGGTTTAATTGTTTATCCTTTTGCTTCCTCCTACATCAATTGGTATCAGAGCCAAATTTCCTGATCAAGATGCCTCCAAAGAGAAGACCTCTTAATGATGTTCATGATGAGGAATTGGAACAAAATATTATGGCAAGGATGGAGGAGCGATTAGATCAATTTTTTGATCAGTTGGCTGATCAAATGCAAGATTTGATGAATCAAGGAGGGTGTCGTAACCATCACGAAGCAGCAGATGATGGAAATCCGTTTTATGAAGGTGACGCTTCTTCTTCTGACGAACTAGTACAACAGAATTGAAGGAGTGATAATAGGCGTTGGGAGACAGGAATGAGAACTAGTATTCCTGAACTCGATGGTGATACTTTAAATCCGGAAAAATTCATTGTTGGCTTATTGTTGTTGAAGAAGTGTTCGAATTCAAGGAGGTTCCCAAAGACAAAACGTTCCGTTGATCGCTACCAGGCTCGTGGAATGGCTTCTGCGTGGTGGCAACAATTGAAACTGACTGGGGAGAGAATTGGAAAGCCAAGGGTCAAAACTTGGAGGAAGATGAAGAAGTGCATGAGGGCCAACTTTATTCCTTATAATTACCAATGATTAATGTACCAGCAGTTAAATTTGAGATAAGGGACCAAGTCTGTTGAGGATTACACGACTGAGTTCTGCCAATTAATTGCAAGAAATGACATCCAAGTAACTGAAGAACAACTTGTTTCTTGTTACATTGGTGGACTAAGGGTTCAGATTATGGAATTCATTAATATGTTTGATCTGGTGACACTTTCTGATGCTCATCAACGTGCTCTAGCTTTCGTAAAACACAAACCGACGTAGTGGTGTTTCATCTTCTGTTGGAGGAAGTTCAGGTTCGGGTAACACGGCATCTCGTTTTGTGCCTAACCAAACAAAACAGGGTGTTGGTAGTAATGGACCACCTTCTAAAGGAGTCGACAGTAGTAACATGAAGTGTTTCAATTGCGGAGAGACTGGTCATCGACAGTCAGAATGTAAGAAAGCTGGAAAAAGAAATATGTTTGCTGATCATGAGGAATGGGAAGATGGTTGTGAGGCTGATGAAAGTTATGGAGACACTCCAATATTCGATGAAGAGCTTGAGTACGTGGAAGAGGAGGTGGCTGGAGACGTGGGGACATGCCTGGTGGTTAGACGTGTGTGCTATACACCAAAGGCAAATGACAATGATTGGCTTAAGCATTACATCTTTCATTCAACATGTACCGTGTTGGGGAAGGTTTGTACTTTTTTTGTTGATTTGGAAGCTATGACAATTTAGTTTCTGAAGAGGCTGTCAGAAAGTTGAGCCTGAAAACATAGAACCATCCTAAGCGTTATAAGATCCAATGGCTTAAGAAGGGAGGTGAGGTGCCAGTAACTAAGCGTACTCTTGTTTCTTTTTCTATTTGTAAAACATACAAGGACGAAGTCCGGTGTGATGCAATTGCCATGGAGGTGTGCCATTTGCTATTGGGTAGGCCTTGGGAATATGATCGCAACATAGAACACAATGGACGGTTTAATACTTATAGTTTTATGTTTGATATCGTGATGATAACGTTGTTACACACTAAAGCCAAGGAAGTGGCTACCAAACCCACTGCTACCTTGTTGACTTTTTCTCAGTTTGAGAACGAGCAGGAGGCTGGAGATGATGTTTTTGTGCTGATAGGTAAAGAAGTGGTTGAAAGTTCTAACATTCTTGATGCTATAATTCCTCTACTTGAGGAATTTTTTGATGTTTTTCCCACTGAACTACCTGATGGTTTGCCACCTTTCCGTGACATCCAACATCATATAGATCTAGAACCTAGATCATACTTGCCTAATAGGTCACATTACAGGATGAGCCCAGCAGAGTATGAGGAGTTACGAAGACAGGTTGAGGAGTTGATATCTAAGGGCCATGTTTGTGAAAGTATGAGCCCTTGTGTTGTTCCTTCTTTGTTGACTCCAAAAAAAAGATGGCACTTGGTGCATGTCTGTTGATAGTCGAGCTATCAACAAGATTACTGTGAGGTATAGATTTCCTATTCCTAGACTTGATGATTTGCTTGACCATATTAGTGGTGCTACTATTTTCACCTAATTGGATTTGAAGAGTGGATATTACCAGATTCGTCTTAGGTCTGGTGATGAATGGAAAACTGTCTTCAAAACTCGTGAAAGATTGTATGAATGGTTGGTAATGCCTTTTGGTTTGTCAAATGCACCTAGCACTTTTACGCGTGTGATGAATCAGTTGCTCAGGCCTTTTATTGGGAATTTTATGGTTGTGTGTTTTGATGACATTCTTATTTATAGTGCTTCTTCTAGTGAGCACCTATTGCATGTCAGGCAAAGTGTGTCCTTACTTCGCAGGGATAGTTTCTATGCAGCAGCAAAGAAATGTGTTTTTATGACCCCTAAAGTTCTATTTTTGGGGTATGTTGTTTCTAGCGGGGGAATACAAGTCAATGAATCTAAAGTAGCAGCTATTACAAACTGTCCAACTCCTACTACCATTACTGAAGTTCGTAGTTTTCATGGACTTGCTTCTTTTTATAGACGATTCATTCCACATTTTAGTTCTATTATTGCTCCAGTGACAGACTGCATGAAGGGGAAGACGTTTGTGTGGACAGAAGAGGTCGCGCTTACTTTTCAAGTTATAAAAGACAAGCTCACCACAGCACCTATTCTGGTATTGCCTGATTTTCTCAAGTATTTGAACTTCATACTGATGCCTCAAAGGTCGGATTGGTGGGGTGCTTAGTCATGGTGGCCGACCTATTGCTTACTTTATTGAGAAATTGACAGGTCCAAAGTTGAGGTATAGTACTTATAATTTGGAGTTTTTGTAGTGGTCCAAGCTGTAAAGCATTGGCGTCACTATCTGTTTCACAAAGAGTTTGTTTTGTTCACTGATCATGATTCTTTAAGGCATATTCGTTCGTAAGACAATGTGTCACATAAGCACGCACGTTGGTTAGCATTTCTTGAAAAGTTTACTTTTGTAGTTAAACATAAATCTGGAGTTTCAAACCGAGTTGTTGATGCCCTAAGCAGGAGGAGTAATCTACTGGTGTATATGTGAGTTGATGTGCCGGTGTAACACCCGGAAATTTATTATTTTGAAGCCGACGAAGAAAGAAAAAGAAAGAAAAGAAATAAAGTCCAAAGTTGAGGGACCAAACTCGCCAACGAAGAAAAGTTGGGTAATGTGGTGATATGTGTAGGGAGAGGGCAGCCCACTCTCCCACACTTCACATATTTCAGATTTGAGAGGAGGAGAAGAGAGAAAGAGAGAAAAAGGGAGAAAAGGGTTGATTCGGGTGATTCGGGTGTCCAAATCCGTCGAGTGGCAAGCCAAATCGAAGCTCTTGTCTTTGTGCTCGATTGTGTGAGTTCTAGGACCCCACTTTTACTTGTTTTCAACTGATTTTGGGGCTGGAAGATGTCAAAAACCCGTTTTTATGTGTGTGTATGTTTGACCCATTTGGGTGTGATGTGTATGGTGTGTTTAGAGTATGATTTCGGGCTTGTGTGTGCTTGTATGGTGTTAAGGTATACATTCCTAAGGTCCAGGAGGGTTGATTTAGGCTTAGAATGGGTTTGGATGAGCTTGGAGGCCGAAAATGGCAGATTGGGTTCGGGATGAACTCCATTCTGCATCAGCTAGGGCTGGGCGACCGAATGAAGGCCATACGGCCGAATGAGGGCGATTGAAGGTCATTCGCACGATTGGGGTTCAGTCGCACGACTGGGAGTCCAGTCGCATGAGGGATGTGCGACTGAGGGTTCAGTCGCATAGATGCTTAGTCGCATGAGTCCATTCGCATGAGGTTAGTCGCATAGGTGCCCATTCGCAGTAGTCCCATTCGCACATGGTCCATACGCACGATTGGATGTTCATTCGCATAGATGACCATCCGCATGGGTCCAGTCGCATGATGTTCAGTCGCATGGAGGCCATGCGACTGAAGAGTGTCCATACGCCCGAATAGGGCTGTTGCACTCGAATGAATGTGTAGTTTGACTTCTGGCCTTCGGGGAAAGGTGCAGATGTAAGTTTGGATGTAAGGAAACCGTAAGAGCATGTAAGAGTATGGTTATGGCCTTAGAGTGCATATAGGGCATGATGGTGATGATGTTGCATGTTTATGCATATTATGAATGTATGACGTTGCCCTGTATGATGTTGATGAATATGTATGATATGTTCCTTGTTATGATGTATGATTACCTTTCTTATGGCTTTACGTATTATGACGAATGAAATGAAGTATTATGTAACGTAAAGTGGAAAGTGATGACACGTCTTGCATGCATCGGATAACGGGTCCTTCTTTGTGATTGACCATTATGTGGAACCTCTACCGCTTACCCTTAGTACTGTGGCATACGTTTAGCTGTTCATTTATTGACTTCGGCCCAGTGGCTATGACCGTCGGTTATCATTAGTACTGTGGCATACGTTTAGCTGTTCATTTATTGACTTCGGCCCAGTAGCTAAGACTGATTGGTTAACCCCAGTACCGTGGCATACGTTTAGCTGTTCATTTATTGACTTCGGCCCGGTAGCTGTGACTAATTGGGGTGTAGCATATGGTATTGGTATGGATGATGTCCGATGCGCAAGTAAGTTAAAAGGAACGAATGAATGAATGAAGAAGATAATAATGATATTATCTATGCGTACGTATGATGTGTGATCATGTCAAAGTAACGAATGGTTTTATATGAAAGTAAAGTATATTTTATTATTAAAACTAGAACTCACTCAGCAACGCTGACTTTTATTGCATTTTCCAGTTGGCAGGTAAATGATTGCTGAGGATGGCACGGCGAAGCTACTCAGCTCTTTTGGGATGGCATCCAATTATATAGCTTTTGTGATGTAATGCAAACATGAATTTTGTAACCGGATAATGATGTATTATTTGGCAAAAGTATTTATAATGAAATGTGATGTCATTTTTGAATGTTTCCGCTGCAATGTTTTCTAATGTAATTGAAATTATATGTTTTATGAGCGATGAATGACCAACTGTAGGCGTCCCGGGAACGGGGCCTTACAAGTTGGTATCAGAGCCAAAGTTTAAGTGAAATGGGTAAATTTTCAAAATAAACCTTAACTTAAACTGAGAATGGGACGAATGGGGAATGGGATGCCAAACTGAGTAGCTGCGTGCCATCAGGTATTTTCTTAAAGTTAACCGGTTTTGTGCGCATGGTATATGTTATGTGTTGTATGTAGATTTGAATACTGATGTAGTCAGGACAGGTAATACTTGGGGTATGAAGAGTACAGTAAGTGGCTAATCACAACTGGCCACTGTAATTAGGGACTTACTATACTTGACATAAACTGAGTTGTTTCCTTGAATGACCGTGTTGGTGTTTGAATCTTTCAGTGTGATAGAGATGGCTGGTGGTAGATCTTCTAGAGCTTCTAGGGGTGGAGGCCGTGATGGCCCTGTTGCTGAACCACGCCCTAAGAGAGGAAGGCCTAGAGCTGAGAAAGAGGTTCCTGCAGAACCTGAGACTCCTCATCCAGAAGCTGGGGATGAGAGTGCGAACTTAGGGCCTCAGTAAAGGAGGCTGTTGTGGAGGAAGTACATCAGGTCATGCAGACGATCTTACCGTCTGTGGTGACCGAAGTCATCAAAGCTGTGAAGGAAGGGGAAAGGAAGGAGAGAAACCGGGCCACGGGGGAGCAACCGGAGCCTGAAACTTTTTTCTCCGATAATGAGGAGGAAGAGGAAGAGGAGCCTGTGCGAGAGGTGGCACGAGGCTGTAACTACGGGGTGTTCATGAGATGCAAGCCCCCAACCTTTGACGGAAATGGCAATGCTGCTGCTGCTCACCGATGGGTGAGAGAAATGGAGGCTGTTCTCGACATCAGCGAGTGCCGAGAAGATCAAAAAGTAAAGTTTGCCACCCACTCCTTTGTGGACTCGGCACTATGCTGGTGGGACAACATTGTCCAAGCAGAGGGTAATCGGGCGATCGGGAGAATGAGGTGGCCCGAACTGAAGAAGATGGTGATCGAGGAGTTTTGTCCTCATAGGGAAATGGATAAGATTGAGAGGGAGTTCCTGCAGCTGGAGGCGGGATCCATGACACACCAGCAATATACTACCAAGTTCAACGAGATGGCACGGTTGGTGCCGGATCAGGTGACGCCTCTTTCTCGGAAGATCAAGAGGTACATTCAGGGTTTACCGGTGGATGTCCGCCGGCATATGATCGCCGCCCGGCCAAGTACGTTTAGGTCGGCAGTTGATCTGGCCGGAAGACTTTATGATGAGAGGGGAGTGGTGGTGGTTGAAGCGAATAGGAAGGGTGGTGGTGATCGAAGCTGGAACGGGAAGAGGTTTGGTCGGGGTGAGCCTCGACGGGTAACAAAAAGGCACGGGTGGATGACCGCCGCGTGGCCACACCGGGAGCAGGGTCGAGGAGATGTGGTAAGTGTGGAAAGGAGCATGCGGGAGAGTGCAGGCTGGGTTTGAATGTGTGCTTCAAGTGTGGGAAGACTGGGCATATGGCGAAGGATTGCCTGACGGGCAAATGTTTTAACTGTGGGGAAATTGGTCATATGAGCAGGGATTGCAAGAAGCCGAGGGCTGAGAGTTCAGGGGCGAAGAGGATGGGAGGTGATGGACCGAGGGCGAGCGCCAGGGCATTCACCATGACACAGGAGGAGGCTAGGACGGACCCTGACGTTGTGTCCGGTACGTTTTGGTGAACCAAACTTTAGCTTCTGTGTTATTTGATTCTGGTGCTAGTAGGAGTTTTATTTCTGCTGCTTTCTGTGCTAAGCTGCCTGTTAGTAGTAGACGTGTTGATGCGCCCTTTGATGTAGAAACTGCCATAGGTAAGTCTACCAGGATTTCTGAGATGATAGAGAATTGTGATGTGGAGCTTGAGGGTCATAAGTTTCCTGTTAGACCGTTTGTGATGACCTTAGGTGGTTTTGATTTGGTACTTGGGATGGATTGGTTAGCGGACTTCGAGGCGAACATTGTGTGTCGCAAGAAGATGATTCGGTTGTCGGCGCCTGACGGTAGTTCAGTGACAGTGTATGGTGATCGGGTTACTACGATTCCGAAAGTGATCTCGATGGCGGTGGCGGGAAAGTGTATGAGGCGTGGATGTAGTGCCTACTTGGCCTATGTGAAGGATGTGGATACGCCAACACCACAACTAGCCGATGTACCAGTTGTGTGTGACTTTCCAGACGTGTTCCCGGAAGACTTATCAGGGGTGCCACCTGACAGAGAGATCGAGTTTCAGATTGATCTGATACCGGGTGCCCAACCTGTTGCCAAGGCACCGTATCGGTTGGCTCCGACCGAAATGAAGGAGTTGATGGAGCAGTTGCAAGAGTTGCTTGACAAGGGGTTCATTAGACCGAGTATCTCTCCTTGGGGTGCTCCGGTCCTGTTTGTAAAGAAGAAGGACGGTAGTATGAGGATGTGCATCGACTACCGCGAGCTAAACAAGTTGACAGTGAAGAACCGATACCCCTTACCGAGGATAGATGATTTGTTCGATCAACTTCAGGGTGCCAGTTGGTTTTCGAGAATAGATCTTCGATCTGGTTACCATCAGTTGAAGGTGAAGGAGCAAGATATTCCTAAAACAGCTTTCCGTACGCGCTATGGTCACTACGAGTTTCTTGTCATGTCCTTTGGCTTGACCAACGCGCCAGCTGCTTTTATGGATTTGATGAACCGTGTGTGTCGGCCTATGTTGGATAAATCAGTGATTGTGTTTATTGATGATATCCTGATTTACTCGGGGAGCAAAGCAGAGCATGCCGGACACATTCGGGAGGTTCTAGAGACGTTGAGAAGGGAGAAGTTGTATGCAAAATTCTCCAAGTGCGCGTTCTGGTTGCGCGAAGTTCAGTTCTTGGGTCACGTGGTGAATCCTGATGGGATAATGGTGGACCCGGCGAAAGTGGAGGCGGTCATGCAATGGAAGTCGCCAAAGACGCCATCCGAGATTCGTAGCTTCTTGGGTTTGGCGGGCTACTATAGAAGATTCATCCAAGACTTTTCTAAGATTGCTTCTCCACTAACCAAGTTGACCCGAAAAGAGGTGAAGTTCGTATGGGGTCAAGCTCAAGAGAAGGCGTTTGAAGAATTGAAGGCGAGATTGACTCAAGCTCCTGTTCTGTCATTACCCGATGGAAGTGAAGACTTGGTGGTTTATTCCGATGCTTCTTACTCGGGGTTGGGGTGTGTGTTAATGCAGAGAGGAAAGGTTATAGCCTATGCATCCCGACAGTTGAAGGTTCATGAGGCCAATTATCCTACTCATGACTTGGAGCTGGCAGCCGTGGTCTTTGCATTGAAGATTTGGAGGCACTACCTCTACGGGACGAAGTGCACCATATTCACTGACCACAAGAGTCTGAAGTACTTCTTTGAGCAGAAGGATTTGAACATGAGGCAGAGGCGGTGGTTGGAACTTATAAAGGATTATGATTGTGAGATCCACTACCATCCGGGCAAGGCCAACGTGGTGGCTGATGCCCTTAGTCGGAAAGAGAGGCCCGAGCCGATTCGGGTGAAAGCGTATCAGTTGATCATGACCTCTGATGTAATGAAGCAGGTTAAAGAGTTTCAAGATGAGGCACTGAAAGCAGATCATCTTAACTCTGAAAGAATGAGAGGTCTGGTTGGAGAATTGGGTGAAAACACGCTCGGTGTTAGAACCCGATTCGATCGTGTGTGGATTCCTCGTTTTGGAGATCTACGGGTGAAGATAATGGATGAAGCTCACAAGACTCGGTACTCCATTCATCCTGGTGCCACGAAAATGTATCATGATATGAAGAAAGATTATTGGTGGCCGGGCATGAAGCGCGATGTGGTGGAGTATGTGAGTAAGTGCCTTACTTGCTTACAGGTGAAGGCCGAGCATCAAAAGCCGTATGGGAAGATACAACCTTTGGATATACCGGAATGGAAGTGGGAGCACATCACCATGGATTTCATTACCAAGCTACCGCGTACTCCGAAAGGGTACGATGCCATATGGGTGATAGTTGATCGTTTGACAAGAGTGCTCACTTCCTACCGATCCGCGAGACATATTCATCCGAGAGGTTGGCTGATCTGTTCATTAAGGAGATTGTGACTCGTCATGGTGTACCGGTGTCTATTGTGTCGGATCGTGACACCCGGTTTACATCTAAATTCTGGAAGAAGTTCCACGATGCTATGGGGACGAGGTTACATATCAGCACGGCTTATCATCCCCAGACTGATGGTCAGTCGGAAAGGACCATCCAGACGCTGGAAGACATGCTTTGGGCATGTGTGATTGATTTTGGTGGAAGTTGGGATGACCACCTACCGTTAGCCGAATTCTCATATAACAACAGTTATCACGCCAGCATCGGCATGCCTCCATATGAGATGCTATACGGTAGGAGATGCAGAACACCCGTTTGTTGGGGTGATATTGGTCAGAAGGAATTGGGGAGCGTCGAGGTAATCGAGGCTACGACTGAGAAGCTTGAGAAGATCAAAGCCTTCATGAAGGCAGCCAAAGACAGACAGAAGTCGTATGCTGATAAACGACGCAGGCCGATTGAGTTCCAGGTGGGTGACCGGGTTATGTTGAAGGTCTCACCTTGGAAGGGTATCATTCGCTTCCGAAAGCGGGGCAAGTTGAGCCCAAGATATATAGGCCCTTTCCGAATTATTGCTCGAGTAGGAGAGGTGGCCTATAGACTAGAGTTACCGGATGAGCTAAGTGGAATTCACCCGACATTCCATGTATCTCATCTAAGGAAGTGCTTAGCAGATGAGGATATGATTGTCCCATTGGAAGATATCGAGATAGATGAACGGCTCAATTATGTGGAGCAACCAGTGGCAATCATCGACCGAAAGGAGAAAAGGCTAAGGAATAAAGTGGTTCCTCTTGTGCGTGTACAGTGGAAGCACAGGAAGGGATCCGAGTCGACGTGGGAGACTGAGGAAGAAATGAGACAACATTATCCACGTTTGTTCGAGGAATGACAGGTTTCGGGGACGAAACCTATTTAAGGGGGGTGGACTTGTAACACCCGGAAATTTATTATTTTGAAGCCGACGAAGAAAGAAAAGAAATAAAGTCCAAAGTTGAGGGACCAAACTCGCCAACGAAGAAAAGTTGGGTAATGTGGTGATATGAGTAGGGAGAGGGCAGCCCACTCTCCTCACACTTCACATATTTCAGATTTGAGAGGAGGAGAAGAGAGAAAGAAGAGAAAAAGGGAGAAAAGGGTTGATTCGGGTGATTCGGGTGTCCAAATCCGTCGAGTGGCAAGCCAAATCGAAGCTCTTGACTTTGTGCTCGATTGTGTGAGTTCTAGGACCCCACTTTTACTTGTTTTCAACTGATTTTGGGGCTGGAAGATGTCAAAAACCCGTTTTTATGTGTGTGTATGTTTGACCCATTTGGGTGTGATGTGTATGGTGTGTTTAGAGTATGATTTCGGGCTTGTGTGTGCTTGTATGGTGTTAAGGTATACATTCCTAAGGTCCAGGAGGGTTGATTTAGGCTTAGAATGGGTTTGGATGAGCTTGGAGGCCGAAAATGGCAGATTGGGTTCGGGATGAACTCCATTCTGCATCAGCTAGGGCTGGGCGACCGAATGGAGGCCATACGGCCGAATGAGGGCGATTGAAGGTCATTCGCACGATTGGGGTTCAGTCGCACGACTGGGAGTCCAGTCGCATGAGGGATGTGCGACTGAGGGTTCAGTCGCATAGATGCTTAGTCGCATGAGTCCATTCGCATGAGTTTAGTCGCATAGGTGCCCATTCGCAGTAGTCCCATTCGCACATGGTCCATACGCACGATTGGATGTTCATTCGCATAGATGACCATCCGCATGGGTCCAGTCGCATGATGTTCAGTCGCATGGAGGCCATGCGACTGAAGAGTGTCCATACGCCCGAATAGGGCTGTTGCACTCGAATGAATGTGTAGTTTGACTTCTGGCCTTCGGGGAAAGGTGCAGATGTAAGTTTGGATGTAAGGAAAACCGTAAAAGCATGTAAGAGTATGGTTATGGCCTTAGAGTGCATATAGGGCATGATGGTGATGATGTTGCATGTTTATGCATATTATGAATGTATGACGTTGCCCTGTATGATGTTGATGAATATGTCCGATATGTTCCTTGTTATGATGTATGATTACCTTTCTTATGGCTTTACGTATTATGACGAATGAAATGAAGTATTATGTAACGTAAAGTGGAAAGTGATGACACGTCTTGCATTCATCGGATAACGGGTCCTTCTTTGTGATTGACCATTATGTGGAACCTCTACCGCTTACCCTTAGTACTGTGGCATACGTTTAGCTGTTCATTTATTGACTTCGGCCCAGTGGCTATGACCGTCGGTTATCATTAGTACTGTGGCATACGTTTAGCTGTTCATTTATTGACTTCGGCCCAGTAACTAAGACTGATTGGTTAACCCCAGTACCGTGGCATACGTTTAGCTGTTCATTTATTGACTTCGGCCCGGTAGCTGTGACTAATTGGGGTGTAGCATATGGTATTGGTATGGATGATGTCCGATGCGCAAGTAAGTTAAAAGGAACGAACGAATGAATGAAGAAGATAATAATGATATTATCTATGCGTACGTATGATGTGTGATCATGTCAAAGTAACGAATGGTTTTATATGAAAGTAAAGTATATTTTATTATTAAAACTAGAACTCACTCATCAACGCTGACTTTTATTGCATTTTCCAGTTGGCAGGTAAATGATTGCTGAGGATGGCACGGCGAAGCTACTCAGCTCTTTTGGGATGGCATCCAATTATATAGCTTTTGTGATGTAATGCAAACATGAATTTTGTAACCGGATGATGATGTATTATTTGGCAAAAGTATTTATAATGAAATGTGATGTCATTTTTGAATGTTTCCGCTGCAATGTTTTTCCTAATGTAACTGAAATTATATGTTTTATGAGCGATGAATGACCAACTGTAGGCGTCCCGGGAACGGGGCCTTACAACCGGGCTTAGATGTCATTCGTGAGCAGTTAGCCATTGATCCATATTTTTTAGTTATTATGCAGGATGTGCAGACTGGGAAGAAATCAGATTTTCTTGTACAAGATGGTTTTCTGTTCAAGGGAAATCAACTATGTATTCCTGATTCCAGTTTACGTTTATAGATTATTAAGGAGTTGCATGGTGAAGGGCATGTTGGCCGTGATCGTACTCTAGAGTTGGTACAAGCTTCTTATTTCTGGCCTACTATCAGGAAAGAAGTGGATCATTATGTTAAGAGGTGTCGTGTCTGTCAAGTTTCTAAGGGCACAGCTAGTAACGAGGGTCTTTATATGCCATTGTCGGTTCCTTTGCATCCATGGGTTGATATTAGCATGGATTTTGTGTTGGGGTTCGTACACAAAGGGGTAATGACTATCTTTGTTGTTGTTGACAGGTTTTCTAAGATGGTTCATTTTATTCCTTGTAAGAAGACAACTGATGCTATTAATATGGCACAACTTTTCTTTCATGATGTGTATCGCTTACATGGATTGCCTTCTTCTGTTGTTTCCGATCGGGATACCCGCTTTTTGAGTCACTTTTGGTGTAGCCTATGGAGGATGGTTAATACCCAACTCACCTTCAGTAGTGCTTATCATCCACAAAACGAATGGCCAAACTGAAGTTGTAAACCGTTCACTTGGTAATTTGTTGTGATCTTTAGTCGGTGATCATGTAAAAGCATGGGACCAGAAACTATGCCAAGCTGAGTTTGCTCACAATCATGTTGTTAATCAAAGTACTAGGTTTAGCCAATTTCAAGTAGTCTATTCTTCTCAACCTCGAGGGCCACTTGATTTAATGTCACTTCCTGCATCTGGCCCTGTTCCCAAAAAGGTTCAAGATTTTGTGGAGGGATTGCATGAAATTCATAAAGTTGTTCATCATAATTTGACCTAAGCGAATGCCAAGTACAAGAAAGTTGTTGTTAAAAAATGAAGGCATGTTGCTTTTGAAGAATGTGACTTTGTTTGGATTGTGCTAACTAAAGATCGTTTTTCAGTGGGGGAGTACATCAAGTTGTCTGCCAAAAAGATTGGGCCGGTTGAATTATGCAGAAGATAAATCCAAATGCATATCGACTAAAGTTTCCTAGCCATATTCGATGTTCTGATGTGTTTAATGTGAAATGTTTGCCGCCTTATCATGGTGATTCTTTTGATGATGAGCATGTTGAGAATTTGAGGACGAATTTTGTCTACCCAGGAGGGAATGGTGTGGGCCCAAGTGTGGAGGAGCAAGCTATAACCTTTTTGGAGGCCTAAGATCGCTTGTTAAAGGGGGCTTCACTGAAATGGTCATAACTTGGTCTAGAAGTCCCTGTTTTGGGCCTGTGACATGTCGAAAGACCGTTGGACCGAGGAGCACGTTTTCAAAAACGCCATAGACAGTCTAGGTCGTCGTTTTGGCCCAAAAACGGCTTATTTTATGAGTTATTTCACTTTTTGTCTTATTTTTAGATTTTGTTGGACTTTACATTAGGCCCAGGTTTTGGCACATTCAACTTTTGGTTTGTTTCTTTATATGCTTGTAAGAAATGGGTGAAATTATTATTAAATTTTATTAAAGAAACCTTTTTTCATCTCTATCGCAGTGTGTGTTAGTGTGAATTCCTTATTATCGGCATTCTTTGTGAATCAACGATGGTTAGAAGAATTGTCACTGGTATTCTCGTCGAATCAACAGGTTCAATTGTTTATCCTTTTGCTTCCGCCTACATAAAAATCAAAGTATGATCATCTTGCATGCAAGAGAAATAAACAAAAAGTTACAAGATTTTCAAAACACAAAATCATCACACACACACACTTATGGCACACACACGCATCATTTTACAACTCATTTTTCTTGATTAAAACCATTGTTGGAACCTTGGATATCAAGAAAATATAGTTTTTATGCAACAATCATCCAAAAGTCATGTTTTAAGAGATTTTTAAAGAAAGCAAGCTTACCAAAAGAAGAACTTAAAAACTATAGATGATTTCTTCTGCTTGGAGTTGGATTTATGCAAATTTCTTGCACCAACTCACTAAGGGATCCTTGAAATCAGATTTTTTATTCTTAAAACAAGCTTGAATGATAGAATTTTTAAGGTGGTGAAGATGTTATGGTGGTGGTTTGGCATAGGATGAAGAGAGAGAGGAGAGGAGAGTGTAGGTGAGTTTCTAGCGAGAGAAAGGTAATGAAATGAATGAAGATGTGAAGTGTTAAGTTGTATACAAATAGTGATGATTAATTGTGATTATATTATGCTAATTATGTCATTAAATTATTAGAAATAGCTGGTGGATGTCTAATTGATATGCCACCCGGTGTAAGGCCGGTGTCAGTCTCGTTAAATTTTTTTGTAAAACTTTTAAACGTTCAGGTTTTTAAAATGTATTAATTTGAGGCTTTCTAAGAGTTCACAACATTTAATAATAGTGAACAAAAGTCAAGAATAAAAATATACACGGTTTAGCATAGTATGCAACGGACTGTACGTTACATCAAGACAATATTTAAAAATTCTTAATTTTACGCGATCAAGGTAAATAATAATTATTATTATTTTTCATGACTAATAATATTTTAACTTAAGATACATTAAATTATAAAAATCAAAATGCATAAACCAGATTTAATTAACTAGATTATCACTAAAGTTCGTTAAAAGTTTTATCGCAACGCGACCCGGTAATTCTCAAAATTACCAATAATAAAATTTATGCACAAGGGGGCTTTGCTAGACCTTAAATGACCTTAATTATCAGTAAATTAAGTCTTATAATTCATTTAATTATTTTATCTAATTTTATTAATGTACGGATTAACTTATAAACACGGGATGTCATATCAAAGTTTTTATAGAGCTTTGGATTAGGTGACCCAAAGATGATGTGATATACATAAACTTGAACCAGCATAAAATCATTCCATGTTTACTTAATGAAGAGTGTGTTGTCAATTGTATCTCTTTTATAGCCATTTTGGACTAGATACTGTAAAAATATCTCATAACACTCTTTTAGAGCTTGATACAATACATATAAATATTTGTCAAGCTTGCAGACATAATTAGGATGATTTGGGTCTGCAGAGCCAGATGGTTGCTTGACATACACTTTCTCATCTATCACTCCATATAAAAATGCACACTTGATATCAAGTGGTAGACCTTGAAATCCTTGGATACAACAAAAGCAAGAAATATCGTAACAGCTTCAAGTCTTGCCACAGGAGCAAAAACATCTATATAGTCAATCCTTTCTTCTTAAGTGTACCCTTAAACAACTAGTCTTGTCTTTTTCTTAATGACAAGTCCTCTATCATCCTTCTTATTCCTGAAAACCCACTTGGTACCTATTGGTGTCTTCCTATGAGGAAGAGGCCATAGGTTCCAAACTTTTTGTCTTTTGAATTGAAGCAACTTCTATTGCATTGCTTCAACCCAACTTCCATCCTTTAAAACCTCATCAATTTTCTTTGGCTCAATTTGGGACAAGAAGCAAGAGTATGGAAAAACATTATTATCATGGGTTTGTACTCTTATTCTCACCCTAGTCTCATCATCTCCAATGATGTTTGTGGGGGGATGGGACTTGTCGATTCTCAGTTGCGGAATCACAACAAGTTTGTTGGACAGATCTAAATTGTAGAAATTTAGATCCGGTGAATGAGACGTATCCACCATATCATCACACTTATCAAGTGACACTTGATCCAATGAGTGTGTGATATCATTAATTAATGGTGTCTTCAGTGGAGAAGTTATCAGCATCAAGGTATAATTGATCACTATCATAATCTCCATCTCCTCCTACATTTGAAATCCCTTCATTAGAGTATTGTGCCTTAGATTTATAGGCACCTTCGATGTGTCAGCTGAAGAATTTTTCATTGTTGTGCTGACAGGATTTCCATCTATAGGGTGGGTTAGTTACCACTGTAGCTGAATGAATTCTTTCACTTGGTCTTCTCAGCTCAAATCTTGGGTCAGGATCTATTGTTGATATATTACCTATTGATCCTAAAACATTCTCAAAATATTTGATAAAACAATTGGTAACTAAATCAAAATCAAATAGCCAATCAGTACTAGAACCTTTCACACTAGGAGTGTGACCATTGAAGGTCATATTGGTTGACTCGTAAACTACTATAGTTCTGAGATTGTATACTCTATAAGCCTTCGCTTAAAAAACGTATCCAATAAAGTGTCCATCATATGATTTATCAGCTAATTTGGATATGTGATTTTTGGTATTCAAGATGGTGCATGGACATCTAAATGATCTGAAAAAACCAATGAAAGGTCTTTTTTTGTGCACAGTTCATAAGAAGTTTAACCATGAGTCTTGATTATTAAAACTTTGTTCTACACATAGCAGGTAGTGTTGACTTCCTCTACCCAGAAGGTGATGGGCTGTTTAGAGTTAGACAACATCGTTCTTGCAGCATCAATAAGTATTCTATTTCTCCTTTCAGCAACACCGTTCTGTTGAGGAGTTCTAGGAGCACTATTGCAGGACCGTTTAAGGGATGGTCAATACAACACTCACACAATGAGGAGAGTGTTAGAACACTTAACAGATCAAATGGGGAACTGGGACTTTATAGTTTGATACTTAGAACATAAGCAAAACAAGAGACAGAACTAAGAACAACAACACACGGATATGGTTTTCAAGAATGTTGTATATAGCTTCTTAAGTTCTTTTAAAAGTGTTACAAAAGCATAAAGAAAGATACAAAGACTTGAGATACTTTATAATACATCCTACAGCCGGCCATACTTAGAAGGCCAGCTGGAAACATCAATCTAGACAATATAAGATCAATGTAGAGTCAAAAGACAGATTGCCTTTTGACTAGTGACTATTACAAAAAGGATAAAAGTACATAAAGTAGAAAGTTGCATACACAAGACCTCAATGTACAGTTACATAAAGCATGGACCATTCACCAACTTGTATAAGTTGGTGAGTCTTCAGAGTTGCAGCGGAAAGTTGGTCAGCTTTATGAAAAGTACATCAGAGAAAGCATGTTCTTCAAAGTCTTCGGAAGAAATCTGTCTTCACTTCTTTGGCTTCAGAAGACTTTGTCTTTGAAGCTTCGGAAGACTTCACTTTTGGCTTCGGAAGATATTGGAATTGGCTTCGGAAGATTTTACACTTAGAATATTTCTAAGACAGGGTGTAAAACTTCCAAAGCAACTTCTACTTTACACTAAGTGCATGCATGCAGGAAAGACTTGGGTTGTTTTGTGTGCATCAGCCTTTCATTAAACCTTACAACTATATTATCTTGTAATACCCTTTTTATCACGAAATGTATCAAGGATTTGGTTCTTGAATTCAGTTTCTTGATCACATCTTATGATGTTGACCTTGTGATCATATTGATTCTCAATTTTCAGAATAAAGTTCTTCAGATCTCAGGGGTCTCATCTGTGATCACCAGGTAATATGAACTCCTTCCTAGACTCATTACACTAGTGGGGCAAAAGAGATCCATATGTAACAAGTGTAGAGGAGTAGTGATTGAGTTCTTTTCCGTTAGCTTGTGAGACACCTTGTGTTGCTTCCTTTTCAGACATGCAACACAAAGGTCAGCACTTGTAAACTCTTTTTTTGTAACTCTTTCTTTACCAAATCATCTTTAATTAGTTTATTCATGTTTTTAAAGTTCACATGGAACATTCTTTTATGCCAAACGTAAGACTAATCACTGCTGGATTTAGATAGAAAGCAAGAAACTTCTCTTGAGGGTGAGGTTTCCTGCAAATCCATCTTGTACATGCTCTATTTCCTGGGGGCTCTAAGTAGGATATGCTCTTGAGGAATGATCATCTCAGGCTTGAGAACAATGCACTCATATTCAGTGAAGAACATGTTATGTATCTGGTCACAAAATTAAGATACACTCAAAAGATTATACTCAAGCTCTTTGAAAAAGTTTACATTCTCAATGCTGAGCTTACCTTTGGTGCCTTACATTCCCTAGAAAATTAACCCATCTGGTTACAGTTGTAACACTTGACTTTATTTTTATCCAGCCCAAACTTTACACCGGATACATTGCAGGGAAACTTTCTCCCAGTCCTTTTGTAGAACTTTTTGGATCTGTGAGTGAGTTATCACACCCTCAATTTCCACAAATAGGGTTTTACCGTTAGGCTCGTGATATACCAGGATCTCAGCCGATAGTTACACCAAACGACAAATTAATTACAAAACATAATTATTCATTAATTATAGAAATTCCTAAAAACGGAGCTAATAACGTAATCATGAAAATATTTGCGGAAACGTAATCAATAATAATTCAAACGGCATAAAACACGCGCAAACCAATTTAATGTAATTTGTAGAGAAGTGTATTATTCATTTAAACCAAATGACGATGAATGCAATGATGTGATAATCCTAGCCGTGCACATTTTAAGAAACATAAAGAAACATGCTAAAGTGTCAACACAAGGTTGGTGAGTTCATAGGAGAAACAATAATGTAATCAAAAGCATATACAATAAACAAAGTAATATAAGTAGATAACTAGTCTACATAACAAGTTACATAGTGTATGAAGTTCGCAACCGAAGCTGACTATGTAAATGAAGGCCTCGACTGTGGTTACCAGGCCACAGCAACAGAAATCAGATCAATTAAACACCCATTTGACATGCAGTCGTGCTAGTGCGACTAGCCCGTGTGGGTTTGTCAAACCCAATAGATCTACTCAAATTCGAAAGTGAGGACTTAAGTTGGTATAACACTAGTAAACAAGTGATAATTACAGTAATACTGGTCTAATGAAATACGTTTTAGAACCCATGTTTCTCTCCCCGAAGAGAGTAAGAGTAAAGTGGGGATGGAAACTCACCTCGAATGCACAACAATGAGTAAACGCAAGCACAGCTGATTAGGGTTCCGATTAACCTGGATTTCATTTAATAACTAACTAACATTAATTATTAAGTATTAGCACAAAGAAGGTATGGTTTCGCGTTCCACGACTCGGATAAGATTCAGGTTATCAGTATTACCCCACCCCCATGTAAGCACAATCATATACGAACTCATGCATGTGAAACCAGAGATCTAAATATTCTCGTGAGTACATGGTCATTCATATAAATACCCTTATGATGAATTTGTTGTGTGACCTCTTAACATAATATCCAATGTGTTTATAATACAAAACCCACACCTAATATATATATATATATATATATATATATATATATATATATATATATATAGATATATATATCTATATATATATCTATATATATATATATATCTATATATATATATATATATATATATATATATATAAGATACATATATATATATATAGACATCTATATATATCTATACTATATATATATATATATATATATATATATACATATATATATATATACCTATATACATATATACTATACATATATATATATACATATATTATATATATACATTATATATCATATATACATATATATATATACATATATACATATATACATATATATATATATATATATCTATATATACATATATACATATATACATATATACATATATAATATAGCATATATATATATACATATATATATATATACCGATATACATATATCCATATACATATATACATATATACATATATACATATTACATATATAATTATATATATTATACATAGATATATATATATTATATCATCTATCTATATATATATATATATATATATCTCTTATATATATATACATATATATACCATATATATATATATATATATATAGATATATATTATATCTCTATCTATATCTCTATCCCTCTCTCCTGTCTCTATATATGTCTATATGTCTGTTCTCTCTGTCTCTCTGTCTCTGTCATCTCTCTCTCTCTCTTGTCTCTCTCTCTATCTATTCTCTCTATCTCTCTCTGTCTCTGTATATTGTATCCTATCTCTACAATGATATATGTATATATGTATATATATATATATATATATATGTATTATATATATATAGGATTGGGCTCAAGTAAAAACCCTCCTTAATTGTAAAAACCCTTTAACTCAATCATAACCCTTGATTTAATATTAAATATTAAAGATTCTATTTGAATGGTCAAGATTAAATCATGGGTAATAAGGTAATTTTGATGTGTACTTGTTTGTCAGAGAGCTATACTCTCTTTTCTTTTAATATGAACCACAACTCTTTTTTTTCTCTATCTAGATCTAGAAGAAGAAGATTGAAGTTTTTAACAAAATTGATCTATAATCCATCAAAGTACCTGAAAAACCTCCACACCAGACTCTCGCCATCGCAAGCACCATCTCTAGTCCGTCGTTAGTTGTTTCGTAAAAAGCACAAAATGAATACAAGGTCTAGTGGTCCAGCCGCGACACAACCGTGTATAGATCTGATAGACGGTTTCTCCGACGAAGATGTTTCTTATTCGAGTGGATCTGCTATTTTCAAGGTTAGTTGTAGCGATCTGAGTCGACTTTCACACTACCTTTCAATGATGCCAAACAACTGTTGTTGGCGATGGTGATGGTGATGTGCAATGGATCTAATCCTAAACATATCGGTAGCTATGATGGTGGTTTTTTAGTGGTGTACATGTATGTTCTTGTATTATATTTGTGTTAATCTTGATGTTCTTGTATTATATTGTATTTTTAGTGGTTTTTTTGTTGCAGTGGTGTGTATATATATATTTTGGTTTAATGTTGTTACAATAGTATAGTTACAGTGATGTTTCTTTTGTTATAGTATTGTAATTTAGTTAATGTAGCTTAATTACAATGTTGAAATTTCTTTATGGTGGTATAGTTACATGGTTTAATGTTGCTTTGGTGTTAGGTTTCTAAAATCATGGGAGGTGTAGTTACATGGTTTAATATCATTTGTTTTACAGATTGATTTACATTGGTTATTATTGGTTTATATCTGTTTACATTGGTTTACATTGGTGTAATGTCGTTTGTTTGTCGTAATTATTGTCTTACTGTTAGTTGGAGTGGTGTAATATTTGGTATTTAACGGTGTAATATTAGTTTACATTGGTTTACATTTGTGTCCTTATTTGTTAGCAGAAAATGTTATGTATTTGATTAATTAAGTGTTTCTTGATGTAATATTTTTTGAAATCATTTATTACAAGATGGTAGACAGAAAGGTGGTCAAATAACTGATTTTCTAAGAAATATCAAGGGCAAAATGGAAGACGAAGGAAAGGACCAAGTATTTAATCATAAGTTTACTCTTTAAAACAATGCATTTACTTGATGTTACATCTTTTTACATTGACGTAATTCACTGTAAGTAAGTACAAATAAGATTTAATTCATTATGAATAATTACAAATATGTCGTCTTTGTATTTTGATGGTTGGATTATTGTGAGATGTTATGTCATTGATTGTTACGTGTGTTATGTTACTCATAGTTCTTAGTTTTACATTGGTGTATAAAGTTTTAGGCTTTGTTAGTGTATATTGTTTTAGTTGCATTAATTTACAACTGTTTTAAGTTTTGTTAGTGAATTTCTTCTTAGGTTCCATTGATTTACATTGAAATTTCAAAATTTACAACAGTAACTCATTTTTACATTGGTTTACATCATGTCATTTTGAAATTTCGTTACAGAGGTTTACATCAACTCAATTTTACATTGGTTTACAGAGGTGTACAACAGTGTAACGTTGTAATATGATGTAACTATACGGGGTGGAATGAAACATTTTTGCAATACTATAGTAGAATTAAAGAGGAAAATATGATGAGTTAATGGTGTAATTTTTATAATAAAATGATAATTTATAAAAAGTTATGAATGTTTAAATAAAAAGGGGGTAGAGTTTTTAGTTATTATTAAAAAGAAATAAGAGGATATAGGGATGACACTTGTCATGATCCTGTTAAATCTGAATTTTGATGGATTTGTTAAATGACCTTTATACCCTTTTTTATTGAAAAAAAATTAAAAGATCTTATCCATTCATTTCTTGATCTATGGTTAGTATTGGGTTAAAGGGTTCTTAAAATAGAGGGTTCTTAAAATAACCAAACCCTATATATATATATATGTATATATATATATATATATATATATATATATATATATATATATATATATATAGGATTGGGTTCATGTGAGAACCCTTTAAAAGTGTAAGAACCCATTAACTCCATACTAGCCATTGATTTATTATTAATATTGCATATTTCATATCAATGGTTTGGATGAATTGAAGGGCAATTGGGTAATTTTTTGAGCTTGTACTTTTTCTTTTGAATGTCAGACAACATGTCATCAAAGTAGCATTTTTTTTTCTGTCTTGTTTTTTTTTGATTTGATCTAAATCTAGATCTACAATATCATCTCTTCACTTCTTTCTTGTATATTTTTCTTTATCTTCTTGTTCTATCTTGGTTTCTCAGATCTTAAAAATTTGCTCAACCAAACTATAAAAGTTATGTTCTTACAAAGTAGCATCTTTTCTCAGATCTATCTAGACCACAGCCACCACCACCGCAACTCCCTTCCGCTGCCACCGCTCGACCTCCACACCATCACCACTAGTCAACCTCCACCACCAGACTTCCCACCGCTAGCACGTGCTCACCACCATCGTCTCCATCAACACCTTCTTCAACCACCACCGCTGAAACCATGAGCAAACAACTACAGCCGCCACCAAAACCTCCGTTCCACCAGCACCACCGACACCACGGGCACACAACTACAGTAACATCTTTATTTTTTACCCTAGAAATCTCTTTTTAAGTGTTTTTATGATTTTGTAATCCAAGTTATACGATGGTTATTACAATTAATTTTTTATTTTTATACTTATCTTTTTTACAGAAAACTTTTAAGGAGATAGGAGTATTATTTTTTTTGGCATTTTATTGAACACCTATGATGCATTATTGGATTCTAATGGTAAGATAGTAAATGTACCTTGTATTGATAATGGTAATGGTTGTAAATATGGTTTGAATAATATAGCATTTTTTTGTTTTATTTCATTACAATAGTGTATTTATAGTGATGTATTTTTTATTCTCGTTTCTTGTTTATTTGATTCTAGTTCTGCTTTATTTCAAATTTTTAACAGGTAATTATTATTGATACTGGTTTAATTTTTGTTGATTTTTATATGTTTTTATTTGATGTAGTTCACCGTAAGTAAGTATAACATGATGTAATTCAGTGTAAGTATTATGATTTACATTAAAATAAACATGATGCAATACATCGTAACTAAATGTTTTTGTTACATGAACTCTTAATTCATGGTTTTTTGTTGCCAATACACTAGGTTTTATCATTATATTCCTGAAAATATTGATATTTTTTGTTTATGCAATATGTTACATCACTGTAACCCTGTACTAGTGTTGTTTACGTTTTAAAACATTAATGTGTTGTAGTTTTGATCAGTAGTGTAACAATGGTGTAGTTTTCTATTTTTGGCTTAATTGTGTTACAATGGTGTAATTATAGTGTTTTTTTGTTACAATATATTATTTTATTTTAATTTTTGATTAACTACAGTGTTGAAGTTTTGTTAAAATAGTATAGTTACATGTTGAATGTAATCTGATTGTTAGATTGTTGTAATCACGGTGTTACTTTGAGTTATAGTGGTGTAATATCCGGTGTAAAAACGTCTTTACAGTGGTGTACATTGTAACCAAGTATGTTGCACTGTGTTACATGACTGTAACATTGAAATTACATCCATATCATAATTTATCTACAACTTACAGTAATGTAACACGTAACGTCCGAAACAAAAATTTAAATATTTTCGAGACTATATTGGAAATAAGAGAAAAATTAGACGAATTTAATAGGGTAATTATTATAAAAATATTACAATCTATAAAAAAGTTATAAAACTAAAGGGGGTAACTTTTTTATAAAAAATTAAACAAATAAGGTGAAATAAAAGATGGTAGGTGGTGACACTTGTCACCACCATATTAAATCTGAATTATTGACTTTTTGATTAAAATGTAAATGTCTAAATTACCCTTTTCTATTAAAAAAAAGGTGAGACACATGGCATAATCTCATACAATTATGTTTTAATCAATGGTCCACATTAGGTTAAAGGGTTCTTACAATAAACAAGAGTTCTCAATAGAACTTCACCCTGATATATATAGATATATATATAGGAGATATATAGAGATATAGAGAGATATAGATATATATATATCTATATATATATACATATATATATATAGATATATATATGAGATATAGATATATACATATATATATATATAGATAGATATATATATTATGATATATATATAGAGTATATATATATATATAATATTAATATATATATATATATCTATCTATCTATATATATAATATATATATATATATATATATATATATATATAGGGTAGGGTTATCTTGAGAACCACCCTTTTTAGTGAGAACTCTAAGAACCAACATCAACACACATTTTAGTCAATGCAAGTCACATGCCACTTCCACCTTTTTTTTAAAACGTTCATAACTTTTTTTTATGACATTATTTTTTCATAAAAATTTCACCATTAATTTATTATTTTCTTTATCTTTCCAACGCCCTACCATATTGATATATTTTTTTAAAAAAAATTCATCACCCGTTATTTACACATGTGTAAATTAGTCATTACATATGTGTAAATTCTGTTTTACACATGTGTATTCCAAGAATTACATATGTGTAAAATGACGTTCGAAAAAAAACGAGTTTTTTTTTATTTTTTATAATTTTTTTTTATTTTTTTAATGGTAGAGGGAAACGAGAAAAACAGTTCTGTGTTTTTACTTTTTTTATTTTTTATTATTTTTTATTTTATGATTTTTTTTGATTATGTTGTTGTTAATTACAATTTTGCCATTGAAAACTAGTGGTTCACATTGGTTCCTAGAATTCTCACAAAAAAAGAGAGTTCTCATTTGATCCCCTCCCCTATATATATATATATATATATATATATATATATATATATATATATATATTATATATATATATATATATATAATCTATATATATATATATATATATATATATCTATATCTATAATATC
Organism: Flaveria ramosissima; assembly: GCA_025215565.1. Taxonomy (NCBI): domain Eukaryota; kingdom Viridiplantae; phylum Streptophyta; class Magnoliopsida; order Asterales; family Asteraceae; genus Flaveria; species Flaveria ramosissima. The sequence goes on along the minus strand of CM046040.1, from coordinate 33,400,370 downwards.
TATATAGATATATATATATATATATGTATATATGTATATATGTATTATATATATGTATCTATGTCTATATATATATTATGTATATATGTATATATATATATGTATATGTAGATATATGTATATGTATATATATGTATATGTGCATATATATATATATGTATATATATCTATATATATATATATATATATCTATATATATATATATATATATATAATATATATATATATATATATATATATATATCACATCCATTACGTGTTACATAGTACCTATACATACACATGAAATGGCACATACACAATGCAAATTATATACATATACAATGTATAGCACACTTACGCGCAATGCATGAACTAAACAAAATGTCAAAACCAAAATATCACTACTAATGCTTGAACATACTTATGTATATATCACCATCAACATACCCATCATCACACACCATAATACAAAGTATTCATACCCACAAAGACATATGCACAACCCCCCATCAAAGAAACACACAACACCACAACATACATCATGCATATACATACTCATACAACAACATACATACAACCATGAACACCCATTGCCACACACCCTCACACATTAAAACACACACACAACACACACACCTTCTTCACACTCACGCACGCATAACCACCAACCACATTCACACAATACGCAGAATCACACATATAGATACATATATCACCATGCATACATATGCATCGCACAACCCACACACAATCAACACACATGTATATACGGGCATAAAATCAATCACACGAACATGGGTGAAACACCAAGGTAAACCCATATGTTAGCACACCAACAGGAAGAACAAACACACACAATTACGCGTAGCACACACCACAACATGGTCGAACCCACTGCCAATTGTGACCCAACCTAAACCCGCACGCGTAACCAACAAGATCGAAACTGAAACCATAATGATACGAATATAAGTGGAGATCAAGTAATCATACCAAACAAGGTACGAGGCTGCGTCAGTCACTATTCGTGGCCTTCAGTTTGATCGATCCTTCGAGTGACCGCGGTTGAGGACGGTTGTGGTTATAGTGCTGCCGAGAGAAAGTATCGCCACGGATCGGAGGCCGGGGAAAAGGGTCGCGCGAGAGAAGAACGCTTCTGGAGAAGGAGGTGTTGTCGTAATGAGCTGTCGTCGAGGGTTAAAGTTTGCTAGGGTTGGTTGCGGGTATGAGGGAAACAAGATGGGGTTGGGTCCCCTTGAATAATGACAACTTAGCCCCTCCAATTTGCCCACTTGCAGAAGGGTCCCCCAAGTTAACCAATTTAACTTAAACCTAATTTATTTTAATTAATTTAATTACATAACGAGGTTAAATAATTAGATAAATCATAGGAGAAGGTTGAAGTAACGAAAGTTGAGTTGACGGTGTTAACCTGGAAATACGGGGTCTCACATGAGTAAAGCCATCTGTTGAACTACCTTCATATATTTCAGGTCATCTGGATGGATACAATCCAAGTTTTCAAGAGTGAAGAGAAAGGTGCCACAATTTTCATCAGCAGACACAAAGGCTTGTGATGAGCTTGTCTTTTAGGATGAGATTCCTTGGATGAAACTCTCCCTTGGTGTCTATGGGAAAGTGATGAAAGGACCCTTTTATGAATTGTCAAGATAGCAAAATAATATGATGTTGTGTGTGATCCCTTTCAACCACATGGAAGGCTGAAATCTATTGATTGCTGGAAGAGCTCCTCGATGGATTTTAAATGTTCATCTCAATCTGATAGCCACTAAGGATACCATACAATTCTGTGAAAGTAAGGGTGGAGAGGTTCTCAGTTCTCTTAATGGCCACACAATAATGAGTCCATTGTCAATTATTAATTTAAAAAGTTGGCTAATATTCGTGACCAACTCTCAAATTCTCTTAATAGTGGATAATTGTCTAGCCTATTCAAATAATATTCAAGGGTTGCAAAACATCAAGTTGTTTTTCCTACCGCCAAAAATGACTTCAAAAATTCAAACATGTGAAGCTGGGATAATTAGAGCTTTTAAATGTACTACTGTAAAAGATTTTACGGTAAGATTTTGGAATGTTATGAGTTGGACATTTCTTCCCCGGAAAAGATTAATGTTTTAGATGACATCAATTTGGTCGCCTCGGCTTGGAGAAATGTAAAACAATAGTCCATAGCAAATTGCTTTCAACACTGTAAAATTCGTTCTGCTAATTCAAATGATTTAAACGATGTAAATTTTTGAAAAAGACATTGGTCAGCTTAAGAACTTGATTACGGGAATGCACCGTCGGCACAAAATGGATTTGAATGAGTTGTTGGATTATCTAGGTGAAAATAATGAATGTTACGAGGTTCAAAGCATTAAAGAAATTATGACGGATACCGTTCAAAATCCAGTTGATAATGATTCAGTACCTTCGGAACCGATCACTCGGAAAGAAGCATCGCAAGCGACAACAACTCTTCACAACTTTTTGTTGCAATACGAGAATATAGTGTTTCAATTCTTAAGTGCAATGCAGAGGTTTAAATATGAATTCAATATAGATATGAAGTTCACAAAAAATAAGTGACTATAAGTTTATTTTTTACTAGACAATCTTAGAATTTTGAAATATTAGTAATTATTAATTTATGGTGTCGCTGGTACCAATATATTTATATTTAGATTTCAAAAAATTTATTATCTTATTATTTTATCGATTGGGGTCCAATTTTATACTAGTCACAATTAATACCGGACAAATAATTAATTTTATCAAGTTTATTAATTTATCGAGTATTAAATTATAACAAGCGGTGCACAATTTGTACAATTCAACGATTTAGCGTGTCATCCGATTTATATTGCAGTGTGAGACGGTGATAATGCTGGGTCTTAGATTTTAATAACTCAAAAAGCAATCACATAACATAACATTTACACGAATAACAATACATTGTGACTGGCGATTAGACAAAGACAGTAATCGATGAGGCGGTGAATATCTCGTAGAGTACTATACATGAGAGCGAGAGATGATCGACTAAGAGCAAGAACGGGGTCAAAAAATTTATTCATAGCGGCTTAAAATTTCACATTAATGCTTAGTGTTATTTTTTTTATTTGATTGATTGATCTAAATATGTATAATATTATTGTATATTTATATATAATAGGTCAAATCTACTATAGTACTATGTATAAACTATATATATATATATATATATATATATATATATATATATATATATATATATATATATATATATAATATAAAATAATTCGATCCTAACCGAGTTGAGTGGACCTTTGCTCGTGCTTGGCTCGTTTACAAACCGATCCGAGCCGATCGGCTTGTTTACAACTGAGCAGAAATTCAAACGAACATTTTTTGAGCAAATTCCAAACGAACATCGAACTAACGTCGAGCGCCGAGCTTTTTGGACAGCCCTACATGTGATTCATAATCAAACTTGTTATCTTTTCCCTGGAAAGTCATTATTTTTTACAAAATGATTCATAAGCACTTTATGTATAAAAAAAATTTAAAACATATCACATTCTTTTATCTACTATGACACCCAAGTCAATCCCTTCTTATGAGCAGCATAGTACATACTGTATAATTACAAGGCTTGTGGATCGACCATGAAAAACATAAGGAAGTATGTTACAATTAGTGAGTGGGTTAGTGTGATTTGCTCATGCACCTTCCACATGGATATTTGAGCATTGACGAACCTACTCTTTTGATGGGGATCACCCGGACCCATGAATTTTTTTGTAATAGCATTTGTTCGATCTAATCCCGACCGACCCCATAAAATTATGACACAGACTCTCATTGAAATTGTAACACCGACTCCATGGTATTTTGAGATTGATTGGAATAAAATTTTATCATCGACCCAAAAAAATTTATTTTAAATTTTTACTATCATATACCTATTATAAACAAATTGGTAAATATATATAAACTAAAATCAAGCCCCTCGCGTTACGACGGGTACGTGAAACCATGCCAAATAAAATCAAGGTTACACCACCATCAGCGAGCACCAACACTGAAGTTGCGTTGTGATAAAGTTGACAATTTTGATCAGAATGTAAAACATAGAAAAGTATAAATAAGTCGATCTAGTAACTGAGCATTGCAACGAACCTGTCAAACAGGAACAAATAATACGTAAAAACATTAAACCACACACACGCACATTGCGTCATGTTAACTCACAAATTTAAAACAAAAAGTAAAGCAAAACGTATAAATATTGAACTACACTCGTATGTTGCGTCGTTTTAACCGGCAAAAATTAAAACAAAAAATTACTACATATGAAAATACATGGGACTAAAGTTGAATTTTAAAAAGCTATGAGGTTAAATTGTAAAATATAAATAGTTTTGGGTTAGAAGTTGCAAGGTGAAAAGCTTTGAGTTAAAAGTAAATAATCATTTTTTTTAAAAAAAATTTCTCTATGCATAAAGTACAATCGCATAAAGAAGTTGGTAATTAGTAAATTATAATGGTTCTACAATAGTTTACATAAAAAGTTTTTAAATCTAAAAAATGCAATAAGAAGTTTTAGTCATTAATCTTTTTAATTTTAATGGATGGTTGAGATCAAAGTATAAAGTAAAAGTTTGTTAGATAATATTTTAGATATCACCACTTTTCATGCTTTTTTTTATAAATTCACTCATATTTTTTAAACGTTCATAATTATATATATATAACATTAAATTTTTAATAAAAATACCTTAAAAACGAATATTTTTGTCTTTAAAGCAAGTATATTATTGAAACATAAAACATAAAAAATACGTTTTCCAGCTTAAATATTTTTTGCTCGTCATTGTATTTTTATTGTAGTTCACTATGTACTTTTGTCCCTTGTTGTGTTCTTTTAAATATTATTATATTTTTCTGAAAGATAAATTAAAAAAATATAATGATGAAATAAAAATGTCATATATTTCTAGTATCTAAAACACAATGATAAAATGAAAAGCAATTAATTTAATAAATAAACATAATAAATTTTATTATTGTTTTTTATGCTCATCATTATGTTTTCCTAAATATCACCTTCAATCCTGTAGTGTCATATAGGATAATTTCGTATAGTATATAGGGTACATGAAATACTCATAAACCAAATCTTTAGGTATCACGTTCCACCTCCACCTCCCTTAGGTAAGTAACTAAAGCAAAGTTAATTTTATGAAGAAATGGGTTAAAGAAATGGGTTATATGTGGATGTTGTTATAACGACCGATTGAAATATAACTTCTGATGTTATGGTATAGTGTGTTTATTCATTTTCTTTATGATGTTTTCTATGATACATTTAATTTAATTTCCTAAATATCATCATTATATGAGGGTTTCTTTGACTCTCATATAGCGTATATTATACCATTTGTCGACTATACGTATTGTCATCCAACACGATCCAATCGATCTATGCTTTTCAACATCCACTGTCGACTTCTAAACCTCCAAGGATTACCATTTAAAAAACCATTGCTTTCTTGTTTGCAGTTCAAACTATCTATGAAACGCCGAGGCTATTCAACCTCTATCCTACAACGTACAACGAGAGATTCCAAGCTAAAGAATCTTGCCAAAAGGAGGTAAATGGAAGATGTGCTGAAGGCTCATGACTCAGTGAGACAAGTGATCGACACAACATAACCATCTTTGGAAGAACAAAAGCCTCATGGGGTGTCTTTTAGATTCTACATATATGAGTGAAAGTGGGTTCAAGAAATTACTTAATGAAGACGGTCTTTCTGTTTGTTACAACTTAATTAACTAAGTGGATGTATGCAAAGCAAAGCTTCATATGCCTAGATAATACGCACTTGTAATCAAAAGATTTGGGGTCTAAATGTTCTTTTTGCAAACTTTATTCTCACATATCCCCTCATCACCCGTTAAGGTGTGGTTTGGGACATAAATTGCTAAACTTTAATGATTTCATATTTTTGGAAATCACATACCCAATTATCATCTTTTTGTTTTTAATATTCATACGTACATGCATTCCATACATCTTTTTTATATTTAATGTTTATATGTACATTGTATACATAGTCGGTATTCTTTTTAATTAGAACAACCGGAATGTTAAGAACTCAGAGAAAACATCGACTTTTACATCTTTTGTACATATAAATTACAACATGTTTTAGATTTACTTTTAAAAAATTAGTATATTGATACTTTTATTTTATCTAAACACACACATATAAGTGCATATTTTTGTACTTTTCTAAAAGAAATTCGAAAGTAAATATAAAATCAATAAAAGATCAATAAGAAATAACACTACGATAATCTGAGCAAATAGTGACGGCATATATAATAACGACATGCATCTTCCGTATAGGCTGGGATATAGCGACAACGTATTGTCACAAATGGCTTTCTAGGGTTTTTTTGACCAAAACCTTGTGGAGAGGAAAGTTGACACTGGACTCCACATTTTAGTGACGACATGTTGTCGCTACAAGTTAAATAAGTTTTTTTTATTTCAATAAGTCTTTTGTTATGGATAATTATGAAAAGATACCCTAATATGTATATGAGATATATTTGATGACATCATCGGTATAAGATCAAATACTGTTTTTCTCTTTTTCTTTTATTTCGCATAAAGAACCAAATATTTTAATATTGTCTATTTAAATTTTATTCAATTAAATAAAGGTTTTTTAATAGTTAATAAACCTAGTGGGACAACTTGTGTAGCGACGTCATGTCTTCACAGCAGGTTAACAACCTACGGTGATTTTGATATCGATGACCTTTGTGCTCTTTTGCTATGAGGCTATGCCGATTATATTTGTAGCAACGACAAGTTATCACTATAGGCTTTCAATGCTCCTAACAATAACTTGTTTTTGGTATAGGTCTTGAAAAAGTTGTTATAGACTCCTATTATTCTGGTGTAAATAAAGCATTGTTTTTCAATGTTAATTATGTACATGCTTATACGGTTCTTTGAGTTCTAAACATATATTGTGAGTTCTAAAAATAACAACAATGTATACATAGTGTACATGTGCCAAATCTATATAATCAGACCAATAGACCATCAAATTATTTTTAGCCTATAATTTGATAGGTCAAACGAAATTCAATTAGTTTGTTGGTTGACTAAACAGGTGCTATGTCAGCAACATGATGCCAGATCGGACAATACGACATGTGACATGGTCAATGTGTGGTTCGGAGACATTTTAGGAGAACAAATACCATGTACGGACATTATTTATGCAACATTATAAAACCAACCAACCTATGTTTCTTTCACCAATCTAACGTACGTACCTTTGCTCCACCTTACTCGTCTGTCTCTTTCTCTCTCATTAATTTCCTTACAACACTCCTATTTTATCTCGTTAACAACAATTTTTATGTTATTTCTATATTTGTTTTTATTGTTTTTAAATTGAATCTGATCATATTTCTCACGAGTTTTGGATGGTTTCAGACGTTTGATTACTTGGAGCATACACAACAAGGTTTCCTATCAGAAGCTTTTGGTTTCGATCCAATCTTCATATCGCGTATATATAATACAATATTCTTGTATTAGCATCCTTTTGTTCGCGATAATCAGGAAGAATGTTGCATGACGTGGTACATCCGCCCGACCAACAACCTCCCTCGGTATATATATACATAATTTGTTTTCTTTGATTTGTTACTAGTCTTGAAACTAAGATATTTAGGTTAGAGGAGATTTCATCATGCTTCGACGTTTATAACTTGTCGTCTAGTGGCACATCAACGTCTACAAAAAGAACATCTTCCCCGCATGCCTAAATTCAATCATTTTACCAAACAAATTAAAAACATGTCGTTGTCTACGTAGTAATCGTCCATCACCAATATTGTTTCTTTTGGTACCCATATCGCTATCACAATCGACGGTGATGTTAGGTATATGTTATTGTATTAAAGACGATCTATGCTAAGTAATCACACATGCATATATAAGTAATCACACATGATTAGAGTTATGGTACGTACACAATTTGGAACATTAAAAATCGTTACAATAATTACGATATGTTAATGTTTTTTAAAAAATCGCGTTGATATATAGTTTTTGTTTTGTGATATTAGGAACAAGTCTCCAGCCCTTTAAGTGCTCAAATCTTGGAGTTTTGTGAATCGGATTTATTCCAAGAAACCATACAAAACTCAGATGTTGCTTCTGCGTCTAATTGTTGTTACGAAGAACAATCTTCTTATGTCAAAAGTATATCTTTCGCTCCTGATATGATCAAATACCCGATGTCAACAACCACAACCACTATGGACAATGGTAACGGCAACTATGCCACCTTGTTTGAAGAAAAGAATATCGAAAATGAGATTTCTGCCCCTCAAGATTTCACAAACCTGCCTGAATACCCTTTTAGTAATCAAGATCAATTCGACCTCTCTATACTCGACAACCAGATTCAACTTGGGACAGATGGTCCTATGCTGCCATACCCTCATCCAAATGATCAAACCGATGTGGTGTCCACGATGGCACCCATGGTTGCATGTGAAAACGAGTGCCTGTCATCCATGCCACCTTCTAAGTGCATGCGCTTGAACAATCCTTCGTCCCCTAACCATTGTTTCCTTGATTATCCCTACCTCTCATCATCTAGGAACTCAAACTCCATGTTACCAATCGAAAGTTGTGGGATTTTTAATGGGAATTTGTCGTTTACAAACGAAATTCAAGCTCATGAACTAGATTTCCAAGGTGATAGTGGTGGCATCTTCTTCCCGGATCCCCTCCTCCGCCCTTACAATTCAAATGAACTCCAGGTAATTGATTAATTAATCCCTTTTAATCACGAGAATCCATTACACTTAGTAATGAAAGCTTGTCAGCTTAGCTTACGCTATGCATGTGACCTTCAAAGGGTTTAAAGACAGAAAACCAGTAAACATGAATTTGAACATAAGTCCTTCTACGTGAGGGACTCAAGAGCTATACCCACCCTTTCAAGATTCTATTAAGATCTTGTCTAACCTTTTGTTGTTGATTTGCTTTAAATTAAAGGCACTTAGTAATGAAAGCCAACATCTTGTCAACAATGGTGGTGGAAGTTGCAATCATCCATTAGCACCTCCAGAAATCACTAGTTTGGAATCAGAAAGCTTCAGGGTTGCGAACAAACTAACAAGCGAAGAACGAAAAGAAAAGATCCATCGATACATGAAGAAACGTAACGAAAGAAACTTCAGCAAGAAGATCAAGGTACAAAATCCCCATCACTTTTCACCTTTATACAATCTTCTAATCACAATATTTCTTACAGTATGCTTGCCGAAAAACCCTAGCAGACAGCAGGCCTCGGGTGAGAGGACGGTTCGCCAAGAACGATGAATTCGGAGAACACCACAGAAACACCTGCAACACCCATGAAGAAGACACTGATGAAGATGTAAAATCTATGCACGTAAGAACAAAGAACACAACTTTGTTACCAATCAAAGATTAAATTAGGTTAAACTCATGTTTTAACATTGAATTACTACAACTTTTGGTATGTTAGATGAACATGAAGGTGATGGTGAAGGAAGAAGATAAGTTGGATTCATCGGATATATTTGCACATATTAGTGGCTTGAATTCATTCAGATGCAACTACCCAATCCAATCATGGATTTAATCAAACGGAGTACAGTTTTGCATGAACTCGTACCTATGTGTTGAAATATAGGATGTGTATGTATATTATAGCTATATATGTAATAATGGGGTAAAAAATTGTTAGAAATTCGTATTGACAATTTTGTATATAATGCGTTGTTGTCAATAATAATCATTTTGGAAGCATACCTATAAGTTTGTATATAATTATGTTCCAGCTTGTTGTCAATAAAAACGTGTCATTTCTTTTTATTATTTTACATATTTTACTTGATTTAAGGGTTCTCTTGTTTAAAAATGAAATAAGGTTTTGTTCAACTGATTATTTTAATCTTGATATAAAGTTCAGCATTTTGTAAATGCACTAGATTAAAACTCATGTGCTACACAAGTTCAATGAAAATATTAAATTAAATAGTTTTTAACTAAGATGTAAGAATTATAAAATAACTTTTTAAGATAGAAAAAGATTGAAATTAATGATGTAAGTAATAAATCTAAATAATAAAGCAATAATATTGAAAAAGATAAAAAAAAATATGATTATAATTCATAAATTTTTAATGACCTTTTTTATATAATATTTGTGTAAGCTTATTATCTCTATCTAATATTAATAGTTCTAGTCATTTAAATATTAAAGCCTACATAATGTAGCATACATGTTAAAGCATCTAACCACGTCACATGTATTTCGTACAAAATAATTTGTCATAATAAGTATATTTTTGGTAGGTAATTTAAAATTTAAGATTAAGATCAGGCATTAACTAATGGTTATATGCTTCAGAATAAATGTAACACCTCGAACCTCGATGTAATGATTGTAAACATAAAGAATATGTGATTAATTATTGTCAAACGAGTAACAAATGAGTAAGATGTCTATTTAAAAGATGAAATATGTTGACAAATGTTTATTATTTTAAAAGACCGTCTAATAATAATAAAAGATATGATATTCAACCTTACTACGTTTAACAAAACTTAGGTCAACTAGTAGAGAAAAATGAGCTCATTCTAACAACATATTTGAAATTTTATAAAACAATATATTTTAAAAGTTTTTGGGATATAAAGAGGATAAAGCTACTCAAACACTATGTATCAGGTTTAGTGCTAAATGTTACCATTATACCAAAAATGAATCTATCTTCTGAAAGATCTCATCTACCTAATCAAGTACTGAACAATTATGAATCAGCATTCTGCCCATCTGCTGATTACCTGAAGATCTATTGATTCACTACTTTTATAGACAAAAGTGCCAATGCTAAAGAGTAATGATGACAACATTACACTGCAACTACTGATCTTTTGTACTGTTGATCTTTTGTGTTGTTGATTTCTTGTCTATGTTATACATTGTTTTGTAACCAATTATATTATATTTTCTTGGTATACCATAGTGTGCAAATCATTGACTGAAACATACCATTGATCCTAAATCTAGAATAGATGGTTAAAATTTGTTATAGAGTTTAGTTTTCACACTATAAATACCTCGCACTTATATAGTTTAGAGGTTAGTTACTTTGCCCACTTGTTTACTTGTTATTGCATTTTGTAATCAATGAATATAATCAAATGAGTATTTTGAAAGAACTTTTTGTTGTTTTCATTCAAGTATTAACATGTGTTTATTAGTAAGCAGTTAGTGAAGATTTCGTGTTTTCTAACAGTTGATCTTAAGAAAAGTCTTGTTTAATCCAATCCAACAAATGGTATCAGAGCTTTCGCTCTCAATTTGTTAGAAACTTTCTTTCAATGAATCACATTATTTCTCTTTTGATCAGTCTCAAAATTGAGACTGATTTGGAAACTTTCTCTTTAGATCAGAGCTTTCGCTCTCAAAACTTCTCTCAAAATGATTGTTGTTGCCCTGTCAACCAGGTATGATTTGGAAAATAGTATTCAAAACAAACCTCCAATGTTCACCCCGAATGATTATGATACATGGAAGATTTCTCGAGAAATCAGGATCTGCAATTCTGGATGTAATAAATATATGGATCATATATTACAATGGTTTAAGTTGCTGGTGAAGGAGGTGGGATGATTCCAAAATATCTCACTAAGTGTTCCGATGAAGATCTAAAAAATATGAATGTAGACTCTAAAGCTTTGTGTATGATCAGGATGTGTATACCCAAACAGTATCATCCATGGCTTCAAGAAGTTTAACACTGTTTAGAAATTATGGAAAGCTTTAAATGCTAGATATAAAAGAACTGAATACATGAAGGGAAACATGATCCATGACAACCACATATCTTTAATACGTGGAATTTCTAGACTCTCTTAATGAAGCAATTGTGAAGATGAAAAAGAAGTGATGTTCTTAAAAATTTATAAGGTCTTTGCCCAAATCATGACAGTTTACACTATGACCATAAAAAAAATGAGAACCTGAAGACAATGACTCTCGAAGAACTATATGACATTTAGAGTGCCTATCAGATGGAAATAGATGCAGATGAGAAATCCCTCGATAGATCACCCGTCACCTCAAAGTCTTCAGCAGTCACGACCCTCATTCATGAATCATACAAATCTGATCAATCCTATCAAATACCTATGGTGACTCATCAAGTACCAATGATCACCCACCCTGAATATCCAATTGCTTATCACTACCTTCCTTACCTTTTGAGGGTTAAAACCAACACTCATCAGCTTTAACCTTCACTCCAAACTTTTCAAACTCAACATTTGTCTTTGAGCAAGAAATCTTTTTCCAACTATATGAGGAAGATCTAGAGTTATACATCAGATGATTTTGAAGAACTTGATATCAACTACCAGATAGCCATGATCTCTTTCAAGGCTAAATAGTTTCAGCAGAGAACTGGAAAGAAAGTTCTAAAAAGAGAAGATACAGATTTAGAATAGACAAGATTAAAGTCAAATGTTACAACTACAATCAACTTGGCCACTTTGTCAAAGAATGCAAGCTCCTAAGTCTAACCCATCCTCCTCGAGCAGTCCATGTATTAAGAAACAATCAAGCTTTCAAACTCCTACCTCTTTAGCTACGCAAAGACACACTGCTGTTGTAGCATCTAACGAAATTGATTAGAGCTTTCAAGTAGAAGATCTATCACCCATTAATAATGCCTTGATGGCTGGCAGTTTAACCCTTTATCACATGTAACTTCTAAACCCTATTGTATGTTGGAATGAATTATAAAGGTAAATATGTATACAAATCATAGTTTGGATCTCATGAATGATGTGGAATTAAGTAACATCTTTAAAATTGATTTTAAGAAAAGCTGATCAAGCTCAAAAGAAAAAGATAAAAGAGCTTAAGAAAATTGTTTCATCATTAAAACATGACCAAACTAACTTGGAGACCTAGATTGGTGATCTCTTACGCAAATTGAATTCTCCATAATATGATCTAGTAATAGTTAAAACATATGCAGACAAATACAATATTCAATCTGAAAAGTTTGAGAAATTACTTGTTTTTACTAAAAAAATCCCAAAAGATTTATCAAACCAAGATAGTTTTGGGGTATAATATTGTGAAACTCACCAATGATATACACTCCAACATACACCCCTATACAGCTTGGAAGTGAAAGAGCAAGTGCCTGCGAATCCTAGTTAACTGCTTATAAATATGAAGAGAAGCAAGTGGAAGAAAAAGAGGTGGTTAGTCAGGATGAAAGGTACTCCTTGAATCAAAGGAAAAAGAAAAGGGGAAGTACTTAATCAAAGGCAAGAAAATTCAACAGGTAAGTTTGTTACAGCAACTATACAAACAAAAGAAAAATCAATCATCATCCTTTAAGGAATACCTTAGCTGCTCATCTAGATCACTCTCACCTAGGAGATCAAAAGTTCAATCAAACTCTCAAACAAGACCTCAACCTTACATTCAGAAGTTAATTGAGGAAGATTTGTGGGTGAGATAACATAAAAAAGAAAAAAAACAAAGAGTTAAAGGATAGTGATTGAGGAAATTAAATACTCAAAAATCAAAACCATTACAAAGAACTAAGTGTATATCATAGGTTCTCTTCTCCGCCAATCATAACTATGGGGCTTAATTCATGTTTTTCTTAAAAGACGTAGCTTGTGTGTAACACCCGGTTATTCTATTAAAGTAAATAAAAGAAGGAAACATCAATAAGCCCAAGTTGAGGGGTTAAAAATATAAAAGGGGACAAAGGTACAAAAGTTAGTGTAAAGATGGGCATGGCCGCCCACCCTCTCTTCACATCACCTTTTCATTCGGTTCTAGAGAGAGTGAGAGCAGAAAACTTTCGGGTTGAAGAGGAAGAAGAAAAAGGTTGAATTCAAGGTAAGAATTCGAAGTTTCTAAGTGTTCATGATGGGTTTTGTCTCGGTTATGTGCTTATGTGTTTGTCTGTGTGTTTGTGTGTGTGTGTGTTGTTTGGTGGTTTCTAGGTGTTTGAACTCATTTGCATACGGGTTAGAAGGAAGATACACCCAAAGTTGCACCAGGTGAGTTTCTAGACCCCGGTTTTTACTTGTTTTAAACTCTTTGGGGCTGAAAATGCATTTTAAACGGTTTTTATTATGATTATGTATGTATACCCGTATGTATTATGCATGTTTGATGATTTCCTTAGGTGCTATTATGTTGTTCATGCTTAGAATGACCTTGATAAGCTTAGAAGGCTTGATGTTTGGGTTCAAAAATATCCTAGAAACATGTTGAGCAGAAGGTTCATGCGCCTAAATAAGGCTCATGCGCCTGGAAATGCCTTAGAAATGTTTTAAGTGTAACTCATGCGCCTGAACAGTGGTTCATGCGCCTAGAATATTAGTCGGACGACTAAGTGTAGGACCATGCGCCCCGATAGTGTTCATGCGTCCGGATGGCCATGCGCTCTAAGTGTTCATGCGTCCGAATGGCCATGCGCCTAGTTTCCATGCGTCCGAGATGGACCATACGCCCGAATAGTTCATGCGCCTGAATGGTTCATGCGCCTAAGTGATTAAAGCGTTAAGTGTTGGCTGATGCGCCTGCATAGTGATGATGAAGCGCCCAAACAGGGCTCATGCGCCCAAATAGTATAGGTGCGCCTAAACACTTAGAAATTATTACAAAATTTTTTGGGAGTCTGTGCTATTAGGGTTTTGACCAAGGTTTGACTAGGGCTTATTAATGCTTAGTTTTATGCATGATTATGTTTGTTTATGATTGTTCCGTATTATTATTGTTAGGTCTAGGATCAGTAGATCTAGTTCATTATGTATAGGGTAGTACTTGAATTAATATTTATAATGAATGTTTGTGAATCATTATTGTGTATGCATAAATATATAGGTTACCCATTTATGTGTGTGTGTTGATTTATGTATGGTTGCAGGTACAAACATTATAATTGGTCAATTTATGAAATTGACCAAGTGTAAGAAACATCTACGGATGAACATTTTGTTCTTCGTAGATATATTTTTTACAAGTAACTGTACATCCGAAGATCCTCTGCGGATGAACAACCAGAAGTGAAGAACAAGTTTCCTTGAAAGAACAAGACTCCTTCGGAAGAACAAGACTTCTACGGAAGAACAAATCATCTACAGAAGAACAAATTCCTACTGAAGACACTATTCCTGCGGAGTCCAAAACACTTGTATAATACAAGTGTTACAAGTCAAGTCAACAAGGCAGTTATGCGAATCCCGAGAAATCCAATGATTCCTTAACTGAAACAAATCAAATCCCAAGAGATCCGGGGTTTCCTATAACTAAAACATCATTGTCTATATGTATGGATCCTAGGTTTCGATTCAAGCACGATTGTGTTAGACGATTGATTGATCGACAACAGCAATAGCAATACGACAATCACTTCAAAGTCTCTCAATCAAACCCTAGCAGCCTTCACATCATAACATACTTTGATATCATTCATTCATTATATTTGTAATCATTAACATGTTCTAATGAAATACTGATTAATCATTAATTGTGTTTTGTTACGTGTGTTCTTGAACATTTATTGATATTTAAAGTTATTTCAACAAATAAAACCAAATCAACGTTGATTCCACAAACGTTGACTTGACATCAACCGACCCTGATAATTCTTGTTGACGATCCTTGGATTCACAGATGGTATCAGAGCCAAATGCTCATTGATTTAGATCGATTGATCTACAGTGTTAGTTGTGTTTAATTGATTTTAATTTCGTAGATTTTGTGTGTTCTTTCTGATTAGATCTACGGCTGTCGTTTAACCGCAATCGATTTAATTAACTTGTTTCTATATTCAAATCAATTGAATAGCAGATCTGTTAATTATTCTCATCAATTAACATCATGAGCAACTTCAGTGGATCATCTTACCAACCTCCAAAGTTGACAAAAAAAAAGCAGACTTCAAGTCATGGAAAATCAAGTTTAGGAATCATGTAAACTTCACTGATTCTGACTTATGGGTATCCACTACTGAAGGTCCTTATATTCCACCCACTCTTGGGCCGGATTATATTATAATGACAAAAATCAACCAATCAGTACCAAAGATCTATCACCTGATGATGTCAAAAAGGTCAAAGTTGATATCAAAGCATACAGTTATGCTTAGAATTTTTGAGAGAGATATTGATTAGGTTGTGAGAACTACAAAAAAGCACACTCCTTATAGAAGATACTTCATACTCTCTACGAAGGAAGTAATGAGATAAGAAGCATAAGGAGAGACACCCTCAAGTCGCAATATGAAACATTTCATCATATTGAGGGTGAATCAATTCCTCAACAACTTCATAGATTCATGCAGTTGGTAATGAGATGAATATTCTGGAGTTGAAGTATACCAGTGAGGAAATTAAACAAGAAAATGCTCCACACTTTGCCAGAAAGTTGGAAGCAAACTGTATCCATGTTCAAGAACACTATAGATCTGAAATCAACTGGTCTAGATACTCTGGTTGCAAAAGTGGAAGCTTTTGAAATGAACGAAAAATCAAGAAACAAGAGTGTGAGAACTCATGTCTCACCCTATCACTTCAAAGAAACAAATAATGTTGGAAGTGCATATTTAACAAACAATGAAAGTGATAACTCTTGTACTAGGAGTGATGATGAGGAGGAAGCTAGCTTTTATGCTTCTAAACCCTCAAGAAATCATCTCAAGATAAGAATCAAAAGTATAAAGGAAGAACTGCTGATCGACAAGATACAACTGCAGCAACAGCTAAGTCTTCACATTCAGCCAATCAGTCAGAACCAATTACTGTGATATTGGACTCTGAAGAACAAAGAGCAGCCTTTGCAGCTTTTAGTTCAGTTTTCAAGCATATTTGGGAAGCTCTCTAACGTCAGCAAATATCTGCCAACAAGACTTAGAAGAACTACCTCCTGATGTAGTGAAGAAGAAATGGATCTACAACGGCAGATGGCCTGATTGCTTATAGAGCAAAGCAATATCTCAGGAGAAATAAGAACTTGGCTTCAGCAAGTAAAACATCAAAGATTGCCATTGACAAATCACAGGTAAGATGCTTCACATGCAATCTCTATGGACATTTCTCAAGAGAATGCAATCAATAGTCATATCCAGAGATGAGACAACATAGCAGCATCAGCAACATCAGATTCAACCTCATCAACAATCAAATTCTTAAAGACCTCTACTCAAACAATCTCAACTGATCAATGCATCCCCACCAGCCACCAATGAATCAGCTGGACCTAGCAACTCAAAGGAGTCAGGGCTGATCATACTTCAAGATGGAACGTGTGACTGGAGTGTGTATGAAAAAGAAGTCTTGGAAGAGAATCAAGCATTGATGGCTCATATAGATCAATCTGTTCCACCTATGGCAAGAGAGGTAAAAGAAAAGATTGTGTTCATTAACATGTGTTGAGGAAGTTGAACGATATAGAGTCCATGCTCAACAGTTGGCTGACAAAGTAAAAGAAACTATGATTTTGAATGAATCCCATGTTAGAGAACATAAATTGTATCAAATAAAAATTAACTCTTTGCAAAAGGATTTAGAAAATTTTGTTTCTGAAAACTATAGCCTAAAAGCCCAAGTTGAGCATCTGACCACTTCCTTAACAAAATCCATGGCTGATCATGCATCAACTGAAGTGAAACTTCAGAAGTTTCAATTATCATCTCAGCAATATGAGAATTACTAAATTCTCATATTGAATCAAAGAAAGAAAAGGTCTGGGTTGGGTTATAATGCGGTTGCACCACCTATAAATGATAATTACACATCTTTACCTACAACAATGACCAACACTCTGTCAAATCATTTTGTGCCTAGCACCAAGTTTGAAAAGAATCAACTCAAATCAAAATTAATGATGAAGCTGAGGTAAGTGAAATTGAATCCTCTGAATCAGAATCTTAAATCAAAATGATTCAGAATTTGATTATGATAATTATGATGACTTGGATGTTGATAAAATAACCACTGGTAAGAATGTTCATTTTAAAACACATATTCCAAAAGTGCTTGAAGAAATAAAGTTGCCATATCCTCCTAAACAAAGAAACATGCTGAAGACTATCTGCAAGAGAATAGCACAATTGAATGAAGGTCTTCAAGAACTAAGTCAGCAACAAGACTCTTCCAAGAAATTGAACGATGAATCTGCCATCACCGAGGAAAGAGAGAGATCAAAGAAAAAGGCAAAGAAGAAAAAGGTATCAGCAGATCATCAACTGAAAAAGAAAACTTCAGCAGCTGATCTACGGAAGAGAAATTCTTACGGTAACAATCAATCAGAAACATAAAGTTGAAAGAGAAGAAGCACATCCAAAGCTAGAAGAAGAAGAAAAGAAAAGTCAGCAAACCATAAGAATGATTCTGAAAAAGAATCAGATGGAAAATATTGCAAATGGTGTGACATGAGAAATCACAATACTAAAGAATGTTACTTCAGTAGCTACTGTTCCATTTGTAATATGAACAATCACATGACAGTTGAATGTTACTTCAACAAACATTGTGGCATCTGCAACAAAAATAATCATTCCACTCAGGAATGTTATTTCAACAAAAAGAACAAAACAAAAGGCACAAAGAAGAAAGAGTCAGATAAGTCTGAAACGGATACTGACTGTGAAAAGGGTCAAAATTGAAGAAGCCTGATCTAAAGTCAAAGTCAAAATCAAAGGATAAAATGTCATCAAGTGTTCATCCAATAAAGAAAGAACAACTGGTCAGCAGTCAAAAACACCCCACAAAAGGGTAGATTTGACAGATAAAGAATCAAAGGATGATGATTCATTTTTGATAAATTGAAAAGGGAATTCAAATACCTCTTTCAAAAACAAAAGATAGTGAGACATTTAAAGTTTCATTATCAAAACAAAAGACTCAAACAAATGAAGTTGATTTGAATCAAGCAGAAATTGAGAAACAAGAATCTACTTCATCAACATCCCATTCAGCAGAATCATCCTCATCTAAATCAAATCAGAATGAATCAACCAAATCTAAAACTGAAACTTCAAAAATTATTCATGAAGGAGTAACTATTTTAGACTCTGTTGACAAACCCAAGATCACTAAGACTTGGGTTGTCACTTCTAACTGATTTTTTTCTGAATGCAGGAACAATATTGGAGAGCTGACAAAAGTGGTATGTTGACAGTGGTTGTTCCAGGCATATGACAGGAAACTGTTCTCTTCTTCATGATTTCAAACATAAAAATGCTTCTTATTTGGCATTTGGTGGGGATAAAATGGGAGGTAAAATTGTTGGTGAAGGGATGATAACAAATGGTGTACTCAAATTTGATAAAGTAAATTACTGTAAAATTTACAGTATAATCTACTTAGTGTGTCTCAAATTTGTGATCAAAATTATACCACATTGTTTGATGATACTAACTGTTACATTCTTAAGCCAGGATTTATTGTTCCAGAAGATTGGATCCTCCTCAAAGCAGCAAGAAAAGGAAACACTTATGTTTTGGATATGAACAACACTTCACTCACAAAACATGAAACATGCCTTATATCTAAACTATCAAAAGATTTGTCTCAATTATGGCATAGAAGGCTTGTCCATTCTAACATGCAGAACATGAATAAATTGTGAAAAATGACCTGGTCATTGGATTGCCAAATAAAGAGTTTCATTGCTCAACTTACTGTTCTTCTTGTTACAAAGGAAAACAACATAGAGTGTCACATAAATCCAAAACTATCAATACTAATACTACACCACTCAAATTGCTTCACATGGATCTCTATGGTCCTACCAATGTAATGAGCATTGGAAAAAGGCAATATTGTCTGGTGATAGTTGATGATTTCACAAGATTCGCATGGGTCTTTTTCTTAAAACAAAAAGTGAAACATCAGAAACATTAATGGACTTTGTGATCAAGATTGAGCATCAACTTGATACAAAAGTTAAAATTTTTTAGGAGTGACAATGGTACTAAATTTGTCAATTTTGAACTAGATTCCTTTTGCAGGAGCAAAGGTATTGCAAGACAATTCAGTGCACCAAGGAATCCACAACAAAATGGAGTTGCTGAAAGAATAAACATAACTCTCATTGAAGCTGCAAGAACCATGCTAGCTGATTCACAACTACCTATCACTTTTTGGGCTGAGGCTGTGAATACTGCATGTAATGTTCAAAACAGAACATTAATTGTCAAAGAACATAACAAAACTCTTTATGAGCTCCTATTTAAAAGAAAACATACATAGGATATCTGAAAGTCTTTGGATGTCATGTAACTGTTTTGAACATAAAAGAGTCATTGGAAAAATTTTCAGAAAAAGCATATGATGGTTTCTTTGTTGGATACTCTTCAACATCAAAATCATATAGAGTGTATATTCCACAACATAACATTGTGATGAGACTCCTAATGTATCTTTTGATGAAACTGTATTTACAAAGTCAGTTAAAGGTTCATCATGGTTGTTTGACATAGATGCTTTATCCAAATCATTTAACTATGATCATTTGAACAATGCAGGATCTGATGAAGTATATTATCCATTTGTTACACCTCTTATGACTGAAGTAACCTTATCTGCTGATCCTCCAAGGATACGCCCATCTTCGGGATGAAACATTTCAGTAGAAGCAGATACTACATGTGGAAATGAACATGCTGCATCCAGAGATGTAAATGTTGTGGCTTCAACAGAACGAGCTCTCAAATGAATACAATAAACATTGGAAATGATTCATGTCCTCGCTTTGCATCCGGAGAAGTTCCTACGGAAGAACAAAATGCATCCGGAGAAGTTCCTACGGAAGAACAAAATGCATCCGGAGAAGTTCCTACGGAAGAACAGAATGCATCCGGAGAAGTTCCTACGGAAGAGCAAAATGCTTCCGAAGAAGTTCCTGCGGAAGAAGAGCAAAACAAACTGCAGATACTCCTGCAACCATACAAGAGACTCTCATGATCATTCAACTCCCGTTGAACATTTTGACTATTTCTTAAAATTCTCAACCTGAGCTGAATCAGTATGAGGCAATGGAAATGACTAACCTGGAATCGTCTATTCCAGTTGAATCAACTCCTTCAATGAGAATCCATAAGACTCATCCACTTGACAACATCATTGGAAATCCTGAAAAGAGAACTACAAGGAGCCAAAGTAGTACAGCCAACCTTTGTCTCTTCAACTGTTTTCTTTCTCAAGTGGTGCCTCCAAACATCACTGCTGCTTTAAAAGACAATAGCTGGATTGAAGCTATGCAAGAAGAGCTTCAACAGTTCAGAAAGCAAAAAGTGTGGTCTCTTGTTGATTTGCCTGAAGGTCAACATCCTATTGGAACAAGATGGCTATACAAAAACAACTGGATGATAGAGGGATTATTGTACGAAACAAAGCAAGGTTGATTGCACAAGGATACACTCAAGAAGAAGGAATAGACTATGATGAAGTTTTTGCACCAGTTGCAAGAATTGAGGCCATAAGAGTGTTTTTGGCTTATGCATCATATAAGAAGTTTACTGTGTATCAGATGGATGTCAAGTGTGCATTCTTATATGGGAAGATTGATGAGGAAGTTTATGTGTCACAACCCCCCGGTTTTGAAGATCCTCATTATCCTTATAGGGTATACAAACTAGATAAAGCCTTGTATGGTCTTCATCAAGCACCAAGAAAATGGTATGAAACACTATCATCTTTCTTACTCAAGCATGGCTACAAAAGAGGAACTATTGATCAGACACTCTTTCTCAAACAAGAACATCAAGATCTCTTAGTAGTTCAAGTATATGTTGATGACATTATATTGGTTCAACTAATAAGAGATTGTGTGTGATTTTGAAGAGCTGATGAAATCTGAATTTCAAATGAGCTCAATGGGTGAATTAACCTTCTTTCTTGGCCTTCAAGTTCATCCAAAACCAGATGGGATATTCATCTACCAAGAGAAATACATACATCAAATTCTGAAGAAATACAATCTTGCTGAAGTATCCTCATGCAAAACACCAGCATCAACAATTGATAAGATTGCTCCTGATCCTTCTGGAAAATCTATTGATCAAAAATTATATAGATCAATAATAGGTTCACTTATGTATTAACTGCCAGTAGACCTGATATTATGTTTGCTATGTGTGTATGTGCTAGGTACCAATCTGATCCCAAGGAGTCTTATCTCAATGCTGTAAAAAGAATTTTTAGATACCTCAAGGGAAAACCAGGACTTGGTCTTTGGTATCCAAAGGATGGAGACGTTACACTCTACTCATAATCAGACAGTGACTATGGTGGATGTAATAGTAACAGAAAATCAACAACCGATGGATGCCAATTCATTGGACAAAGGCTAGTATCATGGCAGTGTAAGAAACAAACCAATGTTTCTGTATCCATAGTTGAGGCTGAGTACATCTGCTGCTTCAGCTGGTTGCTCTCAAGTTCTTTGGTTGCAAAACCAATTGCTTGACTATGGTTACAACTTTCTTCAAACTTCAATCTATATAGACAATTCTGCTGCTATGTTTATCACTGTTAATCCTATGCAACATAGTAAAACAAAACATATTGAGATAAGATATCATTTTCTGAGAGATTGCTCAGAAAAGGGGTTGATTAAGTTAGTCAAAGTGGATACATCAAATCAGCTTGCTGATTTATTCACTAAAGCCTTTGATTCAGTCAGATTTAACTTTCTGGTTGAGTCTCTAGGCATGATTAACTTAGATTAATCAAGTTTAACAAACAAAATACTGTGTGTAATGATGCTTCAGCATGACATATGTCTAGGAAATGATAGTACACTATAGCTTTGCCTATTCCTGAATAAATAAATAACAATAAATCTCAGCAAGTTTCTTGATATGGAGTAGATTCATCTTGAGTGGAAACTAAACTGAGTGCATGCCAAACATAATGCGAAAATGATTGTTTGTGGGAAACTTCATTTTGAGAATACAAAGTGAGTCTTATTCTAATGTGACCAAATCACTCATCTAAACACACTATGTAAAACACTTTATAATATCTATCTTTGCAAATCATACTCCCTTTGTTTTGTGTGAACAAAGACCTGGGTGTATGATCACCATACTGAATATCAGTTACAAAAGGTGAAAAGATCATGATCCTCATCATCCCTCTGTTTTGTGTAAACAAAGACCTGGGTTAAAGGCACCTTTGTTTTACGTGAGTAAAGATCTGGTGACCTGATGATGATCATATCTAAGCTCTCAAAGAATCCTATGTGATCAACTGTATATTATCTTGAGCTTTTACATAAATGCATCTCAAGATAGATCTTATAACTTAAAGTACATAGTCTTAAGTGTGAAAAAGTGATGATTTGACTTGCAAAGGGAGGACAAAACCTTTGTGAATTGAATGTGAAGCCCATAACAGTTATTTTCAAATCAATATGAAAACATGATAAACAGCATGCCTAGTTGATACATGAGCTCTTGTATGGATTTATGTGGACAATATATTTGCAATCAGAATTAGTTCAGGTAATCAAATCAACACATCAGGAAGAGGCTTAGTATTATAGTATGATCCTATCATATGTGTATATATATCTGCTCATTATCATACAGTTAAAAATCATGTTATTCCTCTTAAATAAATTTATGATAAATGCTTAATTTCACCATTAATCACAAATTTAGGGGGATTAGAATACATGAAGTTAAGTGTCTCAATCAGCAGCAGCAATGTCTATATCATTATCAATTTGAAGAAATTGGAATCTGAGCATCATCTTAGCTTCTGAATACATGAAAATTTTAGTAAATAAAAATCATTATACTTTCTTGTACTAAATTGCCATGTATACAAAGCCAACAAGGTCCTAAGCAATAAATGGTTCTAACCAATGGAGTTAAACCATACATACAACAATATTTCTCTGCATTTTGCTACTTTAAGCATCAGCAGAAGCTACAATGTGAAAATCTTAAATGTTTCTCCGTAGATTGGTAAACTACGGATGAATAAAGATCAACAAATGTAATTTAATGTTACAGTTTCACATCATCAGCAGATGTTGTTGATCCGTAGATGTTCTACGGAAGAATACATTAAGGATCCCACTTAATAAATGAGATAATTAATTCTGCGGAAGAATACATTGAGGGTCCCACTTAATAAATGAGATAAAATTAATGTGTCTGAGAGTGTAAATGATGTGGCTTGACTTCTCAAATTCATTATTCGCTTTTTCAGCTCACTTTTCAGACCTTGAAAAACTCACTCAATAAATTTTTTTCCACTTCCTCAGCATTCAAATTTTACTGTAACACCCGGATATTATTATTTTGAAGCCGACGAAGAAGAAGAAGAAAAAGGAAATAAAGTTCAAAGTCGAGGGACCAAACTCGCCAACGAAGAAAAGTTGGAAATGTGGTGATATTAGTAGGGAGAGGGCAGCCAGCTCTCCCCACACACCCCCACATTTCAGCTTTCAAGAGAGGAGAAGAGAGAAAGAAGAAGAAAAGAGAAAAAGGATCGGTTCTGGTGATTCGGGTGGCCAAACTCGTTGTGTAGCAAGCCAATCGAAGCCCTTGATGTTGTGCTCGTTTGTGTGAGTTCTACCCCCACTTTTACTTGTTTTCAACCGATTTTGGGGCTGGAAAATATTAAAACCCGTTTTTGGTGTGAGTGTGAGTATGTTTGACCTATTTCGGTGTGATGTGTGTAATGCGTTTCGTGTATGTTTCCGGGCTTGTGTGTGCTTGTATGGTGTTATGGTATGCATTCCTAAGGTCCAGAAGGGTTAATTTAGGCTTAGAATGGGTTTGGATGAGCTTGGAGGCCGAAAATGGCAGATTGGGTTCGGGATGAACTCCATTCTGCATCAGCTAGGGCTAGGAGACCGAATGGAGGCCATACGGCCGAATGAGAGGCGATTGAAGGTCATTCGCACGATTGGGTTTCATTCGCACGATTGAGGGTTCAATCGCACGACTAAGGTTTCAGTCGCACGACTGGGAGTCCAGTCGCATGGGGAGTCATACGACTGAGGGTTCAGTCGCATAGATGCTTAGTCGCATGAGTCCATTCGCATGAGGTCAGTCGCATAGGTGCCCATTCGCAGTAGTTCTATCCGCATGAGGTCCATACGCACGATTGAATGTTCATTCGCATAGATGTTCAACCGCATGAGTCCAATCGCATGATGTTCAGTCGCATGGAGGCCATGCGACTGAAGGGTGTCCATACGCCCGAATAGGGCTGTTGCACTCGAAGGAAAGTGTAGTTCGACTTCTGGCTTTCGGGGGAAATTGCAGATGTAAGTTTCGACGTAAAGTTTCCGGTAAGAGCATGTAAGATGACTGTTATGACTTTAGAGTGCATGTAGGGCATGATGATGATGATGTTGCATGTTTATGCATGTTATGTATGATGATGTTACCCTGTATGATGATGATGAATGTGTATGATATGTTCCTTATTGTGATGTATGCTTATCTTTCTTGTGGCTTACATGTCATGTTAATGATGAATGAGGTATTAAGTAATGTAAAGCGAAAGATAATAAAAGAGGAACATGAAGTAAGAATGCATGCATTAATGAATGATGAATGAACGGAAGAAAGGCTTGCAAGCATATATATGGGGTGAGCGACTTTGTGTTGTAAAGACTAGGATGAAGTGCAATCATTGAGATTGCCTATGGGGTGAGCAACTTTGTCGTTGCAAGAGACTCGAGTAACGTGCTATCGTGATGTTGCCATGAGGTGAGCAACCTTGTTGTTGCAAGAGACTCGGATAGCTTGCTATCATTAAGATGGGCAAGAGGTGAGCAACCCTATGGTTTGTAACAGACTCGAATAGCGTGCAATCTTGAGATTGCTATTGAGGTCAGCGACTCTGTCGTCGCAACAGACTCGGAAGAATGAACGTATGAAAAGAACGAAAGATAAAGAATGTGATGAAAGATAATAATGACATTATCTGTGTATACGTATGATGAATGATCGCATGAGAAAAAGGAATAGTTTTAATGAAAGTAAAGTATGTTTTATTATAAAACTAGAACTCACTCAGCAACGCTGACTTTTTATATGTTTTCCAGTTGGCAGGTAATGATTGCTTGAGAATGGCATGGCAAGGCTACTCGGCTCTTTTGGGATGGCATCCATTATAAAGCTTTTGTGATGTAATGCAAACATGTATTTTGAATCGGATAATGATGTATTATTTGGAAAAAGTTTTATAATGTAATGAAATGTCGTTTTGAATGTTTCCGCTGCATTATTTCATGAGACAAATGTAATTATATGTTTTATGCGCGATGAATGACCATTATAAGCGTCCCGGGAACGGGGCCTTACAAGTTGGTATCAGAGCCAAAGTTTAAGTGAAATGGGTAAAACTTTCAAATAAACCTTAACTTAAACTAAAAATGTGACGAAAGGGGAATGGGATGCCAAACTGAGTAGTTGCGTGCCATCAGGTATTTTATTAAAGTTAACCGGTTTTATGTGCGCATGGTATGTGGTTATGTGTTGTATGTAGATTTAAATACTGATGTAGTCAGGACAGGTAATACTTGGGGTATGAAGAGTAAAGTAAGTGGCTAATCATAACTGGCCACTGTAATTAGGGACTTACTATACTTGACATAAACTGAGTTGTTTCCTTGAATGACCGTTGTTGTGTTTGAATCTTTCAGTGTGATGAGAGAATGGCTGGAGGTAGATCTTCTAGAGCTTCTAGGGGTGGAGGCCGTGGTGGCCTGATGCGGAACCGCGACCTAAAAGAGGAAGGCCAAGAACTGAGAAAGAGGTTCCTGAAGAACCTGAGACCCCTCATCCGGAGGCTGGGGATGAGAGTGCAAACTTGAGGGCCTCGGTAAAGGAGGCTGTTGTTGAGGAAGTGCATCAGGTCATGCAGACAATCTTACCGTCTGTGGTGACCGAAGTCATCAAGACTGTGAAAGAGGGAGAAAGGAAGGAGAGAAATAGGGCCTCGGGGGAGCAGCCGGAGCCTGAAACGATTTTCTCCGATAATGAGGAGGAGGAAGAAGATGAGCCCGTGCAAGGGGTGGTACGGGGTTGTAACTATGGGGCATTTATGAGATGCAAGCCCCCAACTTTTAATGGAAACGGCACTGCTGCTGCTGCTCACCAGTGGGTGAGGGAAATGGAGGCCCTTCTGGATATCAGCGAATGCCGTGAAGACCAGAAGGTGAAGTTCGCTACCCATTCTTTTGTGGATTCGGCTCTATGTTGGTGGGACAACATTGTCCAAGCCGAGGGTGGGGTAGCAGGGCCATTGGAAGGATGAGATGGTCTGAGCTGAAAAGAATGGTGATTGAGGAGTTTTTGTCCTCATCGGGAAATGGACAAGGTCGAAAGGGAGTTCTTGGAACTGGAGGTGGGAACCATGACTCACCAACAGTACACCACGAAATTCAATGAGATGGCACGTCTGGTGCCGAATCAGGTGACGCCTCTGTCCTGAAAAATCAAGAGGTATATCCAGGGTTTGCCAGCGAATATTTGCAGGCACTAATCGTTGCCCGGCCGAGCACGTTTAGGTCGGCGGTGGATTTGGCGGGAAGATTGTATGATGAGAGGACGGCACGGCGGTGGTGACTGAAGGTGGCAGAAAGAAAGAACGGTGGTGATCGAAACTGGCAGGGGAAGAGGTTGGTCGGGGGGTAAGGTAATGCCTCGACGGGTAATAAGAAGGCACGGGTGGTGGAGGTCATGATCGTCGTGTGGTCATGTCGGTGGTCGGGATCGAGAAGGTGTGGCCAGTGCGGAAGGGAGCATAGTGGGGAGTGCAGGTTTGGGTCGAACTTGTGCTTCAAGTGTGGAAAGGCGGGGCACATGGCAAAGGACTGTCGTACGGTCCGATGCTTAACGTGGTTTGTGAAAAGGGTCACGTGAGCAAAGATTGTAAGAGGCCGAGGGCTGAGAGCTCTGGGGCGGAAGAAGACAGGAGGTGAAGGACCGAGGGCGAGCGCCAGAGCATTCACCATGACACAGGAGGAAGCTAGAACGGACCCTGATGTCGTGTCCGGTATGGTTCTGGTGAACCAACTTTAGCTTCTGTGTTATTTGATTCGGGTGCCAGTAACAGTTTTATTCTGCTGCTTTCTATGCTAAGCTGCCTGTTAGTAGTAGATGTGTTGATGTGCCCTTTGATGTAGAAACTGCCATAGGTAAGTCTACCAGGATTTCTGAGATGATAGAGAACTGTGATGTGGAGCTAGAGGGTCATAAGTTTCCTGTTAGACCGTTTGTGATGACCTTAGGTGGGTTTTGATTTGGTTCTTAGGA
This sequence comes from Flaveria ramosissima, assembly GCA_025215565.1. Taxonomy (NCBI): domain Eukaryota; kingdom Viridiplantae; phylum Streptophyta; class Magnoliopsida; order Asterales; family Asteraceae; genus Flaveria; species Flaveria ramosissima. The sequence continues at coordinate 33,371,993 of CM046040.1, read as the reverse complement.
TGGATTGGTTAGCGGACTACGAGGCGAACATTGTTGTCGCAAGAAGATGATTCGGTTGGCGGCGCCTGACGGTTTTAGTTCAGTGGACGGTTATGGTGATCGGGTCACTACGCATTCCGAAGGTGATCTCGATGGTGATCGTGGCGGGAGGGCGGGAAAGTGTTATGAGGCGTGGATGTAGTGCCTACTTGGGCCTATTTAAAGATGGATACGCCAACACCACAACTAGCTGATGTAGGTTGTGTGTGACTTTCCAGATGTGTTCCCAGAAGACTATCAGGAGTGCCACCTGACAGAGAGATCGCGTTTCAGATTGATCTGATACCGGGTGCCCAACCTGTCGCCAAAGCACCGTATCGGTTTGCTCCGACCGAGATGAAAGAGTTGGTGGAGCAGTTGCAAGAGTTGCTTGATAAGGGTTCATTAGACCAAGTATCTCTCCCTTGGGGTGCTACGGTCCTGTTCGTAAAGAAGAGGACGGTAGTATGAGAATGTGTATTGATTACCGTGAGCTGAACAAGTTGACCGTGAAGAACCGATACCCCCTTACCAAGGATAGATGATTTGTTCGATCAGCTTCAGGATGCCAGTTGGTTTTTGGGGTAGATCTTCGATCTGGTTACCATCAGTTGAAGGTGAAGGAGCAAGATATTCCTAAAAACAGCTTTCCGTACGCGCTATGGTCACTATGAGTTCCTCGTCATGTCTTTTGGTTGACCAATGCGCCAGCTGCTTTATGTATGGATCTGATGAATAGAGTGTGTCGGCCGATGTTGGATAAATCAGTGATCGTGTTTATTGATGATATCCTGATTTACTCGAGGAGCGAGGCAGAGCATGCCGGTCACATTCGGGGGTTCTAGAGAGACGGTGAGAAGGGAGAGTTGCATGCTAAATTCTCCAAGTGCGCGTTTTGGTTGCGCGAAGTTCAGTTTTTGGGTCATGTGGTGAATCCTGACGGGATAATGGTGGACCCGGCGAAAGTGGAGCGCGGTTATGCAATGGAAGTCACCCAAAGACGCCATCCAAGATTCGTAGTTTCTTGGGTTTGGCGGGCTACTATAGAAGATTATCCAAGACTTCTCTAAGATTGCTTCTCCACTGACTAAGTTGACCCGATAAGATGTGAAGTTCGTATGAGGTCAAGCTCAAGAGAAGGCTGTTCGAGGAGTGAAGGCGAGATTGACTCAAGCTCCTGTTCTGTCATTATGAGGGAAGTGAAGATCTGGTGGTGGTTATTCTGATGCTTCTACTCGGGGTTGGGGTGTGTGTTAATGCAGAGAGGAAAGGTTATAGCCTATGCATCCCGACAGTTGAAGGTTCATGAAGTCAATATCCTACTCATGACTTGGAGCTGGCAGCCGTGGTCTTTGCATTAAAGATTTGGAGGCACTACCTCTACGGGACGAAGTGCACCATATTCACTGACCACAAGAGTCTGAAGTACTTCTCGAGCAGGAAGGATCTAAACATGAGGCAGAGACGGTGGTTGGAACTTATAAAGGATTATGTTGTGAGATCCACTACCATCCGAGCAAGGCCAATATGGTGGCTGACGCCCTTAGCCGGAAAGAGAGGCCCGAGCCGATTCGGGTGAAAGCGTATCAGTTTGATCATGACCCCCGATGTGATGAAGCAGTGTTAAAAAGTTTCAAGATGAGGCATTGAAAGAAGATCATCTTAACTCTGAAAGAATGAGAGGTCTGGTCGCGGAATGGGTGTGAAAACACACTCGGTGTTAGAACCCGATTCGGTCGTGTGTGGATTCCTCGTTTTGGGGATCTAGGGTGTGAAGATCATGGATGAAGCTCACAAGACTCGATACTCCATTCATCCTGGTGCCACGAAAATGTACCATGATATGAAGAAGAAAGATTATTGGTCGCCGGGTATGAAGCGCGATGTGGTGGAGTATGTGAGTAAGTGCCTTACTTGCTTACAGGTGTGAAGGCCGAGCATCAAAAGCCGTATGGGAAGATCCAACCTTTGGATATACCGGAATGGAAGTGGGGGAGCATCACCATGGATTTCATTACAAAGCTGTCACGTACCCCGAAAGGGTATGATGCCATATGGGTGATAGTTGATCGCTTGACGAAGAGTGCTCACTTCCTACCGATTCGCGAGGACATATTCATCAGAGAGGTTGGCTGATCTGTTCATCAAGGAAAGGAAATTGTAAACTCGGTCACGGTTGTGGCCGGGTGTCATTGTGTCGGATCACGACCCGGTTCACATCTAAATTTTGGAAGAAATTCCACGACACTATGGGGACGAGGTTACATATTAGCACGGCTTATCATCCCCAGACTGATGGTCAGTCAGAAAGGGCCATTCAGACATGGAAGACATGCTCGGGCATGTGTGATTGATTTGGTGGAAGTTGGGAGGGACCACCTACCGTTAGCCGAATTCTCATACGAGATGATATACGGTAGGAGATGCAGAACACCCGTTTGTTGGGGTGATGGTGTGATATTGGTCAGAAGAAAGACTGGGGAGCGTCGAGGTATCGAAGCTACGACTGAGAAGCTTGAGAAGATTAAAGCCTTCATGAAGGCAACCAAAGACAGACAGAAGTCGTATGCTTGATAAACGCCGCAGGGCCGATTGAGTTCTAGGTGGTGGTGGACCGGGTTATGTTGAAGGTCTCACCTTGGAAGGGTATCATTCGCTTCCAAAGCGGGGCAAGTTGAGCCCAAGGTATATAGGCCCTTTCTGAATCATTGCTCGAGTAGGAGAGGTGGCCTATAGACTGGAGTTACCGGATGAGTTAAGTGGAATTCACCCGACATTCCATGTATCTCATCTAAGGAAGTGCTTAGCTGATGAAGATATGATTGTTCCACTGGAGGACATCGAGGTAGACGAACGGCTCAATTATGTGGAGCAACCAGTGGCAATCATCGAACGGAAGGAGAACAGGCTGAGGAATAAAGCGGTTCCTCTTGTGCATGTACAGTGGAAGCACAGGAAGGGATCCGAGTCAACGTGGGAGACTGAGGAAGAAATGAGACAACATTATTCACGTTTGTTCGAAGAATAACAGGTTTCGGGGACGAAACCTATTTAAGGAGGGTGGACTTGTAACACACGGATATTTATTATTTAGAAGCCGACGAAGGAAGAAATAGGAAATAAAGTTCAAAGTCGAGGGACAAAACTCGCCAACGAAGAAAAGTTGGAAATATGGTGATATTAGTAGGGAGAGGGCAGCCAACTCTCCCCACACACCCCCACATTTCAGCTTTCAAAGAGAGGAGAAGAGAGAAAGAAGAAGAAAAGAGAAAAAGGGTCGGTTCGGGTGATTCGGGTGGCCAAACTCGTTGTGTAGCAAGCCAAGTCGAAGCCCTTGACGTTGTGCTCGTTTGTGTGAGTTCTAGGACCCACTTTTACTTGTTTTCAACCGATTTTGGGGCTGGAAAATATTAATACCCGTTTTTGGTGTGAGTATGTGTTTGACCCATTTGGGTGTGATGTGTGTAATGCGTTTCGTGTATGTTTTCGGGCTTGTGTGTGCTTGTATGGTGTTATGGTATGCATTCCTAAGGTCCAGAAGGGTTAATTTAGGCTTAGAATGGGTTTGGATGAGCTTGGAGGCTGAAAATGGCAGATTGGGTTCGGGATGAACTCCATTCTGCATCAGCTAGGGCTAGGCGACCGAATGGAGGCCATACGGCCGAATGAGAGGTGATTGAAGGTCATTCGCACGATTGGGATTCATTCGCACGATTGAGGGTTCAATCGCACGACTAAGGTTTCAGTCGCACGACTGGGAGTCCAGTCGCATGGGGAGTCATACTACTGAGGGTTCAGTCGCATAGATGCTTAGTCGCATGAGTCTATTCGCATGAGGTCAGTCGCATAGGTACCCATTCGCAGTAGTTTTATCCGCATGAGGTCCATACGCACGATTGAATGTTCATTCGCATAGATGTTCAACCGCATGAGTCCAATCGCATGATGTTCAGTCGCATGGAGGCCATGCGACTGAAGGGTGTCCATACGCCCGAATAGGGCTGTTGCACTCGAAGGAAAGTGTAGTTCGACTTCTGGCTTTCGGGGGAAAGTGCAGATGTAAGTTTCGACGTAAAGTTTCCCGTAAGAGCATGTAAGTTGACTGTTATGACCTTAGAGTGTATGTAGGGCATGATGATGATGATGTTGCATGTTTATGCATGTTATGTATGTATGATGTTGCCCTGTATGATGATGATGAATGTGTATGATATATTCCTTATTGTGATGTATGCTTATCTTTCTTGTGGCTTTACATGTCATGTTAATGAATGAATGAGGTATTAAGTAATGTAAAGCGAAAGATAATGAAAGAGGAACATGAAGTAAGAATGCATGCATTAATGAATGATGAATGAACGGAAGAAAGGCTTGCAAGCATATATATGGGGTGAGCGACTTTGTGTTGCAAGAGACTCGGATGAAGTGCAATCATTGAGATTGCCTATGGGGTGAGCAACTTTGTCATTGCAAGAGACTCGAGTAACGTGCTATCGTGATGTTTCCATGAGGTGAGCAACCTTGTTGTTGCAAGAGACTCTGATAGCTTGCTATCATTAAGATGGGCAATGAGGTGAGCAACCCTATGGTTGTAACAGACTCGGATAGCGTGCAATCATTGAGATTGCTATTGAGGTGAGCGACTCTGTCGTCGCAACAGACTCGGAAGAATGAACGTATGAAAAGAACGAAAGATAAAGAATGTGATGAAAGATAATAATGACATTATCTGTGTATACGTATGATGAATGATCGCATGAGAAAAAGGAATAGTTTTTAATGAAAGTAAAGTATGTTTTATTATAAAACTAGAACTCACTCAGCAACGCTGACTTTTTATATGTTTTCCAGTTGGCAGGTAATGATTGCTGAGGATGGCATGGCAAGGCTACTCGGCTCTTTTGGGATGGCATCCATTTATAAAGCTTTTGTGATGTAATGCAAACATGTATGTTGTAATCGGATAATGATGTATTATTTGGCAAAAGTGTTTATAATGAAATGAGATGTTGTTTTTGAATGTTTCCGCTGCAATATTTTCATGAGACAAATGTAATTATATGTTTTATGCGCGATGAATGACCAACTGTAAGCGTCCCGGGAACGGAGCCTTACATTTACCAAATCAAAACATTAAACAAACATATATCTGTGTTCTTAATCCGCTGTTATTAAGGTAAAACATGTCGTAATATTCAAGAATGAACCATTTGATTCTTGTTTTATCTCACAACTGTTCGTATTCTCATATCAATAATGTGATTTTAACGAAGTCTTTTTCTTATGAACAGATGGATAATCGATTTGCGAGACAACACAATGTGTGTGCCTTCTTAAACCCTGATGATCCTGTTTCAGAAGGGTGTCAAGAAATTATCAGATATCTAAGAAGATCGAGGGTGTTCTATGCCCTATCAGCAGAGCCTGTGATATATCGATCACATATCACTGATTTCTGGAACTCTGCATATGTAGAAGAAGATGGTGAAGGTATTGTTGCTGATGTTAAAAATTGAAGGCTGAGAATCGATGAACAAATAATAAGAAGGGTTCTTGAACTGGAGATGTTGAAGCCGGACACCCTGATGTGTTCGAAAACGAATACATAGAAAAAGTTTTTCTCATGATGGGGTATGATGGTGATTTTGAAAAGGGAGAAATCAAGAAAGGAAGACTCTGTAAGCCATATAGATTTCTGTGTCACACTTACCTGAAGTGCATTTCAAACAGAAAATCTGGGCTTGATTAATTTTCAAGACATATTTCCTCTGGCATCATTGGTATTTTTGAGGGAAGAACCTACAATTACTCAAAGTACATCTTCAACTGTCTATATGATCACATTAAAGTACAGAAGGTCGATAAGATGTATATGTTTCCAAGGTTTATTCAACTAATCATTAATGCGGATTTGCCTGGAACTTCTGTGGAGGGTGGTGTGTTTATTCAAGCACACCTTGGCAGATCTGTTCTGAACAAAATTTCTGGGAAATATGAAGGAGGTGACATGGACATGTTTGCACATGTGGTTGATGCTACTGCAAACATTCCTCAAGAGCTTGTGTGGGAAGATGAACAAGTGAACTCTCCAACCAACTCTGTTCAAGACACTCACTCACCATATACATCACCCATACATCAGCAATCTCCAGCCAGCCAAATCACAGAACTAATCTCAACTATCCACCATCAATCACCAAATCAATAACAAACACCCCAACCACAATCTCCAGCCAGTCAAAACACAGAACCAATCTCACCTATCCACCATCAATCACCAAATCAACAACAAACACCCCAACCACAATCACCAGCCAGCCAAAACACAGAACCAATCTCTCCAAATCTAGAAAATTCAGCCACTAAGAGCATAAACTCTGGGTAGACAGAGTTAGTCTCACAAGCAAGTACAGTTAAACTGTCATTATCCAAAACTGAATCCCCTGTACTCTCAAATGAAACTGAACAAGTATCTCCAGACTGATCATCAACAACAACAACCTCATCAAGAACTTGTAGATCAAGCCATTGAGCCCAGTTCAAGCTCAGCAAGTGTTGATCCGGAAGAAGTTAAAGATGATGAGATTGATGCTCAACATCAGGAAGAAGATGTAGAAGCAGACTATGTTGATATTATTGCCTACAATGAAGATGATCTAAGTGATAATGATATCCCTGTCAGCAAGAGTTATCTGGTTGCTGAGTATAACAAGCTAGTGCTGAAATCAAACAAAAGAAAGCAAAGAATACAGGAGCTGAAGGGAATGATAAGAGAAAAGGATGAAGAGTTGATGAGACAACAAGCTAGAATAAAAAGGCTGAGAGAAGATGCTCAATGCGATAAGGAAGTCATTGATGCTTTACTTGATAAGGAGTCTGAGCTTAAAGAGTCAGCAGCAACTGAAAAGGAAGAAAAAGAAAGGATGATGATGAAGTTTGAACAAGCAAATAGCACTATGACTGCTCAGTCAAATGTGATAAAAAGAAAAGAAGAAGAGATTGAGCAACTGAAAATGAAGATCTGTACATTAGAATCTAATGCTAATGTTTCAACTGTTCAAACAAAACAATCAACTGAGGCATCAAAAGAGTTGATTCTGTACTCAAGGAAGAGAAAGTATCTTGGTACTGCAGAGAAGAAGATGACTATTGATGAAAGTTTTTCCAAGAAACAAAAGCTCACATCTCCTGAACACACACCTTCAGTAGATTTATCTACTGTGAAGTCTATCTCTCACCAGGATGATGATAGTGATGAAGAGTGGAAAGAGCTGATCAATGAAGACTCTCCACCAGAACAAGAAGTCTCAAAGGCTGATGATCTTCTGACTACAAAAGACATATTAGAAGAGAGGTCTGAATCAACCATGTTCATGACACTCATAAACCATGGTTTCCCTTATGACATGGTTGAGAGGCTAAACATGGCTGAGATGAAGAATCTGCTGAAAGAATTTGAGCTTGCATGCTTTATGATTCCAAATTATGACTATGAAGCTTTCAGCACCTTTCAGTCCATCCAGAAGACAAAGGAGTTGGGACATTGTGACACAGCTAAGCTGAGCAAATACAACATGACTTGCTGGTTACAAGGCCATAATTACAAACCACATGAGCTTAAGGGAAGATCAGTAGGAGAACTTAGAAGGATGATGGAGCATGTGATGAAAGTTGAGCTGGATACTGGTGTAAAATTCAGAACTGAAGCTCCACATCCATCTTATGAGCAACAAAGCAAACATCCTACTGAACCTATAACAGTTGAATCTAAAGATCAGCACAAAAGGAAGGACAAATTGATCAGAGAGCCAAGAGAAGTAATACCGGGCAAAGTATGGCCACTTGGGACTATAGTGAGGGAGATAACTGAACAGAAGTCCACTTTGATACAACTAATAGACCACCTCACAACTCCCAGTTCTGTGGAAGAGAACAGGATCATGGCCTGGAAATATGATCCAGACTGGGATTGTGCCATTATTAAAAGAACATCTGGAAGAGTTGAATACTTCCATGATGTATTTTCAGTGGTGAGTCTGCCAGAGAATGACATCAAAGATCTTTAAAGCCTGATCATCTGCAATTATCCAATTCACCTAGAGGAAGAGACTTCTCAACTCTAGTGGGAAAGCTCAAGACTAAATTTAAAGATGATGTCCTCATAGAAGCTAAAAGAGAAGATATAGAGCATCAAAAGAGAATCAAAGGGCTCAAAAAAGATACAAGTCCAATGCCTCAGAATATGTAGATGATGAATTCTTGAAGAGGGTTGGCTACAAAAGTATAAATAAAGCAGCAATCAAATGCATTGAAGGGACTCAATTCACATACCCTATCACTGAATGGGGTTATGTTGAGAAGACAAAGGAGTTGGTCTTGCTAAGAAATGCTGAAAACAAGAAAGCTGACAGGATCAGGATTTTTGATCCTGTGGAAATCAAATTACTCCACCCCAGCTACACCTCGTATCTTAATGACAAATTCTTTCCCAAGCTGACTGATGAAAAAGCTCAAAATGATTTGTTCCTGCATGTCCATGTGATCCAAGTGATTGACAAATTACATGCCAAAGCCTACAAAAGAAGAAGATTCAATGCTGGACTGCTAAAGGGAACAACTTTTGATGAAGTAACAGAACTCAGAATCTTAGAGCAAGATGAGCTAGAAGTGGTGAATAACAACAATGTGTTAGACACACTCACTACGGAGGAAGATGTTCTGGGGATAAGTTTTGAGACTCTGAAGAAGTTCAGCAAGATGAAGATCAACTACAAGTATGATGATCAGAAGACTGTTGTGTCTTACTTCTACAACAAAATCATTGCCAGAGTCAAGGAACTTTCAGTTTTGAAGGACTGATTGCAAGTATCTAAGCCTAAGGGGGAGTATTGTTAGGTCTAGGATCAGTAGATCTAGTTCATTATGTATAGGCTTAGTACTTGAATTAATATCTGTAATGAATGTTTGTAATTCATTATTGTGTATGCATTAAATATATAGGTTAACCCATTTATGTGTGTGTTTATTTATGTATGGTTGCAGGTACAAACATTATAATTGGTCAATTTATGAAATTGACCAAGTGTAAGAAACATCTACGAATGAACATTTTGTTCTTCCGTAGATATATTTCTTACAAGTGACTTTACATCCGAAGATCCTCTGCGGATGAACAACCAGAAGTGAAGAACAAGTTTCCTTTGGAAGAACAAGACTCCTTCGGAAGAACAAGACTTCTACGGAAAAACAAATCATCTACGAAAGAACAAATTCCTACTGAAGACACTATTCCTGCGGAGTCCAAACACTTGTATAATACAAGTTTTACAAGTCAACAAGTCAACAAGGCAGTTATGCGAATCCCGAGAAATCCGATGATTCCTTAACTGAAACAAATCAAATCCCAAGAGATCCGGTGTTTCCTATAACTGAAACATCATTGTCTATATATATGGATCCTAGGTTTCGATTCAAGCACGATTGTGTTAGACGATTGATTGATCGACAACAACAATAGCAATACGACAATCACTTCAAAGTCTCTCAATCAAACCCTAGCAGCCTTCACATCATAACATACTTTGATATCATTCATTCATTATATTTATAATCATTAACATGTTCTAATGAAATACTGATTAATCATTAATTGTGTTTTGTTATGTGTGTTCTTGAACATTTATTGATATTTAAAGTTATTTCAAACAATTAAACCAAATCAACGTTGATTCCGCAAACGTTGACTTGACATCAACCGACACTGATAATTCCTGTTGACGATCCTTGGATTCACAATTATTATTACTATTAGTGTATGACTTTACGTGGTGTGTTTATTATCGTAACGTAAAGTATTATTAATAATAATAAAGCGAAAGAGTAATGAAGAAGAGAAGTGGAACTTAAATAAAATGTTAACAAGTCTTGCAAGCTTATAGGAGGTGCACGACCATGTTGTCGTTAGCTCAACTGTGATGTGGGTTAGCTACCCTATTATGCACACGGGGCCAGTCAATTGAGATTGGCGGACCTTTGCAGCGTACCCTAGGTGACTGGGCCGGCCTTGTATATAGTAATCAGAGCCCATTGAGGTACCAGAGGGCCCATCACCAGTTTCCCCCGCGCATATAGTTTAGGGTATTGCTCATTGGTCCATATAGACAGTGAAAGATAAAGATAAAAGAGTACAGAATAAACAAGGCATACAGTAAAGAGAAGAAGCATTATCTGGTTGTATAGTTAATGTGTGCTCACGTATAAAGAGATGAAATTTCACAAAAAGAGTATTTTCATATGTATACCTTACAGAAAGCATTTTATTACTTTTAAAACTAGAACTCACTCAGCAACGCTGACTTTTATACATTTTCAGTTGGCAGGTAAACATTACTGAGGATGGTACGAGGGTGAAGCTACCCGGCAGGAAAAGACTGACATCCATTCATACTTGTTATTGCTGTTGTTTTGTAATGCAATTAAACAATTCTTTTGTATTCGGTTAAACAATAGTGTATTGCTCAACAACAGTGTTTTTAATGAAATGAATGGCTTTTGTTAAAATAATTTCGCCGCTTAAGCTTGTAAATTTATAAGGTTTAATGTATTTAATGCTGTGAATGACCAACTATGAGGTCTCCGGGAACGGGGCCTTACAAGTTGGTATCAGAGCCAAAGTTTAAGAGAATTGGGTTAAATAATTTTTTAAAACCTAAACTTAAACTGAAAATAGGACAACTGGAGGGATGTCAGCCCGAGTAGCTACGTGCCATCAGGTATGTCTTTTCTTGATGATTAACTGGTGTTATGTGCGCATGCTATTTGATTTATGTGCTCTTAGTAGATTTAGATACTGATTAAGTCAGGATAGGAAATACTTGAGGTATGAAGAGTTAAGTAAGTGGCTAATCACAACTGGCCACTGTAATTAGGGACTTACTATACTTGACATAAACTGAGTTATTACCTTGAATGACCGTGTTGGTGTTTGAATCTTATAGTGTGTTAGAGGATGGCTGGACAGAAATCTTCCAAGACTCCTAGAGGCAGAGGTCGTCCACGTGTGACTAGGAGTAGTGCTAAGGCTCCTGAGACGACCCATGAGAACCCTGAGGTTCATGGCCGGAGCGAAAAGAATGAGAATGCTAGCTTGAATGCCTCAGCTAGGGAGGCGATTGCTGATGAAGTACACCAGGTCATGCAGACAGTCTTACCGTCTGTGGTGACTGAAGTCATCAGGGCTGTGAGAAGCGAGGGGAGGAAGGAGAAGGAGACTAGAAAGGGATCAACGGGCAAAGGAAGCAAAGGGGAGGAGGAACAACCGGAGCCTGAGACTGTGTTGTCCAATGAGGAGGAGGATGATGTAGTGGGGGTAGCAACCGGAGGGTGCAGTTATGGGGCGTTCCAAAGGTGTAAGCCCCCGACTTTCGATGGCAATGGCAATGCTGCTGCCGCTCACTGCTGGGTGAGGGAGATGGAGGCAGTCTTGGAGATCAGTGAGTGCCGCGAGGACCAGAAGGTGAAGTTCGCAACTCACTCTTTCGTTGATTCAGCGCTGTGTTGGTGGGACAATATTGTCCAAGCTGAGGGTGCCAGAGCAATCGGGAAAATGCAATGGAAGGAGTTTAAGCAGTTGGTGATCAAGGAATTCTATCCTCACAGGGAACTCGATAAAATCGAGAGGGAGTTCTTGCAACTTGAAGCGGGAACCATGACCCACCAGCAGTACACCACTAAATTCAACGAGATGGCGAGGCTGGTGCCGGATCAGGTGACGCCGGTGTCAAGGAAGATCAAGAGGTACATCCAGGGACTGCCGACTGACATTCGCAGGCACCTGATTGCTGCTCAGCCAGGTACCTTTCGATCGGTGGTGGATTTGGCGGGGTAGATTGTATGATGAGCGAGAGGAGACTGTGGTGGAGGTGAAGAAGACGAGTGGGAATGGTAAGAACTGGAATGGGAAGAGGTTTGGACGTGGTGGTTTCACTCCAAACAACAAGAAGATGAAGGTGGACGACCGTGGGGTGTCGTCAAGATCAGGGCTGAAAAAGTGTGGCAGATGTGGAAGGGAGCATACCGGCGAGTGCAGGATGGGAATGAATGTATGCTTCAGGTGTGGCAAGCCTGGCCACATCGCTAGAGACTGTAGGGCGCTGAAGTGCTATAACTGTGGCGGGGAGGGCCACGCGACCAAAGACTGTAAGAAGCTGAGGGCGGAGAGCTCTGGAGCGAAGAAGAAGCCGTAGGAAGGAGGGCAGATGGCAAGTGCTAGAGCTTACACCATGACCCGGGAGGAAGCCAGAGCTGATCCCGATGTCGTGTCAGGTATGTTTCTAGTAAACCAAACTTGTGCCTCTGTATTGTTTGATTTCGGTGCTAGTAGGAGTTTTATTTCCACTACTTTCTGTGCTAAGTTGCCTATTAGTAGTAGAAATGTCAGTGAACCATTTGATGTAGAAACTGCTATTGGTAAGTCCACTAGAATTACTGATGTGATAGAGGACTGTGCTATAGAACTAGAAGGTCATAGGTTTGCTGCTAGGTTACACGTGATGCCCCTAGGTGGATTTGATGTAGTACTGGGGATGGACTGGTTAGCAACCTATGAAGCAAACATCGTATGTCGCAAGAAGATGATTCGATTAGTTGCGCCCGATGGGAGTTTGGTTACGATTTATGGAGATCGCGTTACTACGATCCCGAAGGTGATTTCGATGGCGGTGGCGGGGAAGTGCATGAAACGTGGATATAGTGCCTACTTGGCATACGTAAAAGATGTGGATGCGTCGGTACCACAATTATCTGAGGTACTAGTGGTGTGAGACTTTCCGGACGTATTCCCGAAAGACTTACCCGGCGTGCCACCGGATCGCGAGATTGAGTTCCAAATTGATTTAATACCCGGTGCTCAACCCGTTGCCAAAGCACCATATCGATTAACTCCGACTGAGATGAAGGAACTCATGAGCCAATTGCAGGAGTTAATGGATAAGGAACATTCGACCGAGTATCTCTCCGTGGGGTGCTCCGGTATTGTTTGTAAAGAAAAAGGACAGAATATGCGAATGTGCATTGACTATCGACAGCAGAACAAGTTGATGGTGAAGAATCGGTACCCGTTACCAAGGATTGATGACTTGTTCGACCAGCTCCAAGGTGTCAGTTGGTTCTCGAGGATAGATCTACGATCTGGCTACCATCAATTGAAGGTGAAGGAACAAGACATTCCTAAGACAGCTTTCCGTACGCGTTATGGACACTACGAGTTCCTCGTTATTTCTTTTGGTCTAACTAACGCGCCAGCTGCCTTTATGGGTTTGATGAATCGAGTGTTCCGACCGATGTTGGATAGACAGTGATTGTGTTCATTGATGATATCCTGATCTACTCGAAGAGCGAAGAAGAGCATGCCGGTCACATTCGGGAGGTGTTGGAGACATTAAGAAGGGATAAGTTATATGCCAAATTCTATAAGTGCGCGTTCTGGTTGCGCGAAGTTCAATTCTTGGGTCATTTGGTGAATCCTGACGGAATCATGGTGGACGCGGTAAAGGTGGAGGCGGTTATGCAATGGAAGTCACCGAAGACGCCATCCGAGATTCGTAGCTTCTTGGGTTTGGCGGGCTACTACAGAAGATTCATCCAAGACTTTTCCAAGATCGCTTTTCCACTAACCAAGTTGACCAGAAAGGATGTAAAGTTTATATGGGGTCAAGCTCAAGAGAATGCGTTCGATGAACTGAAGGCGAGGTTGACTCAAGCTCTTGTTCTGTCATTACCCGATGGAAGTGAAGATCTGGTGGTTTATTTTGATGCTTCCTACTCAGGGTTAGGGTGCGTGTTGATGCAGAGAGGGAAGGTTATAGCCTATGCATCCCGACAGTTGAAGGTTCATGAGGTAAATTACCCTACTCATGACTTGGAGCTAGCAGCCATGGTCTTTGCACTAAAGATTTGGAGGCACTATCTGTACGGGACGAAGTGCACCATTTTCACTGACCACAAGAGCTTGAAGTACTTCTTCGAGCAAAAAAATCTGAACATGAGGCAGAGAAGGTGGTTGGAGCTCATAAAAGATTATGATTGCGAGATCCACTACCATCCTGGCAAGGCTAATGTGGTGGCTGATGCCCTTAGCCGAAAAAAGAGGCCCGAGCCGATTTGGGTGAAAGCATATCAACTGATCATGACCTCTGATGTAATGAAGCAAGTCAAAGAGTTTCAAGATGAGGCACTGAAAGAAGATCATCTTAACTCTGAAAGGATGAGAGGTTTGGTTGGGGAATTGGGTGAAAACACACTTCCTCGTTTTGGGGATCTACATATGAAGATTATGGATGAAGCTCACAAGACTCGATACTCCATTCATCCTACTGCCACGAAAATGTATCAAGATATGAAGAAAGATTATTGGTGGCCGGGTATGAAGCGCGATGTGGCGGGGTATGTGAGTAAGTTCCTTACTTGCTTACAGGTGAAGGCCGAACATCAGAAGCCGTATGGGAAGATTCAACCTTTGGATATACCGGAATGGAAGTGGGAGCACATAACCATGGATTTTATTATGAAGCTGCCGCGTACTTCGAAAGGGTACGATGCCATATGGGTGATTGTTGACCGTCTGACGAAGAATGCTCACTTTCTACCAATCCGCGAGACATATTCATCTGAGAGGTTGGCTGACCTATTCATCAGGGAAATTGTAACTCGTCATGGTGTGCCGGTGTCTATTGTGTCTGATCGTGACACCCGGTTTACATCTAAATTTTGGAAGAAATTCCACGACGCCATGGGGACGAGGTTACATATTAGCACGGCTTATCATCCCCAAACTGATGGTCAGTCAGAAAGGACCATTCAGAAATTGGAAGACATGCTTCGGGCATGTGTGATTGATTTTAGGGGAAGTTGGGATGACCACCTATCGTTAGCCAAATTCTCCTACAACAACAGCTATCATGCCAACATTGGTATGCCACCCTATGAGATGCTATACGGTAGGAGATGCAGAACACCCGTTTGTTGGGGTGATATTGGTCAGAAGGAATTAGGGAGCGTCGAGGTAATCAAGGCTACGACTGAGAAGCTTGAGAAAATTAAAACCTTCATGAAGGCAGCCAAAGATAGACAGAAGTCGTATGCCGATAAACGACGCAGACCGATTGAGTTCCAGGTGGGTGACCGGGTTATGATGAAGGTCTCACCTTGGGAAGGGATCATCCGATTCAGGAAGCGGGGCAAGTTGAGCCCAAGGTATATAGGCCCTTTCGGAATCATTGCTCGAGTAGGAGAGGTGGCCTATAGATTGGAGTTACCAGATGAGTTAAGTGGAATTCACCCGACATTCCATGTATCTCATCTGAGAAAGTGCTTAGCTGATGAAGACATGATTGTTCCACTGGAGGATATCGAAGTAGACGAAAGGCTAAATAATGTGGAGCAACCAGTGGCAATCATCAATAGAAAAGAGAAGAGGCTGAGAAATAAAGTGGTTCCCCTTGTGCGTGTGCAGTGGAAGCACAGAAAGGGATCCGAATCTACATGGGAGACTGAGGAGGAGATGAGGCAGCATTATCCTCATATATTTGAGGAATAACAGGTTTCGGGGACGAAACCTATATAAGGAGGGTGGACTTGTAACACCCGGTTATTCTATTAAAGTAAATAAAAGAAGGAAACATCAATAAGCCCAAGTTGAGGGGTTAAAAATGTAAAAGGGGACAAAAGTACAAAAAGTTAGTGTAAAGGTGGGCATGGCCGCCCACCCTCTCTTCACATCACCTTTACATTCGGTTCTAGAGAGAGTGAGAGCAGAAAACTTTCGGGTTGAAGAGGAAGAAGAAGAAGGTTGAATTCAAGGTAAGAATTCGAAGTTTCTAAGTGTTCATGATGGGTTTTGTCTCGATTATGTGCTTATGTGTTTGTGTGTGTGTTCGTGTGTGTGTGTTTGGTGGGTTTCTAGGTGTTTGAACTCATTTGCATACGGGATAAAAGGAAGATACACCCAAAGTTGCACCAGGTGAGTTTCTAGACCCCGGTTTTACTTGTTTTAAACTCTTTGGGGCTGAAAATGTATTTAAACGGTTTTTATTATGATTATGTATGTATACCCGTATGTATTATGCATGTTTGATGATGTTCCTTAGGTGCTATTATGTTGTTCATGCTTAGAATGACCTTGGTAAGCTTAGAACAAATAGGCTTGATGTTTGGGTTCGAAAATATCCTAGAAACATGTTGAGCAGAAGGTTCATGCGCCTAAATAAGGCTCATGCGCCTGGAAATGCCTTAGAAATGTTTTAAGTGTAACTCATGCGCCTGAACAGTGGTTCATGCGCCTAGAATATTAGTCGGACGACTAAGTGTAGGGCCATGCGCCCCGATAGTGTTCATGCGTCCGGATGGCCATGCGCCTAAGTGTTCATGCGTCCGAATGGCCATGCGCCTAAGTGTCCATGCGTCCGAATGGACCATACGCCCGAATAGTTCATGCGCCTGAATGGCTCATGCACCTAAGTGATTAAAGCGGTTAAGTGTTGGCTGATGCGCCTGCATAGTGATGAAGCGCCCAAACAGGGCTCATGCGCCCAAATAGTATTAGTGCGCCTAAACATTTAGAAATTATTACGAAATTTTTGGGAGTCTGTGCTATTACGCTTTTGACCAAGGTTTGACTAGGGCTTATTAATGCTTAGTTTTATGCATGATTATGTTTGTTTTATGATTGTTCTGTATTATTATTATTACTATTAGTGTATGACTTTACGTGGTGTGTTTATTATCGTAACGTAAAGTATTATTAATAATAATAAAGTGAAAGAGTAATGAAGAAGAGAAGTGGAACTTAAATAAAATGTTAACAAGTCTTGCAAGCTTATAGGAGGTGCACGACCATGTTGTTGTTAGCTCAACTGTGATACGGGTTAGTTACCCTATTATGCACACGGGGCCAGTCAATTGAGATAGGCGGACCTTTGCAGCGTACCCTAGGTGACTGGGCCGGCCTTGTATACAGTAATCAGAGCCCATTGAGGTACCAGAGGGCTCATCACCAGTTTCCCCCGCGCATATAGTTTAGGGTATTGCTCATTGGTCCATATAGACAGTGAAAGATAAAGATAAAAGAGTACAGAATAAACAAGGCATACATTAAAGAGAAGAAATATTATCTGGTTGTATAGTTAATGCGTGCTCACGTATAAAGAGATGAAATTTCACAAAAAGAGTATTTTCATATGTATACCTTACAGAAAGCATTTTATTACTTTTAAAACTAGAACTCACTCAGCAACGCTGACTTTTATACATTTTTAGTTGGCAGGTAAACATTGCTGAGGATGGCACGAGGGTGAAGCTACCTGGCAGGAAAAGACTGACATCCATTCATACTTGTTATTGTTGTTGTTTTGTAATGCAATTAAACAATTATTTTGTATTCGATTAAACAATAGTGTATTGCTCAACAACAGTGTTTTTAATGAAATGAATGGCTTTTGTTAAAATAATTCCGCCGCTTAAGCTTGTAAATTTATAAGGTTTAATGTATTTAATGCTGTGAATGACCAACTGTGAGGTTTACAGGAACGGGGCCTTACATTGTGTATATATATTTTTTAATTTAAACAACTAAGCTTATATTATAAAAAATGATAAATTGGGTTAGAGGAAGAAACAAGTCCAAGTAAAAGTATAATCTTCGTATTCTAATAAAAATGTATATTGCGATGACACGTGTCAACACCACAATCATTCTCATCAAAAATTTCCCGCCTTTCTCTCATATTAAATAATTACCTCAATTACTTATAATATTACCTTAACACTTTTTTAAATTTAATAAATTAAGAAAAGATATATTTATTAATGTTATTTCTAATTAAGAAAAAAATCTAAAAACAAATTTTTAAAAAGTTAATATAACTGTTTTATTACTTATAGTCATTTCTCATATATAATTTTAGTCATATTATATTTTAAAATATCATTTTAAAATTAATAAATTTTATTATATTAATATTTTATTTATTTAACCCGTGTGTGTAACACGGGTTTACTATACCTAGTTATCAATACAAGAATAAGGTAGGAAGTTGTGGTTGGCATGCTTATGATTTGTTTGTGATCTTTATTGTTTCCCTTATATTTTTCTCTTTACGCCCCATCCCTGATTAGTTAAAAAGTTTGCTTCTCCCTTACATTAATTATCTTAGATATTTGTTTATAACATAGATCCTCTTAACCATCATATGGTTCCACTCCTAGTCACAAGACTACCAAGTTAAACGAGCATAAAGAGGGTATCATCTGATTCACTCAAAATTTCCTTATTCAACAATAAATAGAGTGGTACAATGTCCATACAAAATATGAGATTATACTGATGAGATGAAAATATATCTAGTTTCAAATGATCATTTCTTACTCTCTTGCTTTGAAGAAGATTATAAGATCACAAAATCACAATCAACATGTTTATCTTGTGTTGCATAATTGTTTGAATACTTAATTGGCATAAGCATTCAGATCGTGATCATCAAATCTTAAGTTTACCAGCACTTGGTCCATCTTCAACTTAAGCAAATTATGCTTTGAGGTTTAGCTGCTCCCTAATTCCTCATAATATATTTGGCCACTATGAACTAATTATTATTAATTTTTTCAAAGCCCAACAAATACAATGCGTCCACCCACCTAGGTAAACCCAATGACAAAAGGCTATCCACGTCTGTGAACAAAGACAACGTTGATGACCTTTCTAGCTCATCATTCGAGGGGAAACCCACAACCCGAAGACCCATTGTAATAAAACTCCTAGCCCACCTGAAGCATATTGCACTAAGTGATTCTCGAACCCATGACCTTCACAATAAAAGACCAAAGAGTAATTTATCTTAAACCAATTAATCTAAGGTTTTATCGGCTCACACAGACCAATTATAACTCAAATTCTTTATTTTATAATGCTCATAGAAATTAGAGTGGGCATAAAAACAGGGTTCGGACCCGACCCAGACCCAGACCCGAGTACGGGTAGTCGATGGGAGGTGTACCTAGGTTGGACCCGTTAAACCTGTGAGGTTGGAACCGGTTTCAGATTTTGAGGTTTTTAGCGAACCCGACATGGTTCATACCCGGTTTCGCTTCAACCCGGGTACAAAAAACCCGGTTGGGCGAACCCGGTTTCTATCCGGTTTCAGGTACGGCCCAAAACCTTTTGCCCAGCTCTAGTAGCGATTACAATTCTAAATAAACCGGGCCCATGGCCCAGTTATCTGGGCCGATATAATAGCAGCCTGCTTCTGTAACGAATATCAAATTCCCTATTTACCATTACAGAGGGAAGAGAGAACGCCGGAAGCGATGGCGACTGACGGCGCGGCGGTGGATGCTAGCGGAGCTACGGCGGAGCAACCTCACCGGCTAGATAAGAAGTGGACCTTTTGGTTTGATAATCAATCTAAACCTAAACAAGGCGTCGCTTGGGGAAACAATCTCCGGGATGTCTACACCTTCGACACCGTTGAAGAGTTTTGGTGGTAAACCCTAGTTGTCTTTATTAATTGCGTCTCTAGTTTGGTTTATTGTTTGATCTGTCTTTCGATCTAGATTTGTAACTTTTT
This sequence comes from Flaveria ramosissima, assembly GCA_025215565.1. Taxonomy (NCBI): domain Eukaryota; kingdom Viridiplantae; phylum Streptophyta; class Magnoliopsida; order Asterales; family Asteraceae; genus Flaveria; species Flaveria ramosissima. The sequence continues at coordinate 33,352,356 of CM046040.1, read as the reverse complement.
AGTCTCTGGTTTTGATGATTGATACGACTTATGCAGCTGTTATCAGTAGATTAGATTTGTATATGAACTTGATAGTTGAATCATCTGATTATTCGGCTATTCGGCTTATGTGTTATTTGATTAGTAGTATATAATCCACCACACGCACACACACACACACCCATAATGGGAATGATGCATATGAATCTATTGTTTGGTGTTTTCTGTATTTCTAGATTGTTACTGGTTTTTTATGCCGTCACGTTACCGAGTATGAGTGGGGGCTTAACAAGCTGCATAAACGCGTGGGGGCGTAACGGATGATATTGGAAATTGAAAGGTTGATTTTGGAATTAAGATTGATTTTGTATTGGGTTGTATTGCAGCTTGTATGAACATGTATTCAAGCCTAGCAAGCTGCCGGGGAATGCTGATTTTCACTTGTTTAAAGCTGGGATTGAGCCCAAATGGGAAGATCCACAGTGTGCTAATGGAGGCAAGTGGACGGTTACTAGTAGCAGAAAGGCTGGTCTTGAGTCTATGTGGCTTGAAACAGTATGTATAAATTTCTCTCTTTGATACAAAATGTAAAAGACTTGCGAGTCTTGGTGCTGTTATTTTTTTCGTAATTTAGTTGATGTTGTTGGCAACTGAAATACTTTTTTTTCATAGTTAATGGCATTAATTGGTGAGCAATTTGATGAGGCTGATGAAATATGTGGTGTGGTTGCTAGTGTCCGTCAAAGGCAGGACAAACTTTCTTTATGGACTAAGAATGCAGCTAATGAGGCTGTTCAGGTATTAACTATATTCTTCAGTATAACTATGTTGTGCTAGTTATGTACTTGCGATCTATTTGATGCTATCCGAATTCTCAGTAGCAAGAAGAACACAAAAGAAAAAGGATCTGCATAGCTTGAGTTTGTGTATAAGGTCATATGGCTAAGCAATAGGGTACAATAAAATTTTTGTGTTGAACTTTTTGAAAGCAATGGTAGTCAAGGTTTGATCCTTAGTATGGCGTTTCTTATAATAACTAGTTTATGATATAAAAGATTTGTTGTTTGTTATTGGGATAGAAGATCTTAAACAAGGTACTTCTGAAGGGAGGTGAAACAATTTTTTATTGTCTATTAATAGATAATGGAGCACTAGAGTTGTTAAATGTGTTCACGGGTTGATGGGTCAAATTCATGACAGACCTGGAATTTTACAAAAACCTGAAAACTGTTTTTGTATTTACGGACTGACATGGACACATCTAGTTTCACCTGATTTTTCTTTGCTTTATACTATGAAATTGTAATTGTACACCATTATACCCTAAAACACCATGTCTGGAACTGACAACATGTGAATTTTGTGTTAAGGTGTGTTATAAGACAAGTTTACACCCCTACTTATGTTTAATATGACACAAAAACTTCATTGACATAACACTACACAACTTATATATAATTTTGAAAAGGTACCTAATTTCAGATGAGTTTTCTCCTGATCACCTATTCTTTATTCTGACGAGCTTCTTTTTCTCACAACCTATATACTTTTTTTACACCATATGATTGTCTGCTTTGTTTAATGATCCTAATATAATAACACGAGTTTTTGATGTTATGTAGATGAGCATTGGAAGAAAATGGAAGGAAATAATAGACGTGACTGACAAGATCACTTATAACTTCCATGTAAAATCCCACAACTATTTAGCTTTCTGTGTAGTTTCTCACTTAACAAATTTTTTTTTGGGTGGTAGTGGTGGCTACAGCATTGACCCGTTTACATGAAGGGATTGCTTTGGGTCATGTTAAATTTATAACAAGTCAAATGGGTTAACCAAAATGTTACTTAAGAAAGGAAATGGGTTGGCAGTTGCAAAATTGTCTTTTTATAATACATAAAATCTTCCATTTTGTTTGTTTTCTGAAATTTTTTTTGAAATAATATACTAATTGTAACCAATTTGACATGTATCTTGATTAACTTGAAGCTTCTGGTAAAAAAAATTTAAACCAATCTGGCAATTTACCAGAAGTTACCTGTTTTGATGTGTTAGTCTGTTGCACAAACAGCTCAACCCACCCATTTTTTCACTTTTAGTGGGTGAAATGAGTTTTATTATGCAATATTTGTATTTGTTTGGATAATATTAATCCCCTATTCCACTGAATGTGGTTATGCAGGATGATTCCAAGACAAGAACAACAAAAGGACGATATAGCGTGTGAAGTTATTCCGTTGAAGGGGTGCCTACACTGAGTCAATAAAAGAGTTTGCCTGCTCTTTTACTGCAAACCAAGTACCATTACGCCTGTCTTCTAAATGTTGTGATATATTTAATGCTTGCTTTCGTTTTTTAATATTTAGAATTTTGTTTCGATTATTCAGAAGCTTGGGATTTACTTTTCCATTGATGTACAAGCAAATTTTGCATTTCTTGAATTCTGAACATGTATTAACCCTGCTGCATTATTTTCTAATTTTCGATCAAGTTCTAGTTTATAACATTTTTACTCGTCACAAAACTCTTATAAAGAGGACAAAAATCAATAGATGGTGATTCTGGTATGAATATGAAAACACTTGTGATGTGTATGAAGGGCTGTTGGTATTGAAAGCTTATAAAATACTCACGATGAATGAAAGCTCAAGTGATTTTTACTACTTTTGAAAGAGATACATAAAGCTGATTACATAAGGCTTTAAATAGGGAAAAAGGTAACAAGAAAAGCTCAACAAACTAAACAAACTAACGTACACAATGAATCACCGTACAATCCGATGGACCCATTCTTTATTCAACAAACTAATCAAAAACATAGGGAACATGCATCACGTGTGCTTTATTCAAATATCCAGCTTCATGCATACGTGGACTTGAGCTTCCATAATAACATAATTGTTGAATCACTTTTCATCACCCTCCCGTGATTCAAACTCGCGTACTCCCATTAGCCATCTGAAATAAACAAATTTCTCTTTTGATAAGGACTTCGTGAGCACATCTGCCACTTGATCATGAGTGCAACAATACTCCAATGAAACCAATTTTCTATCCACCATTTCACGAATAAAATGATACCGTAACTCAATATGTTTGGACCTGCTGTGATGAGTAGGATTTTTAGACAAACTGATAGCAGATTTACTATCACAATAAATGATGGTTGGGTGCTTCTGAGTTAACCCCATGTCATCAAGGATTCGCCTGAGCCAAATAGCTTGACATGCTGCCCCAGTAGCAGCAATATATTCCGCTTCGGTGCTAGACAAAGCAACTGTAAGTTGCTTCTTTGAACACCAAGCTATTGCACCACTGCCAATGGAGAATAGATGAGCCGAGACACTCTTCCGATCATCTATACAGCTCGCCCAATCACTATCAGTGAACCCATAAAGGGTCATCGTACCACCCTTAGAGTACCATAGTCCAAGACTTGTAGTACCGGCCACATACTTTAGAATCCTCCGAACAGCACCCAGATGTATCTTAGAAGGCTTTGTCATAAACCGAGAGATCAAACTCACAGCATAGGCCAAGTCTGGCCTTGAGTGAGTTAAATAAATAAGACCGCCAACCATACTGCGAAATAATTCACCATCCACGGCTTCAGCACTATCTTGAGCAGAAAGTTTTTCATTTGGATTCATGGGAGTATCATCTGGCTTGGTAGTTTGAATAGAGAATCGTTTAAGCAGCCCTTTCGCGTAGTTTTCTTGATGCAAGAAGATACCATCATCTACTTGGACAACTTCAAGTCCCAGAAAAACTCGGAGTAGACCAAGATCAGTCATTTCAAAAGTTTGCTTCATACCTTCCTTGAAAGCTCTCACTAACTCATCACACGAAGAAGCACATATAATATCATCAACGTATAAACAAACATAAATAATGTTACCGTTAGAGGTTTGTTTGATGTACAAGGTGGGTTCGCTAGAGCTTCTTGTATATCCATGCTTGTTGAAATAAGTGTCGATCTTTGAGTACCAAGCTCTCGGTGACTGCTTTAATCCGTAAAGAGCTTTGTTTAGTTTGTAGACCTTCTCGGGATGAACTTTGGACACAAATCCCTCAGGTTGCTCAACATATATCTCCTCAGTAAGTTCACCATTTAAGAAGGCTGATTTAACATCCAATTGATGTATCTTCCACCCCTTTTGAGCAGCTACTGCCAGGAAGACCCGGATAGTTTCAAATCGAGCAACCGGGGCGAATGTTTCATGAAAGTCTATACCAGGTTGTTGGGAGTAACCTTTCGCTACTAGTCGCGCCTTGTGTTTAAGGACCTGCCCATCAGTACCAACCTTGGTTTTAAATAACCATTTAACACCGACTGCCTTTCGATCAGAGGGAAGAGTGACGAGCTGCCAAGTATTGTTTCTTTCTATGGCATGGAGTTCAATACGCATGGCTTCAATCCATTTGGGAGAATGCATGGCTTGAGTGTATGTAGTAGGATCAGAAGCACTTAATGCAAAGTGGCAAGTAAGGAGTTCATTATCACTATCTGAAAGTCCTTGTCCACTGTGGTAATCTTGTAACCATGTTGGAGGTCGGGTAACACGTTTTGAAGGCCCAGGTGTTGTCACATCGGTTGAGGTAGGGGCAGGTACATCAGGGTTTTGGTTAATAGGGAAAAGTGAGTCAGGAGGTAGGGTAGTACTTGAGGTAGGTGATAAAGTAGGTTGTGTATTATTTAAGGGAACATGAGGGTCATTTGGAGGTGAGTTGTTAGTGACAGTATTTCCACTTTCTTCCATAGGAAAAGGATCAATAAATATTGATTCTTGTGCTTCTTCAGTGGGACTCACGTGAGTCTTCCAAACCCACACTTCATCTTCAAAGAACTCCACGTCACGTTTGGTGCAAAACTTCTTTGTTTGAGGGTTATACAACCTATAAACACCATTGGTTGTATTTGAATATCCTATAAAAATGGTTTTTTCTGATCGCTTATCAAGTTTTCTTCGAAGTTGGGCAGGAACGGCACCGTACGCCACACACCCAAAGGTGCGTATGTGTTTCACAGACGGTTTGGTGCCGGTCCATGCATGAACCGGTGTTTGATTAACGAGGGCTTTAGTCGGAGATCTGTTTATGATATAAACGGCAGTGGCCACAGCTTCTGCCCAGAGAAAATTTGGCAAGCTCTTTCCATGCAACATACTTCTAGCAAGATTCATTACGGTTCTATTTTTCCGCTCGACAACACCATTGTGTTGAGGAGTGAAAGGAACAGTGACTTCTCTCTTGATCCCAGCTTGTTCACAAAAGTGATTGAACTCAGTTGAGCAGAATTCCCCGCCCCTGTCGGAGCGGAGAACCTTAATAGAGTTGTTACACTCGTTCTCAACGAGGGCCTTGAAACTTTTGAATTTCTCGAATGCTTGACTCTTGTGAGTAAGAAAGTAAACCCAGCACATCCTGGTATAATCATCAACAAACAATAAGTAGTACCAGCTATTTCCAAGACTAGCACTTTGCATAGGACCACATAGGTCCGTATGCACGAGTCCTAGCTTGGACGTAGCTCTCCAAGATGTGGAGTTAAAGGGTTTACGGGATAATTTGCCAACCGTACATGATTCACACTTCATATTTGTTTTAAGTTTAGGTAACCCATCAACCATATTCTTTTCATGTAATAGTTTGAGACTATCATAGTGAAGGTGGGCATACCTGCAGTGCCATCTCTTGGCTTCTGCTTCCTGTTTGTTTGGTTGAGCATTCATGGTAGTGATTAGACAAGAAGTGTCTACCACAAACATGTTATTAACAGCAACCGGAATCTCCATGATAGCTCGACCGGTGGCTTTGTTGCGGACCAAGCATTTTTCTTCATCAAAGAGAATGGAATATCCTTTTCTCATGAGTTGCCCCACGCTTAGCAAGTTGTATTCTAATCTTGGAGCATAGTATACATCTTCGAGCAGCTTGTAAGTTCCATCACTTGTCCAAATACGTACCGTACCTTTTCCTTCAACGGCGAGTCGCTTCTTATCTCCGAGTTTGACACCCATTTTAAATTTCTCATCTAGAGTTGCAAAACTCGACTTTACCCCCGTCATGTGGTTCGAACACCCGGAGTCCACAAACCATCTTCGTGAGTTGTCTTGACTGCTGCCATCGTGGGTCATTAATGCGTGAAGTTCTGGTGACAAATCATTGAAGGCCAACAGCAAGTGTTGAGCATCTTCATCGGCATCATCAGCTTGGTCCTCGTTTTCAGCCATGTTTATCTGTGCATCATCATTGTACCAACAATCCTTCTTCACGTGGCCAAACTTCTTGCAGACATAACATTGGGGTACCTTACTTCGATCAAGTGATCCTCGTCCTCGACCAAAACCTCTTCCTCTTGAAGCGCCACGGCCTCTGCCTCGTCCACGCATCGGTTGAGGCTGTTCTGGGAGAACCTGAAGAGCATGTTCTTCAGGGAGTTCAGGCTTCTTCACAGGACTAGAGGACTGAACTCGACTATTTATACGCTCCTCTTGAGACTGGAGCAGCCCCATTAATTTCACCGGAGTAACGTCGGCAAGATCAAATACCACTTCGATAGAAGGAATAACGTAATCGTATTTGGCTGACAAACTTCGAAGGATCTTCTCCACAACTTTCTGGTCAGTCAGTTCTTCTCCGTAGGATCGTTGTTTTCCTACGTTGTCCATGACCCTAGAGAAGTAGTTCCCTATGGCTTCATCTTCTTTCATCATGAGATTTTCAAAATCTCGTCTCAGCCCTTGAAGCTTCACCGATTGCACCTGTGAGTCTCCTTGGAATTCAACCCGTAACGTGTCCCATGTCTCCTTGGCCGAAGCAGCAGCAGCAATGCGGGAGAATAATTGATCATGAACTCCCTGTTGGATGATGGACATAGCAAGTGCATCCTTTCGTTTGGTTTCATGGTGGTCTCTGGTCCCATCATTCACAGCAGTAACACCCAGGTAGACGACCTCCCATAGTTCTCGCGACTTGAGAATCGTTCTCATCCGAATATTCCAGTGTTCGTAGCCTTCACCTTTGAACACAGGAATGGCAACAGCGGAAGTTGGGTTTGGGTATGGATTTGAGTTTTCGGCCATGATAAGGTGGTACGGGTGATGAAAAGCAAGTAAGAGCAAAGCAAGTAAGAGCCCGCCTGGCTCTGATACCAAATCTGTTGGTATTGAAAGCTTATAAAATACTCACGATGAATGAAAGCTCAAGTGATTTTTACTACTTTTGAAAGAGATACATAAAGCTGATTACATAAGGCTTTAAATAGGGAAAAAGGTAACAAGAAAAGCTCAACAAACTAAACAAACTAACGTACACAATGAATCACCGTACAATCCGATGGACCCATTCTTTATTCAACAAACTAATCAAAAACATAGGGAACATGCATCACGTGTGCTTTATTCAAATATCCAGCTTCATGCATACGTGGACTTGAGCTTCCATAATAACATAATTGTTGAATCACTTTTCATCACCATCAAAGCTGTTGATTTCATTTGATGTGTGGATACTGAAAAAGTTATAGGCCATCTTTCAATTATAGGGCATTACCGTCATTATGTTTCTAACTAAATAATGATTACTTAAAAACCGTTACAATGCATATATATAAACTCGTTCCAAAAATATTGAAAGGTCATTTGCACGTGTGATGGAATAAAAATTTGCGAGTGGTATTTTCTACAAAAACAATAACATGAAACACCCTAATACCCTATAACAATAAAGCGAAGTTGAAACTAATTTTACAATGAATAAAGTCTAGTTTTTACACATTATAATTCATGAAATGCTGATTTAATGATGTTTGATTATTTAGAGAAATAATCATTATTTAATTATTTATTGAAATAATTAATTAATCAAATGGTTAAATGGTTTAAAGTTTTAAAGTTAAATGTTTAAACATTTATGAGTTTATTTAATTAAATGTTAATTAATAAATCATAAGGTTGTTGAAAATTCATCGTTAATTGTCAAGGTGATTAGACATTAGAGCCGAGGGGTTAAAGGTAAATAATAAAATTATAAATAAAACATTAGGGGAACCCTGATTCCTCTAACCCTAGACTGTTGTTGCTTTCAAAGTATAATGATTTGGTTTGTTCGTCAAATGTATAACTTTATTACACTATGGATACGTTTTTTTATTTTGTTTGAATCATTGTAACCGGATGCCTGATCTGGGTCCTAATTATGAATTAACTTAACGTGTAATTTCCGCATATGAAAACACAAATAGCTTGCAACTTTGATTATAAAGTCACAACTTTAAGAGCGGTTAAAACTGATACACGATATCCAACAAAAACGAGATTGATATGGGGTTATGGAGTTCGAATGCTTACCAGCAAGAACAACTTATTGGATATGGAGTTTCCGATTGATTATGGAGTTTAAGAGTAATACTTCTACATGGGTTTCTCTTAATTTGATGCCGATGGTGGTGGTGGTCTGTATTGTGGTTCAGTAGTAAAGGATGGCATGGTGGATGTGGCCAATGGTATACGGGATGTGGGTGGAGAGGTTAGGTTACTTGTAGTTGGATTAAAGAGTAAATTACATGGATCATCCCTCATATTTTCTTAAATTTAACCTTTCGTCCTTTGTATTGAAAAAGTATAGGTTTAGTCTTAAGGTTTGAAAAAGGTAACATGTTTCGTCTGTGGGTCAATGGCATTTAGTATTTGACATTAAAAATTAAGAAATGATGATTTTACCCCTTACCACCTCCACAGCTCCATGCTCCACCTTACCACCACCACAACCCCACCTTGTCGCTTTCCGACAAACCTGCAACAACACCACCCTGCAAAAACAAAATACCCGACCTTCGCATTACCAAATACCTCAACCCTCACCCCAACTTCTGTCTCTTGTCAACGAAAAAACATTATCATCAACACGGGAGGGAAAAGTGAGCAGACTCAGATTTGGTGTTGGGGTGGTGGAGCGATGATAGAATTGGTGTGGTGCTGGAGATGGGGATGTGTGGTGGTGGTGGCGAGGAATGGTGATAGATTGGAAGATGTTGGTAGTGGTGGCGAGGAGTGGTGGTGGATTGGTGCTTTGGTAGTGGTGATGGAGATGGGTGTGTGTGGTGGTGGTGGTGGTGGAGATGGGTGTGTGTGGTGGTGGTGGTGGTGGATTAGGGATGGTAGTGGTAAAGATAGGGATATATGATGGTGGTGGTGAGGAGTCGTGGTGGTGATTGTGTAGATGGTGGTGTGTGTAGTGGTTATGACAAGGAATGATGGTGGATTGGTGGTGTTGTTTTGGTGATGGTTGAGATAGGGTTGGTTTGAAAAGAAAATGAGAAAGGAAAAAGGTAAATACTCAATTTACAGCTACTTAATGAAAATAAAAACAACCGTTTGACAAAGGGATGAAACGTGTTACATTTTTTTAACTAAACCTATAATTTGCAAATCCCAGGAACGAAATGTAAAATTTGAGCAAACTTCAAGAACGATCCGTGTAATTTACTCTATTTTTTATTATTTTAAAATTTTACAAAATCATCCTAATCTTATGCAATTTACATGATAATGTCCTTTGATTGTGAGATGACCTAAATATCTACATGTAACAGTAAAAATTAAACGAAATTAATTAATGTCAAGAACCACAAATGTAATAACAATAGATTTGATAAAATTAGTTCACGAGTGTGTTTAGAAGGCTTGAGAATCAAAACTCCATAGCATTGGAGGTTGTTACGAAAAGCAAAAAACTATCCATTCGAGAACTATTTGCAGGACCGGTTAAGGGCTTGAACAATTACAACACAACAACACAAAGAGGAGAATAACTAAACTTGATCAAACAGTGAACTGGATTAACCAATATATTGATACAAAGAACACAAGTAAAGTAAAAGAGACAGAACAAGAGAGTTGGGTTTCAAGGAGGCAGTATATTGCTTTCTCAAGTTCTTTTACAAGTGTTACAAAGCATAAAGAAAGATACAAGAACTTGGAATACTTATACTACAACCTACAGCCGGCTATACTTTGAAAGCCAGCTGAATACAATTGACTAGACACAAACAAAATCAATTGTAGGATCAAAAGGCATATCTGCCCTTTGACCTTGTGACTATGACATGCCATAGCTCACATCCTTATCTATTACAAAAAAGATAATACATAAAGTAGAAAGTTACAGACTCAAGACCTCAATGTACAGTTACCAAAAGCATAGACCTTTTCACCAACTCATGTAAGTTGGTGAGTTTACAGAGATGCAGCGGAAAGGTGTCCAGCTTTATGGAACAGTACATCAGATAAAGCATGTTACTAAAAGTCTTCGAAAGAAATCTGTCTTCATAGAGTGAAGCTTCGGAAGACTTTGTCTCTGAGGCTTCGGAAGACTTCATGTTTGGCTTCGGAAGATATTGGTCTTGGCTTCGGAAGATTTTACACTTAGAGTATTTTCTAGTGTATGGTGTAAAACTTCCGAAGCATTTTTTACTTCAGTACTTAGTGCATTTGTTGCAGAGAGACATTGGATGTTTTGGTTTGCATCAGACTTAAAGGAATCCTTACAAACTCCCCCTAGGCTGATGCTACCAAAACATTTAGAAGATCTTCAGATGTTAGTGGTCTTCAGTACAATCATGACCATACCCTTCTTCATTAGATGGTCAGGATCATTCAGACCTTCATAGTATCTTCTCATCTCAAAGAGATCATGCAGAGGTAAGTTGATTATGTCTTGCCAAGTATAGACATTCTCAACACCTTGATCTCTGATTACATGCCATCTTTCTGGATTGGTAGAATAAGTCCAGGACAAGATGGGTGTCTCAGCTGTCAGATGAGCCACTTGCATTAGAGTTGATTGGGCTGCCTCATCATGCACTTCCTCAGGTTGATCTGACTCAGCCTGAGGTGTAGAGGTAGATGACTTAGGCTTCTTCTTCTTAGACTTTGGTTTAGAAGTCATTCTCTTCTTCCTCTTAGATGACTTTAACTGAGAAGACTGGTCTGCAGCACCTTGTTGATCATCCTTGTCTTTCTCAGTTGGGTGTTCCTCCCTCATAGGTTTAGAAGGAGAGGGAGTTTGACCCTGCTTTGGATTAGAAGATGAAGCTTGCTGAGGCTCAGTAGGAGGTCCGGGTTGAGGTGTCTCAGGTTGTTCAAACTTAACCTCCACTTCAGGTGAGACTTGACTTGGAAGAGAGTGTAAGTCAATCAGTTCACCACTCTTAATCTTCTGCTTGATTACCCTTATATGCTCATCCATTGTGGATAGAGACATAGGGCCAAGTCTCCTTCCGGAGAATCTATATAGCTTCAAGAAGCTCATCATCCTTTGTTTATCAGCAGACTTCTTCATACTCTTTTGGATGATGGCTCTTGACTTTGCAGCTTCTTCCCTTAGCTTCCTTTTAGTTGTCTTTCTCTCTTTGACTAGCTCAAGTTCAAGTTATTTTAAGTACTCAAACTCAATAAAGTCATAGGACAGGGGAAGAAGTGCATCTGCCTGATAGAAGCCTGTGGCACTCAGGTAGTTGATCATCTTGATCCTATCTTCTTCTTTGTCTACCTGAGGTTCTTGTGGAGCCACATCTTCTTGTACAGGGCTTTCTTGAACTGGGGAGAGAGTGGGAGCATGCTTGTAGAGTCTTTTCTGTCTCCTCTCCTCTTTGAATTGGAGAAGTAGCCTTGCATCCTCTTTTTCTTTCATCTCTCTTGACACTTCCATATCAGCCAGTTCATTCAATTCTTCTAAGGGGAGGGAGATGATTTCATCAATATCATAGTTCCTGGTCTGTAAATAAGTGATCCCGACTGCCCTCAACTCATCATCTTGAGTATTTGGTCTGGGGGCAGCCCTGATTGCAGCTTGCATAAAGCTTGAAGACCCAGAGGAACTTTCTCCCCTTAGCTTCCTTTTCCTCTCTCTCTCTTCCTCCTCAATTTCCTCAGGAGTCATAATCATTTTCCCTTTGTCACCCACAAACCTTTGTGACTCAGGGTGGATAGAGGCTTGGCCTTCATTGCTTGGTGTAGCATCCATGCTCTGGCCAGAGAGAGGCTGAGAAACACCTTCACCAGCAGGTGTCTCAGAAGGAGTGTGAACCTCTGCAGCAGTTGTTGAAAGGGATAGCATAAAAAGGGGGAGAAAGTTATTGCAGCCACAGAACCTGGGAGTTCTTCACAGAGAATGGACATAGAGGACTCACCATTCTCACTTGCAGTTGTGCATTATCAGCAACTTCCTCAAGTTCACATTAATGTGGACTCTATAGACTCTATCATAAGGAGTCTCTTTGAGGAAGGTATACCAAGGGCTGTGTCATCCCCACCTCAAGGAACTTCAAACTACATTATAAGGTGGAGGTATGATGCTGACAGAAGAGCCTGGTTTGCATCAGACTTACAGGAATCCTTACACTATTGTTGCTTAATGTTTTTGTATAACAAGTTCCTACCCCATTTATTTAGTTAAGGTTTCGTGAATACTTTGATGCATCAATCTGTAGTTGCATAATTTTGATTTAAATATAAATAAATCTTATTTACTTAGTCGTGTTATCTTGATTTGACTTCTTTTTAATCGATCACATATTGTGTTTCTTGTATGACATCTGATTACTTTCATTCCGTCAGTGTAATTTTTTCTTGAAAGGCTAAACTCCATAAAAAACAAAACAAGCAAGAAGCTCGATGGCAAGAATATTACAACAACAGAAAAACATAAGGAATACAACAGGAAATAATACAAGAAAAAAACTTTAGAAATTAAATTCCATCCAAAAATCCTGTCCAAACTAGTAATTCTTGTACGATTTTTAACCCAAAGAAAACTTGTGCTTTTGACATCTTCCAATAGCATATCCAGTGAAGGAGGTTGGTTTCGAAATACCACTCCATTCCTCATTTTCCAAATGCTCCACAACGTAATAATGATGACCGAGTAGATAGCGTCTCCAGTAGAATTGCTTGCTACTTTATGGATTGTCAATAGATCTCCTATAGAAAAAGCAGATATAGGTGGTATTCTACACCACGAGAAGATGAATGCCCAAGCCATTGAAGCATAATAGCATGAAATGAACACATGATCGACAGTTTCAGGAAATTATGAGCAAAGAGGGCAGAGATCAGATTCAAGATTGACATTCCTTCTGATTAGTGCCGCTTTAGTTGGAATCCGATCAATTTCCAATCTCCAAGCTAGAATTTTACTTTTGCTGGAACCCAAGAACACCACTCGTATATAAAATCAGGAGACGATATTGATGATTGGGACAAAATGTTACGGATATAGCAGATAGAAAAGCTGAAGGAGGTGTCCCCCTTCCATATCCATTGCTTGTTGTTGTAGACAATAAGCTGATCCAGGGCAACATTCCTTTGCGTTAGGCTAGACCTGATTTTTGTGATATTATTCCAGACCCCGACAATCAATCTTCTTCCCGGGATGAAAGATTGGGAATTAGTGTGATAAATGCTAGAAATTGCTTCCTTCCATAGGGAGGACCCTTCCGTTTTGAAGACCCACCACCATTTTGATAAAAGACTAATATTCATATCTTTCAATGAGTCAATGCCTACCCCGTTTGACTTTTTGTCACAGACTTTCTTCCAATTCACCCATGATATTTTTGATTGACCCTCACTCGCTCCCCACAAAAATATTCTTCGAATGGATTCTAATTTGTTGATAATTTTGTCTGGAGCTTTGAAAAAAGAATAGTATACGAGAAGGCTGTCAAGAACTGCACGAATTAGGACAAGACGACCCGCAATGGATAGGTGTTTCGCTTTCCATAAGGATAGCCGAGATTCAAATGTTTCAATGACCGGGCGCCAATTCTTGGCCAAGTTCATATTTGCGCCGAGAGTTAACCCAAGATAAAAAAAAGTGAGAGATCTAACCGCGAGTGTAATTTAATTATCTATTCTTACAATTTGAAAGGGGGTTAAACCCAAAAAAAGGCAAAAATATTCCGGAACATAAGATAGGCTCCAATTCGTATATAACATCCACCCAACTTTCACTTGTGAACAAGATAAGATAACAAAAATGGCGCTACTAACAGCGTCCTCTGGACCTGCAACGGTGCAAGCTTCTGCTCTATGCTTCTTCAAGCCTCAATCATCATCCTCAATTACTTTGAAGCCCAATTCGAACGCTGTTTCGGAGCTAGGGTTTGTTACTTCCCAATTGAGTGGCCTCAAGATTTCCTACGATCAATGTGCTCCACCCAAGAACATTTCTTCAACAATCACGCTCCCTGTTCAACCAGTTGCTCGTAAGCTCTTTATCCTTCCATTTCCCATGTGGGTTTTGTTTATCGGTTGAATTTGATGGTATATTGATTGGTTTGATTGTTTCTTTGTTGATTGAGTTTTCCCATTTCGTTTAATTCGTAGAAATTCAGTCAATTTCATGTTTCTGTTGTTTTGTGATGCCAATTGATTTATCTGCTTTCCAGTGACTGTTAATGTGCATGTTCTTGCACATATTTGCATCTTTCATAAGTGGGTTGATTTCAGTTACTTGAATTGTGTGTTTGGATGTGTGTTTATACCACTTATTTCAATCTTGGAGGGGTTGCTAGAAGTTAGGGGTGATTAGCATAATCAATTATTAGTTTTTGGGTACAGTGAAACCTATTTTGATTAGAGCTCACAAGTTATAACATGAACATGTTAACATAATACGACATGACTGGATACGGAGTTAAGCAGGCTCGGGTTTGAGATAAACAAGTTTGTGTTATAAACAGGTCAACGTGTTTACAACACATTAAAATCATGTCTAAACAACTCCTAACCTGTTTATGACACGATTAAACGTGTCTATATTTTTTTTAATTTTTTTTATAATTAGTATATATGTTTTAATGACTAAATAATTATGTTACACATTGTTCTTAAAGGATATTATTATAATGGGTTGTAATATTTTTGGTGTCCTTTATTTTATCTTGTTAATTGTTAATCGTCTTAGCTGGGTTGGGTCGTGTCGTGTCGTTTCATGTTACTGAACTCATAATATTAATTGTGTTAAATGATTCGGGTCGTGTCGTGTAACACGTTATAAACAGGTCCGTTTTCATGTTTAGTACCCATGTTAATTGTGTCGTGACGTATCCGACCTGTCTAACATGTTTAGACCTGTTTGTTAGCCCTAGTTCTGATTATGATTATCATGTAATCACTTTCAAAGCACCCTCTAGATTTGATTAGCCTTAATGATATGTTGGTGTACAATCTTGTTACTAATTCTTGAAGAAATGGAAAAAAATTACAGGTAGAATCTGTCCGTTCACCGGAAAGAAATCAAACAGGAAAAACCTTGTTTCTCACTCGAACCACAAGACGAAGAAGTTGCAGTTTGTGAATCTGCAGTACAAGAGACTGTGGTGGGAGGCAGGCAAACGCTATGTGAACCTGCGTTTATCGACCAAAGCATTAAAAACCATTGAGAAAAACGGGCTAGATGCTGTTGCAAAGAAAGCTGGAATTGATCTTAGCAAGAAATAGTTTGATTTGCTTGCACAATGTTGTTTTCTTGATGTTAAAATTGTTACTCAGATTTTCTATTTTGCAATGAGATGGTGTTACAAGTAGACTCTCTTCCTGTTTAATATTACTGAATGCTCAGATTGGATAAAGATTATCATTTTGCAATGAGATGGTGTTACAAGTACAAATTACTCTTTACTCTGTATATTTATATAAAGCAAGGATTTGAACAGTGCCAAACCAGCACCTGAGTGACTGGTAGTGTTGAATTTGAATAACAGATTATTATAACTACCAATCTTGTAGTGGTAGTAATGAATTCCTGCATATTTTGCTTATATTTATCTGATTATTTAGGGGCAAATTTTTTTTTTTCAGGTGGTTTCTAGGTGCCAACGAAATCGGCATGGAATTTCAGACACATGAATATAACATGAAATTTACAGGTTTGGATTTAATCTAAATGGATTAAGGATAGTTTTGAGTTAAATCATGAACACTTTCACCTAAAAGGGTAGGTTTCAAGTCATCCTATTGAGTGTCGTTGATTCATAAACATCTTTATTTTTGCAACTGTTTTATGTCATAACTTATATTGGTTGTATTTTTTATATTAAAAATAGACGTTAAAAGAGAAATACGGATCGTCTTTTATAGCTTAAACGTAATTATATTACATTTATTTCCGATCCCTAATCTACTCCTACCAACTATCCCTAACACCATCACATCTACACACTTCAAGATTCAACAATCACATGTTAATGAGAAAAATACATTCTTTATCATCAGAATGTCCCTATTGAAAAAGTAACTATTTTACATGCATTTGCATATTTTATTGTGCTCATGTCACCTTGTGAGTTGTGACTACGCATTTTGTTCAGACTCGTTAAAAGTTGGTTGTGTAGGGTTGAACCCAACAAGAGTCATAATTCATAACCTAAAATGAAACTATCAAAAAACTTACGCCGGCTTCGCTAGACTCGTCCATTTTTTCACAAAAGCGTACATTTATCTCTTGAATGATCAAAATTTCTCTAGGCAGGTAAACTATAGGTTATTACCACTTCAAAAAACACACATAAAAAACACTGTTATACAAGATGTGTTTATACAAATGATTGTTCAATAGCTAACAAAACAACCAAACACCCCCTAGCTTGAAGCATTGACTCATTGATGAATACACAGTAGATTAATCATGAACATAATATACATATACAAATATAATAAATACTATCATACACAATGGTGACAAGCCTTTTCGCGGTATACCTATTACGTCATATACTAAACAAACTATCTCTCCATAATAGTATATTTTGTGGGAAACAAAATGTCAAATCATTGATCAATGTTGTTGAGATTTAGACTCTAGACTCAAGTTCATCTGAAAGGTTCAACAGGTTCAGATTCTTCAAGCATAATTGCAGCCTCAAAACATTCAGCGGCTTCCAGAGCCAATGAACCATGCTCAGCCTTGTGAATCAGACCAAGATTGAACCATGCACAAGGGTTTGTCCTGTCAAGCCTTAGTGCGTCGGTTATAAAGCTTTTAGCAACTGGAAGTGACGATCTATCACTGAGTTCTCTGAGAACAATGGCAGTTGATATTAGGCTAGGAACATGGTTTGGATCAACATCTAATGCCTTCTCAAATGAAGTTAATGCTTCTTCCCTTTGACCTTTAGCTTGTTGAAGTAAGCCTATAGAATGTCAACAGAATGATATTGAGTAATTTGCATAAAAGAAAGTGGTCAGCTTTGATTTAGATAAAGGGTATTTGGACATGCGTTCTGAAAGCAATTTACATAATGCCAAACTTGGTTTTTAAAAACGTAGGCGCTCCAAGGCATTTAAGTCGCAAAAGCTGAAGCACAATCGAGTGAGATGAGAGCTTCACGTCCCTAAGGCGTGACATTTACCTCGTCTCTTTTCTATATCAGCCTTTTATTTCAAGAATCATTTATAATCTTTTCATTCCCTTGGTTGTTTTTACATATCAACTTCCTAAAGACCTAATTTTGACCAAATTTGACACAGTTGTGCAGAAAGCACCACCTCCAGGCCCCTAAGGCATTTTCCTAGTAACTTCAGGCACGTTATTTAAAATGAAATGCCAAATAGTAAGTACTTTTTCCTAGTAACCTCAGGCGCGTTATGCCGTTATTTAAAATGAGATGCCAAATAGTAAGTACTAGATAATCAGCTGCAGAAATTGTGTTAGGATAATCAACAAATAGGTACCTGTGGCATGCCACCTAGTAGCAGAATGAGGATCAATGGCCTTAGATTTCAGCAAGCACACCTCAGCATCACGCCATTGTGACAAGCTAGTGTACACATGTGCAAGATCATGCCATGTTTCCATCTCTAGCCTACGTTCTTTGTCAATCCTTTTCTAAAAGAAGGGTAAAACCGGAATATTGATTTAGTTAACCAAAATAATTCAAAATAAACAAGAAAATAAATCAATAATACCTTTGATGGTTTTTTATGAAGACCAAAGCTCTTGTTTTGAACTTGAAGAACTGCAAGAAGACGAGTATACGTCTCTATACCATTTTTTAAATCACCTTGTGCAATCTGTAATTTTGCTTTTGTTCTTAAAAGTTCTCCATGATCCCACTTCCCAGTTTCATCCAAAGCAGCATCGATTATATTTTCAGCATCAGAATATTGTTTTTGAGCAGATAAAATACGCGCTAAAAGAATCCATCCTTTTACATTAGCTCCAGCTTCAATTTTCACAAGCTGTTTAGCAAAATAAAGGGCAATATCTAACTTCCTATGTTCTGCATATTCAAGGCTAAGATTAAACAAGATATTAGCATCTTCATGTTTCATCATTTTGTGTGCAGTTTCAAATGCAGTTAGAGCTTCCATCTGTGTTGATATTCTCTCAGAATCCAAATTAGCATTTCTTGATTTTGCAGAAAGTGAGATCCCAAGTAAGTAATTAACAACACTAATCATTTCTTTACAATCCCCTTCGAATTTGGTAATCAATTTCTTAAGGTATGCAATTCCTTCTTCAACGGAATCAGATTGCCCTCCACAAATCTTAGAAGCAAGTAACATCTCAAAAACATATTTATGGTGGTTCTCATTATCTTTATTATTGTTAAATAAACTTCTTAGTAGATTTAAAGATACGACTTCTTCGCCTTCTCCATAGTAACATAGTGCTAAAGTATTGTACCTTTCTTTTCTTTCAAGAATTCCAGGTGGGAATTCTTCAATCTGATGGGCAAGTGCTGTTAAATCACACGAAAGCGATAAAGCAAAAGAAAGATGATAAAAGATTGATGGGTCCCACTCGATAATCCCAAGAACAGTCTTTCTCAAAAGAATCAGTAGCAGAAGAATGGCTTCTTCTAGATTATTCTTGGGTGCATAAGAGCTTTCCATCTGGGATCTAAGATTTGGCGGGCTTGCATCACAACCACTGTATAATAGGAATATAGCAAACTCTTTTTCGATATTCATTCGTGTTTTATTATCAAGATTCCAATGGTAAAGTAGGGCCCGTCGGTACGACGAAATGGCTGATTGTGGATCAGAAGCCAACTTCCAGAGTTCTGGTAACAACTCGACTGATTTATTAACAATTTCTTGAAGTTTAAGATACGAAGAAAAATCAAGAAATCCATCAGGTAATGCAGATTCAATTGTTTCCAGTATTATTCTGCATGATTCAGCAGCTTCTTTAAACCGTCCTAGAGCTTGCAATGACTTTGATTTGAGAAAAATGGCTTCAAACAATAAACTAACAGCATGAACAGACATTTGTGGGGAGTTATCGCTTTGAGAATGGCGTCTGGGTGGTTCAGATCTTCTAGAAAGTGAGCTTTTAATTTTGGGAATAATAGCAGGAATGTCGATACCTTCAAAGACGTGAAGGGCAGCCTCTATGTTTCCTTTTTGATACTCTAATCGACCTAATAACGCTCTTGCTTCCTGTAAGTTCCAAAGATTATCAGTTCATGTTGAAACTGTTGTGGGATTGTTTGGGTGTAAGTTTTAAAAGTGATTATGTGATAATCAATAGTTAGATAAACAGCTGTAAGATGAGGGTGTTTCGCATTGCAATTTGAAAATGATTAACCCTTATAATCATTAATCAGTTTAGTTGCAGATGAAGTAAACTAAGAGGGTTGGCAATTCATGACAGGATAAAAAACACAACACAAACCCAACATAGAAACAATCAGACTTTGTTTTGGGTTGACCTGTCCATTTGTTTAGTTAACAGGTTGCGTTTGGGTTGACCTGCCTAGCTTGTTTAATAATGAGTCGTGTTTAGGTTGTACTAAAAGAAAATAGGTCAACCCAGCGACCTGCTAAGTTGTTTAAATTATGGGGTTCCTTCAAAATTTCCATTTCTTGAGGGAGTTGTTTAGAAAGTTTCAGATATGTTTTTTTATATTTTTTTCCCTTGAACATGAAAAATGAAATATTGATTACCCATTTAAGGTTTTACACTTCTTTGGCTCTCTCAATCTCACCAACTCCCCAAAACCAGCACAACAAGTTGAATATAATTTAGATTAAATTTACTTTTAGGCAGGTTGAATTTTAAGCAGATTGACCGACTGGCCCGTTAAGCTGTTTTGACCCATCAACCCGTCCAACCTGTTTAAATAAATAGCTTACGCAGGCTGTGTCTAGGTTACATAGTATTTAATGTGTCTATGCTACAGTTCATATTATTCACACATAATTATACAGGTAATGTTTGGGTTCATCAATATTAACCCCCAAACCAAAACCAACCATCCCTCGTATGGGTTATGTTCAACTACATCAATTTCAGCTTGCCAACACAAACCCACCATCCTGTCAACCTGAAATGACTGCCACCCCCAACTAAAATCAAGACTATTGCATCTCTAAGCCACAATAATCATATGAAAAGTTTCAAAACACATAGCCAAACAACCATCGCATAGCTATGATCATAACATGTTCCAAAATAATATCATTCAAAAAAAGAAAAAAAGTAGAATCAAATTGAGCAAATTTACCTCATAATTAAGAAAACCACTCTCACGAAGAGACGATTCTGCTTCTTCTATATTGCTATTATCCAACTTCGGATCAGCTTCACCAGGTCGCGAAGAATAACCGCTAGCAGAGAAGTCCCTAGTGGCTAAAGATTCTGAAGAAGCATTCATTTCCTTTTTTCCCAATTGCTCTCCGGAGTAAAAGCATTTCATCATCATCTTCTTTAGTCTCCCACTCAATCTGATTCTATATCTATTAATCCACTCTTTAAGTTTCATTTCCCCCCCTCACATCTGAAATCTTTTCAAAAACAAACACAAATCATAAATTAGACACCCACCCAATGGCAATCAAGATTCTATATTATATATCAGTTAACACAATGGTTACAATCATGTGAGCAGGAGCCAAACAAGCACCTAATCATCATTTCAAACAAAAACCCTCAAATGTTGAGCACAATTTTTCACCAATGGAGATCAAGATTCTATGATACATATATCAGTTAAAACAATGGGTGCAATCATGTTAGCAGGAGCCAAACAAGAGCCTAATTGTCAATTCAACACCAAAAACACAAAACTTGAGCACAAATGTTCATCAATGGAGATCAAGATTCTAGTTATATATCAGTTATATCAGTGGATTTAATCATGTGAGCAGGAGCCAAACAAGGACCAAATGGTAATTTCAACCAAAACCCACAAATCTCGAGCACAATTTTCCACCCCCACTTTAACAAAAGTCAAGCTTTCTTATCCCCAAATCTTACTGAACAGCAATTCAAAGCTCAGAAAGCAAAAAAGGGAACATAAATAGAGTAAAAAGGGGAGGAAGACGAAGACGAAAGCTGGTAAAAGAACAGTAAAAATTGAAACATGGGTACCTTTTTGATCCCACAAGACATGAAAACAAACACTACCCATTTGATTTGAAAGCATCCAAATGCCCCTTTTTGGTGGTTGAATCGTATCCAAAGCTTGATTGATTGTTGTTCAAATTGATGTAGAATTAAAATTCCCCTTTATGGTTGGTGATGGTGATGATGATGATGGATGATGATAATGAGCATGCAATTGGAATGGGAGTGTGAAAAGGAAAGGGAATGGGTGTGATTGATTTCAAGAAGTGTGAGTGAATGTGAATTGAATGGATTAATAATAAATGATGGATGTGAATGGAGGGAAGACTTTTTTAGTATGACTTTTTGAATAAGCTCTTTCTCCCATGTCATTAGCTCTTAATTAATTATGTTTAACAGTTAAAGTTGTTCATTTGTCTCTTAAGTTAATTGAATCTGTGTTTGATGTTGGGTATTCAGTAATGTTTTAGAAAATGAATCGGACATTGAACCGGTCATTTTAAGGTTTACTAGTTAGAATGGTTGGATCGAACATCCGGATTTAAAAGTCTGATAACATCATATATATATATATATATATATCAAGTTTATAAATAAAATCTAAAAATACTATATGTTTTAAAGTGGATATATGCCTTTACACAATATTAACACTTAATTAACTAAAATACGTATTATAAATTATTAAAGTAATAATAAAAGTAATAATTCGGAAAGTAAAAAGAAATAATAAAGTTTTAAAATCCAGTCCGCCCACCAAGCCAATTCACCGGTCCTACCGGTTACCTGATGGTTCAAATGAAATAGTTCAAATACACGTAAACGAATCGATTTCCGGTCCGAACAGTCTGGTCCACTTATGAAAACACTGGTATTAAGAATTCCGTCGTTTTAGCCAATTCGGTTTTTAAATAAATTTAAGTTGAATAGTTAACTACCGTTTAGGTTTAGAAAAGAAAATTCAAACTAACTGATTTTACATGAATCTATCAATAAAATTTTATTGTTTAGAATCGTTAGTTTGTATTAATTTTTTGAAACCGGTAAAGATGGTGATGAATATTATACATATGTCTAATTCTATATTTCCAAAACAAAAGAGAAATAATAATGAAAATAAACGATCAATTCATTTTAAGCTATAGTTCTAAGTTTAGAACATGAATTAGTTCGTAAACTAAACAATTATAAACCCCTATCAAATTATATAAATCTTAAACTAGCTGAATCAACCAACTTAATTTTTAGTTCACATTTGTAATGGTTTTTAACAAGATAACTAAAAGGTGAGATTTAGCATAAGCCATGTTTTAAAACCTCAAAGAAGTTGGTTCCACGTTTTCTTTTTCTATGTTTTTGTTTAATGTTTTTTGATGATATTTCGTGTGATAATTATTTGTAGTCTTTTAATATTTATCAATAACAATTGAGGTGAAGTGAATTTTATTAGTTTCAAAGAGAGTACTTATTTTGAAGGTATTAAAAGTCAAAGACGACTGTGAGAGTTGATAGAGTGATAGGTGATGCCGTGATGATGGCGGCAACTTGAATTTATGTAACTTAAAATTTCTAAAAAGGGTGTATTTGGATGATTGATAATTACCTTTTTTTTCTTTTTCTGCCACTACGCTTGCTGCTAAGTCATCTCCGACTCCTTGAACGAGGGGATGAAAGAGCATTTAAAAACATATTTTTTAACAGCATCGATTTTTATTTTACCAAACAAAAAAACACGGCTTAGCAAAAGGCTAAGATACAGTTTGTTTTTCAAAGATAATATGTTTGCATTATGCGAATCATATTAAAAAACATCTGTAGAAAAAGAGGTAAAACAAAGTTTTGTAATCTGCAAAAATAAAACCGTTGATTTTAACTTTCGCAGGATGTTACGATATAATTTCCAACAAATAATACTTCCTAAAATAAAAAAATTAACCCATATTCAACCAAGAAACAAAGAAGTTAGGATTTGTAAACAAATCAAAAGAATCAAAATTAACCCACATTCAACCACATCCACATGTATAAAAACAAAATTAAACAAGATAAACATGTTACCCGATGATTAGGAGGGTGGCCGGCGGCGAGATGGGATGTGTGATGGTAGTGGTGAGCGACAAGATGGGGTGCGTGAGGATTGGGGTGCGCAAGGGTTGGGGTGCCACAACCGTCGGTGGCCGGCGGCGAGGGAGAGGGTGGCCGGTCCAACCGAGAATCGGAGGGGTGGCCAAACTGGTTCACATCAATTCGTTTTGGAGGGGTTCGACTGGCCAGTTCTTCCCGAATCGGTGGTCAGACCGGGAACCAGACCGGTGGTCGGACCGGATTTTAATTTTTTTATTTTTTGAAGTTTAATGGGTAAAAACGAGGTGTTGAAGAATAAATTAGTATTGTTAAAATTTATATATAATTATAAAATACACACATAAATTACTTATATTAAATTATATATATATAATTATATATAATATCATATATATAATTATGACGTTATCCGGTTCTTAAATCCGATCCGACCACCAGACCAGTAACTCAGTTTGATGTCCGGTTCGACGTTCGATACGGTTCTGAAAACATTAAAAAAACTCACTTGATTGACATATAAAGTAAATTATTTTACAGAAATAGATGGACAATATATGCAATCATTTAATGAGAAATTCTTTGTTTGACACCACAAACGGGTCTTCTATAGTATACCCATGCCCGCTCTTAATTAGCCCTGGTCCCAATATGTGACCCATGGACCTTATAAATCCTACGGGTATTTTGGAAAGATAAATTCGTCTACTCCATGTTCTTTTAGTAACATATAAATATTCACTCTTTACTTTGGTGGGAAAATATTTACTATTCTGTAATATTTTTCTATAACTTTCATTGACACCACCTAAGAATCCAGCTTTACGAGATGTTTGGATGTGGGATCCTAAAGTTTACGTGTTTTTTAGATCAATTACGTATATTTATTGTAGTAAAGCGAGGTGCAGAGATGTTTGGATGAATGGATGTGATTATGGTGTTTGAAGATGTACTAATTAGATATTTGAGTGTTTGACAATCATTTAACTGAAAAACAAGATTAGGTCTTAAGAACATAAAAATCATACATAAAAATAAAATGAAATCGATAAATAGCTTCAATTTACTTAGATTGTCAATTCTTTGGCTATATTAACATGATAAACCTCCTACATGTTTCTTTTATTCATCTTCCATGCTACATGTATATTACATTTTGATAAGAATAATTATTTTTTTGTTATCATAACTAATGAATTTGTTTATAAGAACAAATTTAAAATAAAAAAAAAGTTCTTGAGGGTCAATCTAGCTTATCTAACTCGTGGCACTAAAAGATATCCATTGCACCTGAACCCGTTATGACCTATTGCTCACCCTCCTACCCGTTATCGTCTTTGGCCTCCATTTCACCTAGTTCAGTAGTTTTTATATTATAAACCTAGTTAAATGAGCTGCTACCAAAATAAAATACATATTAAAAGGGTCCATTATACTTGAGCAAGTGTGAAGTAAGGAGATCTTAAACATTCAACAAAGATGAGTAAAGAAAAGAACCAAAAAAAGTTGTTTTATTATATGCAATTAGATAACTTATGTAATCAACTATACTACTCATGTGGCAGAGGTGTATGTACATACACAAGAGAACCGCTTACTAAATCCTAAGGCCCATTGGGCCTATAATGGGCTAACACCAATAACGTGATAACAAAAAATTGCTTATTAAAGCATTTTAGCATTGTAAACTGATTGCAACTAGTATAAACTTGGTTCCCCAAAACTTGTTTTGACCATTAACTAATCGGATATTTAGAAGCACAATCTGTTCATCTGAGCATTGTAAATTGTTTATTGCAACTAAAGATGCAATAATCACATACTTCAAATTCAAAAACATTAATCCAAACACCCCCTTAAACAAATTTATTGTACTGTAATCATCAAGAGGAAACACCTCAATTTCACATCTTATAATAGAGAAAGAGAATGAAGAATAAAAGGTTCTACATCACACCCGACACTAATAATCAAACAAGCCTTTACAAATATACGAAGATGTTAAGATACATTATAATATCAACGATACATTCCATCAAACTGCGCCACAACAAACTCAGTGCACAAGGTTCCTGCATAACTGGGATCCACGCTGTTGGCCACTATGGGCCTGATGAACGCATCCTTAACATGCATTGCTGCAAGAGGCCAACCAAAAACAAAGGATTACAGCTTTGAAACATCAAAAGGCGTTTGCGATCCTTTGTGCAAGACAATAAGCAGTAGACTGTATGGTAATCATCGGATTAACACCAACGGCCGATGGTAAAACACTAGCATCACAAACATATAGCCCTTCTGCTTCCCAACTCTCACCATTCTCATCAACTGCACCTTCATTTTCACTTCTTCCCATCCTGCAGCTCCCCATCTGATGTGCAGAACAATAAATACTCCAATCTTTCACCATCGACAGAGGCCCGTCTCGTGCATCCACCGTCTCCAAGAACTCCTGTATATCTTCATCACTACAACCCTTACATCTAAACCTCCTTCCATCAGAACTTTGAGTTCCTACTTCACTCGCTCCAGCAGCGATCAAGACCCTGATTGCCTGTTTTAACCCTTTTTTGAGGTTGTCTACGTCGGTTTTATGAAAACTGTAGTTAATCCTTCCTGATGATTTCACTTCACCAGACCCATAGTCTTTAACCAACGCGAACACATGCGCTGTTCTAGAGTATCTCACCATTCTTTCCTTAAAGTCTTTGCCCGAAACCCATGGGCATAATGCAGCAAAAGTCCCTGGGCCAAGCGCGGGGACCTCTAAGATGTAACTCTCATCAAACTCAGGTTTATGAACAGATGTTAAAATCCCACCTTCATAGTTTTTACCTGATAGATTTGAATCTTTTTCTGGAAAGTATCCCCATGCCATTAGAACAGGATGAAGATGAAGGTGTTTACCGATATTCGGGTTCTTTAGCCCACTAGATATCATCAATGGTGGTGTCAACAGCGATCCACAAGCACATATCGTCACTTTAGCCTCAATCTGGAGTCTTTTAGAGATTTTATGATTCAAAACATGTGAAATGACTCCTAAACACTTCTTTCTTCGTCTCTTTTCGTCATGATTCTTTGTTAACATAAGTTTTTCTGCTTTACATCCGGTTATGATCACTGCACCATGATCCACAGCATCAACCAACCACGTCGAATCGGTCCCTTTTTTCTCACCCGATCTGCACCCATAACAACACGAACCACAGTAATGATTTTCTGATGCGTTCTGTGGCACGAAATCGACTTTCAACCCAAGATTCTCACACCCTTTACGCAGAACTTGATTCTGAAACCCTTCTTTAATACACTTCTTAGTAACACCAATTCTTTCACACACTTTTTTCATTGTAGAAGTGTACTCATGGGTTCTGTATAAGCTAATGTTATGATCCTCCCCCCATTCTTTTAAAACAGTCGGTGGCGTCTCAATGCAGGCCGACCAGTTGACCGCTGAGCCGCCACCGACTGTAGATCCTGCTTGGATCATTATTCTTCCGTCCAGTGTCGGAAGAATTCCGCCACATTCATAGAGTTGATCCAACGAAGGACCCTCGAGTTTAGAATAATCTTTTTGAGTAAAGTAGTTTCCTTTTTCAAGAACCACCACTTTCTTGCCGGATTCTGCAAGTACGGCAGCTGCAACACCGCCGCCGCAACCGGATCCGATGATCACTACATCGCAGGTTATCTTGCAGATGTTTTCTTTGAGGTTTTCTGTTACTTCTAAACCTTTTTGCATGAGGGAATTCACGAGTGTTTGATCGGTTTCTTTCATGGTTTCCACTATTCCTTTGTGTAAAGGTCGCTTGTTTTGTTCATTGGGGTGTTGTTCATCAGTGTCTACATGGTATCCGATGGCTTCCCATGAAGGGTTGTTTGAGTTTTCATTAACCTGTAGGAAATTTCCAGAAATTCATATCTTCAAGTAATAATAATCATACTGTTCAATCTACGCCCACAAATTACTTAAGGTTGTATGATAAAAACATAGGTAAGGTTGTATGATAAAAACCAATTAACCTGATCGGACGTCGAACCGGACACCTTACTGGTTTGGTGGTCGGACCGGATGACGTCATAATTATATACATAGTATATTATATATATAATATATATGTAATTAAATATAAGTAATTTATATATGTATTTTATAGTTATATATAAAACTTAAATATATTTGTATATCCATCACACTAATTTATGGTTCAACACCCTGTTTTTACATATTAAAATAAAATAAAAAACCAAAATCCGGTCCGAACCGGTCCGGTTTCCCGGTCCGACCACCGCCGGGACGAACCGGCTGGTTCGACCAGACAAAAACGAACCATAGCGAACCAGACCGGCTAGGGGGCCGATCCCCGGTCGAACCAGTCGGACCGGCTGGTCCGATCCGGTCGCGAAAACAGTGATAAAAACATAAGTTTGTGAACACGTGATATTTTTTTGATATCACTGTTTAGTTTGGTCTTTACGTTCTAAATTTTTGTTGTAAAGTACCAAAGAGATACAATGTTTTTAAAACCGGATTGAGCAACAAACCGGTTATTTAAACAGTTCACTGGTTGGACTAATCGAACCAGATTTAATCATATATAAAACGAATATTAAAATTATATATGTTTTAAGGCGTATTTACACTTTTAACAAATATTAAATTATTATATGTTTTAAGGTGTATTTACATTTTTAACACAATATGAACACTTAATTAACTAAAATACACGTTATAAATTACTAAATAAATCAATATTAATTTTTTTTTAAAAATTTGGTCTGATTATCCGGTTCTTTTCAACTGGTTTGATGAGTAACTGCCCAAATGCAAACAACCACATCAGTTCTATGACCGGTTCTTGATCCGACCCGCCGTTCCTTCTAGTTTTGAAAACATTGAAGTGATGAGTGATTTTCGTGGGGAAGTCCTAGAAAGCGTGTTTTCATTATTATTGATGGTGTCAACTTGTCATTCGATAATGTCATTTTAATAGAAAATGAGTGCCAAAAGGTTTAGAATAATTCAATGTAATCAAACGGGTATATTAGTTTAATTTATCTGTTAAACACGTCACGTGACTTTTCCAAAAAGGATAAACAAAGAGAGAGTATAAATATTCAAGTCTTAAATATGATGCTCTAATATCAAATTAGACCCCTTCAAAAGAGTGAAGTCACAAGCTCAATAAATGAAAAGGAAAAGTAAAAGTCACTTGTGATAAACCAGCAACTAAAGTTATTTCTCATTCTTGTTATGAAAAATAGTTGAAAAGTATATATTCAAAAAACTAATGTCCTATAAAGCATAATTTTAATGAAATATATCCTCTAATAAAAGTTGATTAAAAAAACAAAACAACTATTGTAATCAGAGGTGTTTACAAATATTTGAATCTGAAAATCCAAATCCGAAATATTCGAAAATTCGTATACTGATTTTGAAAATTTTCGGAAATTCGGATATCTTAGTATCAGAAAATTTAAAAATATATTTTATTATTATTTTAATTTAAAGGTTTTTTTTTATTTTAAGTTTGGACTTGTAAGTGTATTTTGGGAATTGTTCAAAGTGTATTGATTTTTTACATTATGTTTATAATAGCATATATCTAATTATTATAAAAAAAATTAAAAAATTAAAAAATGTAGGTTCGGGTATCCGAATTGCCATCCGTATCTGAAATTTCGGATATCCAAAATTCTGGATACATATAGTGATTTTTACTATCCGAAAATTTCGGATACCGAATTTCAGACATCCGACTTTAAACACCTCTAATTGTAATAGTTTTATTTCTTTTATCATCGTACATATTGATTATTTAAAATTTACATAAACGACTAGAATTTTTTTTAATCAACCTAACTAATTAATTCATAAAAGAATTAACTCATTTTAATGCGGTGACTGACTACATGACTTAGGGATCAATACCATACCGGTAATGAAAATACCGGTAACAAATATTTGAAAAAATGGGTACCTAATACCGTACCGAATCTATCCGTTCATATCAATACCGGTTTTTTGGTACTTAACAATTTGGTACAAAATTTTTAAGGGTGCAAACAAGTTGAGCTGCTCGTGAGCTACTCGAGATCGGATCTATAAAAAGCTCGAAACGAATCAAGCTTTATCGAAAAGCTCATTTAATTATCGAGCCCGAGCCCAAGCTTCATGTATAGAGGTCGAACCGGCTCGCGAGCCTAAGCGAGCTTTTTATTTATACATTATTATTTAATTTATTAAATATATTATATAAACAATATTTATTATATATAAAGTTATGATAGAAACAATTAAATAATATGTATAATGTTATATATAAAATATACAAGTATAAATATATATCAAAATTAAATATAAAAATATTAAAAATAATACTTAAATAGCTACATGAGCCGAGCTCGAGCTTCAAAAATAAAGCTCGAAACGAGCCGAGCTCGAGCTCTCCTAAGTCATCACGAGTCGAGCTTGAGCTTATACGAGCTCGGGCTCAGCTCGGTTCGGTTCGTTTGCACCCCTACACTTTTTTTTTCTTTTTTTGACACAACTTAAGTTCTTACGTGAATCTTGAATACAAATTTAAAAAATTATAATACCAAAAACATTCAAAATACCTCAAAACTAAATAAATAACAAATAACATTCGTAGTGTTAAACTTTAAACATAAAACACTAAAAATGTCATAAAAAATTGAAAATTCTATATGTTAAGAATTACAGCTATTGACAATGAAAGTGTCGTTAGAATGGCTAATCAAAAATTGTCATATTTCATTATTCATAGTGGGTATGGACCAATTAAATAGTTCATCCACGGGACACTTCTACATCCAAATTATTGATTTTGTCGTGTCAAATTGGTGTCACATTTAAACTATACCAAAAAAAGCACTTAAAATTAAGTAACGTATCATTTAGGATTTAATGATGTGTCAAACAAGTTGAAAGTCGTAACAAATCACCTGAGTAAAGAAGGCATAAAGACATAGGCACTTGACGAACACGAACCCGAGTCGAATGGGCGTTAGAAAGCTATGTTTGAACCATCTCTGCACGATCTTTTCCCGTTTACGTAAACAAATTTCCGAGAATTTGTTTACGTACGGCCATTCACGCGAAAAACAAAGCGATCCAGCAACCAAAAGCGTACCCACCCTCGTCGAAAGAAGCTTCAAAACCAATCGAACCACCATAATTGCCTCGAAAAACGCCTTGTTCACGAGCAAATGAGCCACCTGTTCACAATTCAATCACCTTGATCAAATTCAATTTCACAATCGCAACTATCAAATCGATTGATGATGTTACCTTATTTGGAATTGGGTGTTGGGAACCCGAAAGAGTGGAGAATAACTCGATTGATTCGTTGGTTTTGTTGTCGCGATCATGATCGAGAGAATTCGAAGGGAGGGGTTGCAAAATCACCTCACATATGCTGGTCAAAGACTCCATTTCTGATGAACAAAGGCTTGCAATTTTGTGATCTTCATCTTTGTTGCCTCTTAACAAAGGGTAACAATTTCTTTCTCTCTCATTATTCATATCTCTATATGTGTGTGTGTGTGAATCGTGTTAGGTGTGTGTACCAGTGTTATGTATTTCGACATCTATATATAGTAGTAATATATGTGTATAAAGTGTTATAAATGGTTTCTTGACATTAAAATAGACATTGATAGGTGGCACTCTCGTTTTCAATTACACTATTAATCACGTGTTTAATTGGTTAAACGGGCAGCTTAAGTCAACCAAGCATTAACTCGGGTTTGAGCCAGTAATATTATGGGCTCGACTCGATATTTATCCTTTAGCTTAAGCTAGCTCGTGTCATGTTTGGTAGTATAAACCTTAAATAAAATGTTTAACACATTTAGTTATATGGAGTCTCGAAGAATACAATATAAAGTAACGAGGAAATGAGCTATGTATGCGAGTTAACAAACAAGTTACTTGAGCCGAACCACTAGCTAGTCAAATCACCTCGAGCGTAATCAGTTCGAATTGTTGAGATTTTTTGCAAAGAGTCGAGTGAGGAGAGGCCCTCACGTCTGCTTAACAGAGCGATGTGAGTGAATTGCCACCGACTAGAGTTCGGCTTCTGCATTTACATAGTAAAATACAGCTTGTGTTTTTAATAAGCTAATTTATACGAGTGAGCGAGCTACGGATTACCAACAATGTGAACAAGCATATACAAAATAACAATTTTAATATCTTCTGAGAAATACTATAGATTTGTATAATAAATTTATTAGTTAAGTTTTACAAGCGTTCTTGCAACAATAACTTGATTCAAACAGGAGATAAGTTATATTTTTAAAATTTTATATTATCATCAAAACTCATTACTGGTAAATTTGTGTTATACAAGTAACCTTTAAGAGATTATGTTAGTAAACGAGAAAAAACAAGATTCAAACCTAAAGCCTAGTTTAGTATCCCTAATGTGATTCCCTTGATGTAAATTACTTAAAACGTGTCACATGATAACTTGGCAAACAATATAGACTATATATGCTGAACTTTTGAACCGCTAATGAATTGTTTTTTTTATAAGTAGTATATGACTATGGTTGGTTAAACATAGAGTATTAAATTACATCATGACATCGTTAGTTAAATTGAAGTTGCAACGTTTTTCCTTTCATAGTTGATATTTGTTGTGACGATAAATGAAGTTTGAAGATGCCACTTGACTTAATATCAGGTGCAACGTTACATAATGGGCCTGGAACGTTACATAATAGGGTTGTTAGAAAAATATGAAACTGTTACAAAGTATTTAAGGGTCTAATACGTTCAAAGGTAATATGTTTAAAGCATCCTCAATTGTGTGTAAAATTATAAACCATTGTTTTGAAAACCGGACTAGACTCCGGTCGGACTGGGAACCTGACTCCAATCTGGTACGGTTCGGTGCTTAAAACTATCTTGAAGTTGAACCGATGGTTGGACCGATAGGAGTGGTATTCGGACCAGTCGAATTGGGAACCGGGCCGGTCATACCGAGGTTTGGACCAGTCGAAATGGATATATGTTTGAATTTTATTAGTATTTTTTACATATATTCATTTTATAATTAAAATTTTGTCCATCTCTTATATCCGATCCAACCGATCGAACCAATACGATCAGCAAACTGGTAAGACGTCATGTTCATTGTCAAGTCTGGTTCTGAAAGCATCGATATAACAAAGTATTTATGTTACTTTGATGGTTTTTAATATACATAAACATACTACTTGTTAAAAAAACACATACTTAACCGTGTAAAAAATATAAAGTTCAAAAAATATGAACTATTGATATAAGTTATTGTAGTTCTTAAACACTTTTTTAACTCTCAAACGATCCTAACTCACATAAAAAATAAAAAAAACATATACAAACATTAGTTTGAGGAGTTTATATATTATTCGATAGTTTTAACGTACAAAAACATACTCAGCTGTGTGTAAACACATGTGTATTACATGGGTTTGATAATAAAAAATATAAGAATGAAATTCTAAATATTGAAATAATATATTATATATAAAACAGTTTTAGAAAATATGAAATATATGATATCTTTTTATTTGCATATGAGAAATAAATCAGCAAATATTGAATTGTTTCTTTAAGTAAATAAAAGTTGAAACCTTAGTCGTATAAGTCTATATAAATTACTGTATTAATAACTAACTACCATAAAAAAGTAAAATTATTTTGGTAAAAATGAAAATTTTACGGTCTATAATTGTGCTAGGTGTCATGTTAAGATGTTTTTTTTATCAAAGTAGTATAATATAATATGATATGATATATAATAAAATAATGTTTTAAGGTGTCACGTGTTATGATATTTGGCTTTCTCACTTTACTTTGTCGCTCTCTTTTTTGAATAAATGATAACAGTATATATAGTAATAATATTATTTAAAATATTTTCATATTAAAAAAATTAGATATTATAAAAAAACATATTTTTATTAAAAACACACTTTAAATAAATAAAAAGATATAGTATTTGATATATCATTTATTAAACTCGTGTATATATATTACACTACAAAAAAAATAAAATAATAAAGACATCTATTGCAAGTTGCAAATTTAATAATGTTTAATTCAATGGGTTTAGCCCCACGGTCCAGTCTGGCAAAAATTATAAGGAGAAAAAAACTTTAAATTTTCACACAAATTTTCGACAAATAGGTATAAGACAAAACGTGGTCGCCAATTCGTCACAACAATATAAAGCTTTCCGCAATTTCTCAAAAAAGTTTTAACAGCTTATTAATTCTAAATAATCACTATATATTAAAATTTTTAAATATATAGTTATTCAACCAACCACAAAAGCGTTACGTTTAATAACTTTAGAAAATTATCTTAAATAAGAAAAAAAATCAAGTAGTATATTTCTATTTGTTTAATTATTAACTGTGTTAAACGTCACATCACGTCATGTGATACATTATAAAAACTAACTAAATTTAACAGAGACTTTTATTGGTAACAAAATTAAAAGTTAAGATTTATATTGGTCAAATTGTTATCTGAGATTAATATTAGCTGATAGTCAATAGTTTGGATTATGATATTTATAAAATAGTAATTACCAACTTCGGTATGTTTAGTGGGTTGTATGATGTGTTTAGTGAGTTGTACCCACTTTTGTATTTTTCTTAAACTTTAACTTTTTTTATTATAACCTACTACTTTTACTTATTTTACCATTTAACCCTTATATATATATATATATATATATATATATATATATATATATATATATATATATATATATATTAATTTCATCTTTGATCTCCCATACTTTTCGTATTAAACAATTTTTTGTTATGTGTTTTTGTCTAAATTTTTCGAGTAACACACCGCAACCCGTGTGTGTGATTCAACATTTTTACCCTTAATGTTTTTCCGATATAACGACCCTATCGCAACACACTGGTTCTAGATTGACTTACATATTGTTTTATATGTTTTGCGTTTCGCTTACGTGGTTCAATGTTTTTACGCTTACTTTTTGTTTGATTTTATTCTCTTCGTTTTTATTTCCTTTTAAATACGAGTTTTTCGGTTTTGGTGGTCACTTGCTGTTGTGAGCCATTGGTGGCACTTGACATGATTTTACGCCTCCCGCTACAATGCAGGGAGGGCTTAATACTAGTATATACTAATTATCAAATTTGTTGAGCGTTATAGATTATACAATATGTTTTAATGGGTTGTATCCATCTTTTGTTTTTTTAATCTTTAACTTTTGTCTTTTAACCTATCATTTTACATTTTTTTACAGTTTAAATCCAATATTTTTTTACTTTTAATCTTAGTTCATATACTTTTTATATTTATAATTTTTTTATTTTACGTTTCAGTCTAAATTTTACAAGTTAACATGCTGCAATGTGTGTGTGATTCCACGTTTTTACGATTATTCCCCCCCTGTAACGGCTTTGTCGCAACGCGCTGATCGTATATCGACTTACTTATTTCTTTATATATTTTACGTTTTTTCTACGTGGTTTAACTTTCTTTGTCTACTTTCGTTTGGTTTTACTTATTCGGTTTTTATTTCTTTTCTAATACGAGCATTTATGGTTTTGATGGTCACTAACAATGGTATGCCATTAGTGCTACTTGGCATGGTTTATGCATTCCACTGCAACTTGGGGGGCTAAATTTATACTAGTTAAAATATAATTTCCAATCTAAAGAGGGGGAGAAGTATATACTTAGCCTTGTAAATGAACTGAACGTTTATGAACTATTCGGCGGAAAGTTCGTTTATATGGGGAATGAATAAACATGAACAATAAATATGTGTTCTTTAATTAAACGAATAAATATGAACACATGTTTTGTTCGTTCGTTTACGTTCATGAACAATCATTTAAGTTCGTTCATATTTATGCTCGTTAAATTACGTTCGTTTATTTTTGTTCATTTACGTTCGTTTATATATATTAATATATAATAAAGGGTATTATGTGTTAATAGTTGAAACATAATGTATTAAGTTATACTGGAAACCTATAAGTTTAGTGAGATTTTGATTTTTACTAATACATTTAAAAATTCAAAAGTTATCACTTAAAGGGTTAGTTTTTTGTGTTCATTTATGTTTGTTTATTATTGTTCATTTAAGTTCGCTCATTATAGTTCATTTGTATTTGTTTTTGTTTGTGAAGTGTTCATTTAGCTTTTTAACGACATGAACATTTTATTTTCTTAATGAACGAAATGAACACAAAATCATGTTCGATAATGTGTTCGTATGCGGTATAAGTTAAATGCACGAACACGAACATGCATCTATTACTATACTATACTATGCACGTTCTTGCATTCTTTTGCTAGCAATCATCATATATTATTTTACGTAGTTGTTTTTCAAATATGCTTTTATAGTTTTGCCTGTTATTTTAAATTGGATAAATGTAATGGTTAACCTAATTAAAATATGGAAAATTGGATTTTAATAATCTAAACTATTACCAATTGACTGATAGTAATCCATACTAATTTGACCGGTAACGCTCTCAACTTTAATTTTATTAACCAACAACAGTCCCGGTGACATAATTTTCAAATTTTTACGTTCGATTTATATCTATTTTAGTCTCAATTTAGCTTGTATGTTTCTTCGTTTCATTCATTTTTGCGAACCGAATCGAGTCCAAATCAAACGTAAAAAATTGAAAATTATGTCACCGGGACTGTTGTTGGTAATTAAAGTGAGTTAGTGTTTGGTACGCAAGAATGAGTGACGGAATTGAATGAACCATTGAGAGTGAATGAATAAATATATGTTTGGTTGGTGAAGATAATAAAATGAACCATTACATAGTTTGATTACATTCCCTCAAATTCATTCAATCCAACCTCCTTTTTTTTCATTCCATCCCTTTTTTCATCATTAGTCACCAACACCATCCACTCACCCAACACAACAACCACCATCGGCCACCAAGATCGTTCATCACCGGCAACCACCACAAGGCACGCTCGCCACCACCTCCATCGACGATCGCCACCAGCCACCGGCCGCTGTAATGATTTCATTCTTTCATCCATTACATTCCCTTATTCATTTCATTCTTCGTCCATTTCATTACCCCATACCAAACAGACCTTGAAAGTTGAGAGTGTTACCGGCTAAATTGATAGTATGGATTATTATCGGCAAATAGGTAATAGTTTGGATTATTAAAATCCAATTTGCCTTAAAATATTGATATGTTATAAGGTTTAATAGACTAAAATAACTAACTTGTTATTGTGTTTGTTAAATTCCTATAGTTTTTTTAAATACACATACATATATAACATGACAAATTTCAAGCACCCGAGGAGATCGGATCTTTGGCGATCGCCTACCACGCTCCCCCTTAAGGCCTCCCCTGCCTCTCACCCTTATACCATACTTTCTAGAGCTTCGACCCTGTAAATCTATTAGCTAACAAGAGAGTTTGTATCAAGTATCTGAGTATATGTAGTGTTGTCTCTCCTCATGAGATTAAGGGTAAGACCTACGAGTCTCGTAATAAACAATGATGTAGATTTAAAAGTAATATTAGATGTGTGTCTATTTTGTTCTACAAAACTAAAATAAAAAAATCATCAAAATGTAAATATATTAGATGCTTTCTTATAAGAGGGAGCAAAGTGGAAGTGTGAAGGTAGCATGAGAGCCCATGTGGCTCTCGGTATCGAGAGTGAACACAACCTCACCTCCTTTGAGTGTAGTGACAGATCTTGAGCACTCATATATGGGAGCGGGGGGCAAAATTAAATTTTTTTAAACAGGGCGAACTCGATATATATAAAACAATTTACACTAACGAGAAAAAAATTTACACTATCAGACCGAAACATATGAGTGGGTTTAAATGGGGTTAGTCCGGAACACGGTACTCCAACACACCCTTACACAATTGTACATTAAGCTTTAAAGCTTGTAAATTTGTTAGAGTGGAGATGGGCTGCTATCGTGGTGGACCTTGTGGTAGCGGTGGGGGTTAAGTATGAGAGACTAAACATGCAATCACGTGGCTTAATTGTAGCCATTCATATTATAAACCTTACTTAAACATTTTATCAAAATCAACGGTTAAATATCACACGCCATTTATGACATTTATTTTCGATTTCTCAACTAAACATGCACACACACTCATTAACACTCAGGAACTCACTTCCACGTAGATTCTCGGGGTTCACTTCTTTCTCGAACGTGACTTAATCATCGCCATTCAAATATAATAATATTATAGTATTTTAATATATTATAGTATATATTCAATTTCTCAATATGAGTATTATTAATGACATTAAAGTAGATGAAATATAAATGAATTTAGTAATTGCTGTAGGTCTAAATCTTATTCATTAAATGAGTAGACAACAAGATGGGAAAGCAACCGTGGGTAGCCACAAAAAGATTTTTTTTTTAAAAAAAAGAAAGCGCCACAGAAAGAAAAATCAAAACCGGCAAGAAAAACTAAAACCTAAAATATTCGGTATGATTCATACGATATGTACTCGGATGTGAAATAAGATATGAGATTAATTATAAATTTTTTTTTGGGTTGGAGATGAGATTGGTAGTAGATGATGTTGTAAAAATCATTCTAGTATGACTTATTTTGTTTTTATCAAATGAGAAATTTGAGTATACATTAATACAAGTTACGAGTTGCATGCGGAGTATACGTTTGATTAAAACAATTTTAATTTATGATAGAAGCAACCGTAGTCATGGTGGTAACTAATTTTGCAATACTATCATAATTTCTAGTAGTGAATGATTTGATAAGTAGTGATTGACCATTAGTAGCAACTTTAGGTTTAGTTGCAACTATGAGTATACAGTATGAACCCTAACTTTGTTATTACATATGGTCAAACAATGGTAGCAACTAATGGTCAATAGTAAATTTGTAACTATCTATGGATGGATGCTCAATAGTAATCGTGGTACTATAGTTGGCTGGTAGTTACACATTTACTACAGATGATGTTGTTTTTGCTGATGTAACTGTCAATGACTGATAGTTATGGTAGTGATTACCGCTAACTATGTATTTTCATGAGGGGTTACAGTGACTCATTTTATTGTTCGGTCCCTATATAAAATCTTATTTAATAAAATTTATAAATCAATATTATAGAAAATTCATACTCGTTCTTGTATTAACTTTTTGTCTTATCCAATTAAATATTTTTACATTGACGAAATGAATTTGCCCAAAAATGATCTTTACATGATTTACATAGTATCTAAGGTGTTATAAAATCTAGAAAACACCAAGAGATGATACTCATATTGAAACTAAATCTATTACATATTGTTAAAGAGTATAATAAATAATGTTGTCAAATTGATAAAAACTGACATTATTAAAAATGTAATTTTGTTCAAAATATATTTGAGCATTTTTATGTTTTCAATTGGTTTTGTGGGTGAATTTATATCGTGTCGTGTGTGATGAGAATTGATAATTTTAGATAAACATAAGAAGATATACTCGATAGCTACAAGAAAATCTACAAACCTAATAATTAACGCGTAATGGATTACAGAAAGTATAAACACATATAAAGTATGGTTTATGATTAGATATGATGTTATTTATCAAGGAAGGAGTGGGTAGGGGGATCATACGACAACATCGATGTGTAAGTATGTCGCCCCAATGAACACTACCTAACCTTCGAAAATGAGAGGATGACAAGGATGTGTGAAAATCTTGGTGCCACAAATAGTAATCCTTGTGATTATTGCAAATGAACACCATATGACCGTTGTCGAATGGCTAAATCAAGAGCTAAATATGTTTTACATCCCTGAGGTTTCATAAAAATTGTCATTTGAATCCAAAATTTAAACTTTGTCATTTACATCCAAAGGTTCACTAATATTACCATTTGAATCCATTTGACTACAGCTAACTAACACGGTTAACATTTTCCGTTAACTTTTCAATGTGAGAGTTATTTTAATCAAAACGATTACAAAATAAAGAACTAGCTCACGTGAGGTTTTTTTTACGTTTAGTCTCTTTTGTTAATTGCAATTATGATTTGACTCTATGATAGTCTTTTGTTGTTTTGTCTTGTTAATTATTTTAGTTTAGTAATCATGTTACTTTTGCCTGTTTTGTTAAACATAGATTTCTTTGGTTTGAAGTTTAATTATGGTTACGATGATTGATGCATTAAGATTATTATTCATGGACAATTAATGTCATATTGTTTATTGTTCTTATCTGTGTATGATGATTTGTCTTATATGGTTATGATTCAAATAGTTAGTGTCATATGACTTGTTTGCTTATTTATATATATATATATATATATATATATATATATATATATATATATATATATATATATATATTTTTGTGATGTATGCTTATTTATATATATTAGGTAATTATACTTATATTTTATTTAATTTAATAGGACATCCAGATGTGTTTTTCTAGATAAAATGAAAAGAATTCCGACCTATCATTCCTGGTAATTCAAATTACAATGGTGATTACCAAAAGATACTGAACGCTTAAAACCACTCACGTAGGCTGAATTTTTATTTAGTAATTGTTTTGACTAATATATCCCTAATATAGAAAACTTATAATAACGAAGTTAATTAAGAGTAGTTAAACGGATTCAAATAGCAATATTGGTAAAAACTTTGGATGCAAATAACAAAATTTAAACTTTTGGATTCAAATAAAATTTTATATGAAACATCAGGAATGTAAAACACATTTAAGTCTTAATCAAATAAAAAAATTAGATATAACTAACTTTTACCTATAAACACTTAAATAATTTACTTATTTTCCGTAATCAATTTTATCTACATCCTCAATTACACTTCTAGGTTTTTTTTCATTTGTTAAACTTTAATTGAATACTTAATTCATTCATACTAAAGACACGTATTAAAAGTGGGATCGACCTCTAGGAAAGGAAAAGAAAGCTCACAACCTAATCCCCATATGTTTAAGCCTTATTGTTTATTCCTCCCTTGTTTAACACCCCCTAGTCCTTTTAGTATTAATCTTATACGTGATACTCTCAAATGGTTTAACTAATGCAACAAATGTTTACTTAATTTCTAAGTTAATTGTTTGTTCCAGAAGTAACATTTCAAAAACGAGGATGAATACAATGATGAACTCAACTAAGTTGCCCATAATTAAGAGTTTGACCATGAGCCCATCCCATTTGTAATAAGTGTAAGTGTAGATCGTGGACCAATGACAGGAAAGTGGCCTTAGGAAAGGCTTTTATAGATGTATATAAAGACCCAATGACAAAGAATCAACAACAAATCTCATATTTTGGAAGCAAATTCTTGATTTTATTACAAATTAAATAGAAAGCAACAATCAAACTATCCATCAAATGAATTCAAAGTGGAAGGGCGTGATAACGATATGATGCTTACCAAATGTATAGACATTAACGACAAATTGATGAGCCATCACTGTAGCAAGAAACCGGAGGCTGATATACCTCGGGCTCAAAAGAAGGTATCTTTTGCTCATGATATGACATGAAGAATTCTTAAAAGCCATCTGAGATGGAGTATGGTTCTTCAATGGACGCTTCCATCCAACGAAATAAATAAACAAAGACACCTGACTCGGACGATAATACATTTTCATAACACGTTGAATATCCAAAATTTAAGGATGAAGAGCCAAAATGACCGCAACAAAGAAAAAATACATCATCCTTTATGCAAAGCTACAAAAATGAACTACTTAACTACTTGTTAATTTCAATGAGATAAGTAAAATTAGCATAGAAGAAAGCGAGCACAAGACAAAGCAGCAAGCATAGCATTTTCAAATCCACATGTAATCCTACGAACATCTGTCAAAAATAGCCTCAAATGATGCTACAAATGAAATTGAGATTTTAAAACATTATGGTTTAATAAGTTATTAGTTTTCTATTCAATTTAGTTTTTATATCATGTAAATTTTAATTTTAGTGAAATCTTATTTTTATTTAATTTAATTTTTTTATTTTTAATATTTTTTATTTGATTTCAATATTTTTTATTTAACTCTAATTTTTTATTTAATATTAATTACTTTTAATTATTTTAATAATGAATAAGAAAGAGTATAGAGAGGGTGGAAGATGAGCATTACCTCGGTTAGAAAAACTTAGAGATGCGATGAAAAAATCGATGTGATACTTACATAAAGAGTGGTAGAAAGAGTGGAAAGATGCATTTCTTCTCTCTTAGGGTGAGAGAAGTTTATCTTTTTCATCTCAACATCTTTCAACCCTCCCTTCATGTATTCATCTTACAGACCATCCCCCAAACATCTCTAAACCATGTGTAAAGTGCTTAACTAAATGGATTTTTCAATCATCCTTAAACACTTGTATAATAATTTGTATCATATCAACATTAAGTTAGTTTTATGTGATTTAAAATTTCCAAACTAGTTATTGAGAAATTCAATATTAAATTAAAAAAGAAATATTTTGTTTATTTAACTATATTATAATTAATATAAAAACACCATTGCATTAACATAATAGAATACTAGATAAAATTAAAAAAATACGATTAGATAAAATTAAAAAAACAGTAATTATACTGCCTAGAGATGAAATGTGTGAAATATACTAGGTGTGTTTGTTTGTTTGTTTGTAGAGATAGAATGTGTGTGTGCTAAATATGATCGATGGGATTGGATCGATAATTATCATGAGTGTCACTGCATCACACCTCCAACAATACTTCATCGGGGTAGAAAGCCTGTTCTTTTGGTACAAATCCTCTTTATTGAATAAAACTAGCTAGCTGTCGTGTTCTTCGTTGACCGGAGGATTTTCAATATGCTAAGTACATAACAGTATTCCTTCATCTTTAAAATAAATTTATACAAAATAAAATAAGTATATATTACTCTTCTATTTTATTTTGATGTCACAGATGATACCAAAAGTTCATTCCACATCCTTCCATGCCGCTTCTTGTTCGACCTTGTATTGTATTCGTTTGGGATCAACTGGAAAAGAAATTGATGTGTGTGGGTATATATATATATATATATATATATATATATATATATATATATATATATATATATATATATATATATATATATATATATATATATATATATATATATATATATATATATATATATATATATATATATATATATATATATATATATATTTAATGATTTTCGTAACACTTGGTTTTAAATTTATATAATGATTTTTACCTTAAAAATTAAACCACACAACAAATAGGCCAGTGTACCTATCGTATATGTAGCATCGTTTAGGCAAAAACCAAGTATCGATCCAAGGACACGATAGCTACTAATAGTAAACCTTTGTTATTATTTAGCCGGAAAAGATAGATGATTGGGTATTTTTATATTTTAAACTAAAATAAACATAAATAGATAAATATGGATAGAAATCAAGAAAGATAATCAAGCATAGAGAATATTCACTTAAACTTTGAATCCATCTAGCCAAACAATAATAGCATACACAAATTCATGATGAGACCATTCTATACACATGTAACATGAAAATAATCTAGACCCCCGTCAAGACTACCTAATCATATGACTTTTTGGAAAGTTAAAACAATGAAATCACTCTAAACATATCATCATTCATTTTGGATTGTTGGAGAAATAATCTTTCACAAGGCGTTTACATGACTTCCCACGATCATATCTATTATTATAGGTTCTTGAGGTTGCAGTATCTTCGACTTTAGAACATATCATAGTGTAGGACCGTTTAAGGGATGGTCAATACAACACAACACAGAATAAGGAGAGTATTTAAAATATTTACCAGATCAAATAGGAAACTGGTAACAATATAATTTGATACTTAGAACACAAGTAAATATGAGACAGAACAAGAAGCAAACAACACAAGTATTGGTTTTCAAGAATGCTGTATATTGCTCTCAAGTTCTTTACAAGTGTTACAAAGCATTAAAAAGAAATACAAGGACCTGAGATACTTTATACTACATCCTACAACCGGCCATACTTAGAAAGCCAGCTAGAAACATATGATCTAGACAACAACAAAATCAAATGTAGAGTCAAAAGGCAGATTGTATTTTGACTAGTGACTATGACATGCCATAGATCACATCCTAATATATTACAAAAAGGATAAAGTACATAAAGTAGAAAGCAACAAAATCAAGACCTCAATGTACAGTTACCAAAAGCATGAACCTTTTCACCAACTTGTGAAAGTTGGTGAGTCAACAGAGTTGCAGCGGAAAGTGGTCCAGCTTTATGAAAAAGTACATCACATAAAGCATGTTTCAAAAGTATTCGGAAGAAATCAGTCTTTACTTCTTGGCTTCGGAATACTTTGTCTTTGAAGCTTCAAAAGTCTTCACTTTTGGCTTCGGAAGATGTTGGTCTTGGCTTTGGAAGATTTTACACTTAGAATAATTCTGATGCAGAGTGTAAAACTCCCGAAGCATTTCTACTTTGCACTTAAGTGCATGCATGCAGGAGAGACTTTGAATGTTTTAGGTGCATCATCCTTACATTAAACCTTACAAACTCCCCCTAGGCTGATGCTACCAAAACATCTGAAGACCTTAGATATTTACATTCCTCATCATGATAATGACCATACCCTTTTTCATCAGATGGTTAGGATCACTCAGACTTTCAAAGTACATTCTCATCTCAAAGAGATCATGCAGAGGTAGATTAAACATGTCTTGCCACATGTAGACATCTTGACCACCTTGATCTCTGTTGACATGCCATCTTTCTGGATTAGTAGTGAAGGTCCAGGATAAGATGGGTCTTCCTGATGCAACAGGAGCTACTTGAATTGGAGTTGGTTAAGCTGCCTCTTCATGCACTCTATCAGGATGATCTGATTCATCCTGAGGTTTGGAGGTGGATGACTTTGACTTCTTCTTCTTCTTCTTCTTTGATTTAGGTCTTGAAGCCATCCTCTTCCTCCTCTTTGAAAACTTCAACTGAGAAGACTGACCTTCAGCACCATGTTGTTCAGTCTTGTCTTTTCAGTTGGGTCTACCTCCCTCATATGTTCAGAAGGAGAGGGA
This sequence comes from Flaveria ramosissima, assembly GCA_025215565.1. Taxonomy (NCBI): domain Eukaryota; kingdom Viridiplantae; phylum Streptophyta; class Magnoliopsida; order Asterales; family Asteraceae; genus Flaveria; species Flaveria ramosissima. Next base: position 33,307,803 of record CM046040.1, on the reverse strand, counting down.
CTTTGACCCTGTTGTGGATCAGAAGATGAAGCTTCCTGAGGTTCAGCAGGAGGTCCAGGTTATGTTATCTCAAATTGTTCAACCTTAATCTCTACTTCAGAAGGGTCTTGACTTGGTGGGGAGTGTAAGTCAATGATATCTCCTCTCTTGATCTTCTGCTTGATCACCCTTATGTGCTCATCCATGGTGGATAGAGACATAGGGCCAAGTCTCCTTCCGGAGAATCCATATGGCTTCAAGAAGCTCATCATCCTCTGCCTGTTAGCAGACTTTTTTTGACTCTTTTGGATGATGGCTATTGACTTAGCTGCTTCTTCCCTCATCTTTCTCTTTGTTGCTTTTTGTTCTTTGAGTACCTGAAGCTCAAGTTATTTGAGATACTCAAACTCAATATACTCAAAGGACAAGGGAAGAAGTGTAGCTGCCTGGTAGAGTCCTGTGGCACTCAGGTAGCTGATCATGTTTTGCCTATCAGCTTCTTTATCTACCTGAGGTTGTGGAGTTGCCACAGCCTCTTGCACAGGGCTTTCTTGAACTGGAGAGCGAGTATGAACATGTTTGTACAACCTTTTCTTTCTTCTTTCTTCTTTGATCTGGAGGAGCAACCTTGCATCCTCTACTTCCTTTCTCTCTCTTGACACTTTCATGTCTGCCAGTTCATTTAGTTCTTCTAAGGGGAGAGAAATGATCTCATCAATGTCATAGTTCCTGGTCTGCAGGTAAGTAATCCTGACTGCCCTTAACTCATCATCTTGAGTGTTTGATCTGGGGGCAACCTTGATTGCAGCTTGCATGAAGCCTGAAGACCCAATGGAACTTTCTCCCCTTAGCTTCCTCTTCCTCTCTCTCTCCTCCTCCTCAATCTCCTCAGGAGTCATTTTCCTTTTCCCTATGTCACCTACAGACCTTTGTGACACAGGGTGGAGAGAGCTTTGGCCTTCATTGCTTGGAGTAGCATCCAGACTCTGGCCAGAGAGAGGTTGTGATACACCTTCACCGGCAGGTGTTTCACTGAGGGATTAGATTGTTGAAGTAGTTGTTTGTGTGACTGTGAAGTCGCTGGATCGGTTGACATCCGAGCGTGTTCTTGACGGAAGGAAAAGAAAAACCATAAGACAAACAAGATCACGAACAAGAATACAATGGTTTCATTGATAAAACCTAATGATTACAAGCTCGTTAAACATAAAAATCACGCCTTTTGGCAAGGGGAGATCGAGCATGATCTCCCCTCTCATCCGGCAGCACCTAGGCCCCGGGCACTCTCTCAAAACCCTCAACTCTCTACACAATGAAACTGGTATTTATAGGCCTCAGCCCATATCAGATGCGACTTGGCCCATTCGTACGATTGGACCATGCGTATGGTTCAATCGTACGACTGGACCATGCGTATGGTTCAATCGTACGACTGGACCATACTTATGGTTCAGTCTTACGAATGGCCCAATAGCATCTCTCAGTCGCACGACTGGTCCATTAGCATGGCTCAGTCGTACGACTGAGTCTCATTCGCATATGCTCCTGCGAATGACCCAGTTTTATGTGTTACAACATATCAGGTGTATTATATTAAGCCTAGACTATTCGTCAAGCGACGGACACACAATATATGACAATATATGCTCCAACAAATTCCCCCTTGGACGTTGCTTGCGAATAGTAGAAAACACCTCCTTTAATCTTCAGTCAATCTTTGCTCTGGTTTCCAATAAAATCAAACGAAAAACCATATTAGCCAACGTTGTTGATCCGTCAAGTTGCTACAGTATCCCTGAAAATGAATTTAGGCACAATAGCTTTCGTTTACTTTGCAGAACACCATCATAGCAGCAAGATTCCCCATATGACTGATTTTTCCAGATAATGACATGAACTGTTTTCCATTGCTCCAATCTTCACACAGGCTAACCTGATTAACATTAGCACCTGCAGAAATTCCCCCTCAAATTCAGCATATCCCAATATATAAACATTGTGCTCTCCTGGCGTCTTCATACGGTGTATTGGGCAAAAGGTAGAAGGTTCCAATCCACAGCTGACAATCTCAAACAAATCAGCATGCACTCAGATTCATCATCAGAAACCAGCTCACATCATCACTTTCTGATTGCGTCTTCAATTTCTCTATACATGGATTCACCCTAAGAATGAGAATCCTCTCTGTGCGGATAGATATAACTTGATTGGCCCATAAATAGTCAGATGCTCCTGACTACCCCACAAAATCAGCACCGACCACTGACATCTTCTTTTCTCTCTTTCGTGTTCTAACTACATTCATCTATTCTGGAAGTCTAACAAATAATGGGGTATCCATCGAACTTATTTGACAAAAGAACTTCAGGATGAATGTGCTTTGCTCATCCTTAAATCTGTGCAAGTGGCAGTTCCAGACTTTTTTTTTGGTCTGGAACACCGTTCATTCATATGACATGGAGAACAAATATCACATTCGTGTGAATGGATGATACTAATGATATATTCGTGCGACTGGACAAATGCGGATGAGTCAATCATGCGATTGGACAAATGCGGATGAGTCAATCGTGCGATTGGACAAATGCGGATGGCTCAGTTGTGCGATTGAACATACGACTGGTCCAGTCGCACTACTGAACATACGACTGGTCCAGTCGCATGGTCCAGTCGTACGAATGGTCCATTAGCATGGTCCAGTCGCATGAGCGGATCTGCACGCAGATTTTCAGATCTTCAGCCGCCATGGCTGCCAAAAACCCTAATCTGATGAATTTTACATGAACCGAAACAAAATAGACATCATCAGATTCGCAAGGGTGATAAGAACGTGGTTTTGAGTTCGATTTTAACATAGAAACAACACACGTAACAAGATTTGAGCAAAACACGAAGAACACGAAGTGGGTTTAATGTCAAAGAACATGAAATAGATCCAGAAATCAAGAGCTCGGGTTGCTAGAATGATTGTTAGATCATTCTAGCAGTAACCGGCTCTGATACCAATTGTGAAGTCGCTGGATCGGTTGACATCCGAGCGTGTTCTTGACGGAAGGAAAAGAAAAACCAAACGACAAACAAGATCACGAACAAGAATACAATGGTTTCATTGATAAAACCTAATGATTACAAGCTCGTTAAACATAAAAATCACGACTTTTGGCAAGGGGAGATCGAGCATGATCTCCCATCTCATCCGGCAGCACCTAGGCCCCGGGCACTCTCTCAAAACCCTCAACTCTCTACACAATGAAACTGGTATTTATAGGCCTCAGCCCTTATCAGATGCGACTGGGCCCATTCGTACGATTGGACCATGCGTATGGTTCAATCGTACGACTGGACCATGCGTATGGTTCAATCGTACGACTGGACCATGCGTATGGTTCAATCGTACGACTGGACCATACTTATGGTTCAGTCTTACGAATGGCCCAATAGCATCTCTCAGTCGCATGACTGGTCCATTAGCATGGCTCAGTCGTACGACTGAGTCTCATTCGCATATGCTCCTGCGAATGACCCAGTTTAATGTGTTTACAACATATCAGGTGTATTACATTAAGCCTAGACTATTCGTCAAGCGACGGACACACTATATATGACAATATATGCTCCAACAGTGACAATGCTCTCAGGCTCTATCATTGGGCCTTCAGTCAAGGTTTTCCCTTTGAAGCTAATCTTAGGGTCTGCCTCAACATCCAGTTGACCAATGACATTACCTGATTGCCTTTGTCTTCTTCTTTGGCTAAACTCTTCAATAATCTTGTCTTGAATCCTTTGGGCCATCTTGTCTAGATTGGCTTGGATTAACAAGTTGCATGTTGACCAGGTCAAGACCTTCATAGTAGTTCAAGGTCTGAAAATTAAAGACTTCTTGCTGTCCTTGAACTCTTTGAAGTATGAGGGCTCTTCTATCAGCATCATACCTCCACCCAATAATGTAATTAGAAGCTCCTTGGGGTGGAGTTGACATAGCCCTTAGAATTCCCTCCTCAAAGAGACTCTAAATGAGTGAGTCCAGTGAGTCCACATCAATGTGAACTTGAGAAGGTTGCTGAGTATGGACAACTACAAGTGAGGATGGTGAGTCCTTAATGTCCATACTCTGTGAAGAACTCTCAGGTTCTGTGATTGCTATGACTTTCTCCCCCTTTTTGGTAGCATCACCCTCTTGCATAGGTGAGCTAGGAGTTAGGTCAATCACATCCATAGGTTCTTGTGTTCCTGGATGAGGTCCTCTTAAAGGTCTCCCAGCTAGTTTTTCCTTAAGATAAGATATCTCAAGTTGCTGATCATTGACCCTGTTTTGTAAGATAGTCACCTGAGATTCAAGGTGACTAACCTTAGAGACTAAATATAAGCATGTTTGTGACAATTTTTGCACCTTTAGTCTCATGTTCCCCTCATCTTCATCAGAAGAATCATTAGGGGATGAGAGAATTGGACCAAAGTCTTCTCTCTCACCACCAGCATAATGTTCTTGGCTGCTGGATTTCCTCTGCTCACTGACAACTTCAATTGAAGTGTCAATGGGCTGAGTTGCCATGGTTGAGGTCTTAAAGATGTAATCACTTTCAAAAGTGAGAGCCTCTTCAATATGGACCTCCTGAACAGGTTCATGGAGATCCACCTCAGTGATGGGTGAATGATGTGGGCTAGACATAGGAGAGGCAGGAGCACTCATCTCTCTTTGAGTAGGGGAGGAGTAGAGAGACTCATGGTACTCACTGAATCCTATGTCTTCATCATCATAGAATCTAGGTTGGGAATGGGTTGGTTTAGATCTAGAGGCTGGGGATGGTAACTTTCCCTGAAGGTTGTTCACTAGAGTGTTGAGACTCTGAGTGAAGGCTTAAGGCTAATGAGCTAATGAGCTCATCAGGCTGAGCATGAGAAACCTATGCACTGATTCTTGATGAGATGGGAGTGGTTTGCTCCTCAGGAGAAGTGGGAGCTCCAGTGTCCACTTCTTGCTGTATGGGTGATGATATGGGGGCCTACACAAGCTCAATAGCTTGAGCAGGGATTCATTTGGATTTTCTTTGGTAGGTGAGGATGATTTGTGGCTGTTTAGGTGGTTGAGAGGTAGAAGGTGTGGGTTCAACACTAGCTTGTGTTGCTAGGTTGTCACCTTGAGCAATGAGCTCTAACATTTTTTGGACAATGGCTGTTTCTACCATAGAGAAGCCAAAAGTTGGTTTCTTTATTATTTTAAAGATGCTAGGCTTCATCAGTCCCAATTTAAGAATATTACCTGTCCCCTCAACTATGAGCCCAGTTCACAGTTAAGAATATTTTGAACATGTCTAGGGAACATATAATACTCTAAGGAGTCCAAATTTGCAAGTTAATTTTTATAAACAAATTGAGAGTACCTGAATTTGACCCACTATACCATTCCATGGACTATAAAGAAGAGATCTTCAGGAATCTGGTCCCACCCTCCATGCTTATTGGATAAGCTGTGGATGAACACATGAAGTAGGTACTTCCATTGGGATGAGACCTTTCCTTTCCTGAAAGTCTTTACAGAGAAATCCCCCTCATACCTCTTCTGCTCAAAGGAATGATTTACAGCTTCCTTTGGAAAGGACAACTCACCTTCTTTATCATCCACCTGAAGATAAGTGTTGATGATGGCTGGAGTGATGAAGATTGTCCTCCCCTGTACTGTGGCAGACAGTGCTTTCTCCTCATCCATAATGACCTCTTGGCAGGTCTTCCAAAATTCTAACAACTGATCCTTATAAAGAGGAGGATCAATGGTAATGGAGGTGAAGTAGTTGGATAGAGTCAAGAATTGACAAACCTATGAGAAACTAGCATCTTTCTCATAGTTCAACAGGGCAACCTGATTGTGCTGCCTGTGAAGTTGCATGGAGAAATCAGAGTTGTTTCTGTGGTTAAGGTTGGCCATTTAGAAAGCTTAAAGGCGAAGAAAGTGAAGAACAAAGGCGGTTTGTGGGTGAATTTAGGTTTTGGGAATAGTTTAGATGAAGAAGAGAGTGAAAGAAGGGGGAACCGTTGGGTATATATATGAAATGGATCTGAGACAAAGTTATGAAAGAGGATAAACTTTGAAATCCGGATGTCGATCCCACCTCTGAAAAAGTTCCCAAAAAGGTAGTTTTCGTGGAAGTCTAAAAATCTTCCGAAGGTAATTTTGCTTCAGAAATTTTGATGAAAAAGCTTCCGAAGCCAAAATGTCTTCGGAAGATATTCCAAAGAGTTTAGAAAATTTTGCTTCGGAAGAGATTAATACTCAGAGATTTTATTCTAATGAGAATAAAACTTCCGAGAGTAACTTGCTTTCGAAAGAAAATTGTTCTTCAAAAAACCTATAAGTACTCAGGAGGAATTTAAGCTTCAAAAGATATATTGAGATTTTCTTCCGAAGGTAAATTTTACCTAAGTAGTTATTTGTTTTGAAGACATAAGTTTCTTCCGAAGGTAAATTTATATCTTCCGAAGAATAGAATGATCAAAATTTTCAAAAATCTGAGGAATGTCTTTTAAAAAGATTTTTCTTCCATAGTAAACAAGGGCTTATGAATGGGATAAAATAGACAACTTAGGATACACAGATTTTAGAAATAATATGATTAAGTTTTTTTTTTAATTTTTTTTAAGAAAAGCTACTCAAAGTTAATCATCCCAATAGTTGATACAAGATATTTAAATCTCTGCTCATCAAAAGCTTTGATGAACAGATCAGCATATTGTTCATTTGTGTTAACTTTGACTAGTTTGATTAATCCCTTTTCAAAGTTATCTCTAATCAAATGGTACCTGATATTGATGTGCTTTGTCCTTTAGTGATGCACATGATTCTCTGTAATAGAGATAACACTGTTGTTGTCTATGTGGATGGGAGTCTCCTTGAAGTTGAATCCATAGTCTAGCATCTGATTCTCAATCCAAAGCACTTGAGCACAGTAGCTTGCAGCAACAATGTATTCAGCTTCAGCAGTTGATGCAGACACACAATATTGTTTCTTGCATTACCAAGAGACTATCCTTCCACCAAGGAACTGACATCCCCCTGATGTAAACTTTGCAGTCATGTTGCAGCCACTATAATCACTATCTGTATATGCATACAAATTGAAATTAGAATTCTTTGAATACCAATGGCCAAGTGTTTGAGCACCTTTGAGATATCTTAGAATCCTTTTGACGGTGACTAGGTGTGACATCTTGGGGTTGGCTTGATCTCTTGCACAAATACATGTCGTAAACATGATATCAGGCCTGCTAGCTGTGAGGTACATAAGAGACCCAATCATAGCCCGGTAAAGATGTTCATCCATACACTACCCCTCAAGATCAGGTCCAAGGGAGTGATTTCTGGCTATAGGTGTCTTAGCAACCTTACAATCAGTCATGTTGAATCTTGTAAGTATGTCTTGTACATACTTTGACTGACTTATGAAGATGTCACTGTCAACTTGCTTCACTTGAATTCCTAGAAAGAAATTGAGTTCCCCCATGGCACTCTTTTCAATTTTATCCTTCATCAGCTTCTCAAAGTCTTTGCAGAGCTTTGGATTAGTTGACCCAAAGATAATGTCATCTACATACACTTGAACTAGCATTAAGTCATTCCATGTTCCTTTGATGAGGAGAGTTCCATCTATAGTACCTCTTTTGCAGCCATGCTAATAGAGATACTGAGATAGAGTCTCATACCACTTCCTTGGTGCTTGGTGCAGCCCATAAAGAGCTTTATCAAGCTTGCAGACATAATCAGGATGATCAGGATCTGCAAACCCAGGTGGTTGTCTGACATACACTTCTTCATCAATCACCCCATAAAGAAAAGCACACTTGACATCAAATTGGTAGACCTTGAAATCCTTGTGCAGGACCGGTGAAGGGTATGCACTTACAACACAACAACACAATGAGGAGAGTTGCTTAGAACACTTAACAGATCAAATAGGGAACTGGTTAACTTGTTAATGAAAGATGCTAAGAACACAAGTAAATATGAAACAGAACAAGATTGCAAACAACACAAGTATTTGGTTTTCAAGAATGTTGTATATTGCTTCTCAAGTTCTATTACAAGTTACAAAGCATCGATAGAAAGTTACAGGTACTTAAGATACTTTATACTACATCCTACAACTGGCCATACGTTGAAGGCCAGCTGGATACAATTGACTAGACAACTACAAAATCAAATGTAGAGTCAAAAGGCATATCTGCCTTTTGACTTGTGACTATGACATGCCATAGCTCACATCCTAATATATTACAAAAAGGATAAAGTACATAAAGTAGAAAGCATGGACTAAAGACCTCAATATACAGTTACCAAAAGCATGGACCTTTCACCAACTCATGTAAGTTGGTGACTTTACAAAGTTGCAGCGGAAAGGTGGTCCAGTTTTATGGTAAAGTACATCAGATAAAGGCATATCTCTAAAAATCTTCAGAAGAAATCTGTCTTCACTCTTTGGCTTCGGAAGACTTTGTCTTTGAAGCTTCGGAAGACTTCACTTTTGACTTCGGAAGATGTTGGTCTTGGCTTCGGAAGATTTTACACTTAGAATATTTCTAGTGCATGGTGTAAAACTTCCGAAGCATTTCTACTTCTTTTCTTTAGTGCATGCTTGCAGAGAGACTTTGGATGTTTTGGCTGCATCAGACTTATAGGAATCCTTACAAACTCCCCCTAGGCTGATGCTACCAAAACACTTAGAAGATCTTAAGATGTTTGTAGTCTTCTGCACAATGATGACCATACTCTTCTTCATTAGATGGTCAGGATATTCAGACTCTCATAATATCTTCTCATCTCAAAGAGATCATGCAGAGGTAAGTTGATTATGTCTTGCCATGTACAGCATTCTCAACACCTTGATCTCTGATCACATGCCATCTCACTGGATTAGTAGTGAAGGTCCAGGATAAGATGGGTGTCTTAGCTGCAAGAGGAGCCACTTGAATTGGAGTTGATTGGGCTGCCTCTTTGATGTGCTCCAAATTATACATAAAAATCCTATCAAAAGCACATCAATTATTCCTTAATATCTTCCTTAAAATGATGAAAATGTACTTAAAAGTGTTAAATTGTGTTTTCAGGTGTTTAAAAGGGCAAGATGGACAAAAGGAGCATATTTAACAAGAAATTGAAGCAATCCGAGCTTTGGACTCCAAGCATGGGGCCGTGCCTCATTAAGCATGCTCCCATGCCTTGCCAGAAACACACCCCCGTGCTAAATTAACACACCCCCGTGCTTGGACATCTGACAGGACAAAAAGTACTGTCCCCTAAAAGTAGACACGGGGCCGTGCCCCATAAGGCACGGGGCCGTGCCCCACCACCAACACGGGGCCGTGCCCTATTTAGCACGGGGCCGTGCCCGACACAACCTGCACGTATTAGCCGACCAACTTTCGTAAGCATTAACTAACACGGGGCCGTGCCTTTTAGGCACGGGGCCGTGCTTAAACACTCCGGAAAGCCTATAAATAGAAGCCTAAGCTCACCATTTTTGGCAAGCTTTGGTGGGAGAGTTACTCTGCTGAATTCTCTCGGGAATCAAGACTTCAAGATCATTCGGAGGCTCGGGAGGTGCAAACAACACTTGGAAGAAGCTTGGGATCACCTAAACGTCATCCATTGTGGATTATCGGTTTGATTGTTCCATTTCACCGATGATCACTTATATATCTTCTTTGTTATCCGCTGTTATGTTAAAGCTCATCATGAGCTAAACTCTATTTATCATCCTAATCGGATGAAACTTATGTAATTTGTGATAAACTAATGGTGTGATAAGTATTATGTTAATGTTATGGTGGTCTTGGGAAAACTATTGATGGGTAGCATCTACATTTGAATGGGAAGTTATAACATTATGGTTTGTGATTGTGATTGTCATACAAGGTTGAAAACCGTATGATTAACTTTCATTCGCGAAACCGGTCTTCATAATAAATCCATGGCTAATGAACTAGAAATGTTTATTAGAAATCATATCACCTTAACTTTCTGATCATTTGCGGGTTCCCTTTTATTTGTTCGGAAACTTCAGTAATTGTTACGGTTTTCTAAAATTAATGGTATGTTAGGAAGGAACCTGATCAAAGCTCTTTTTAACATTAAATTATGTTTTCAGAAATCGTATGTCAAATAGGAACAAGAGATTTACCTACATTACTAGGGCTTTGATCTGAGCAGTAAAATCAGCCTGACAGGATCAAGTCACTACGGCAGCAGGATAGTCAAGAAATCGCGCCGGCTCATCTTTATAAACATTAACATAATCACATCACACCACCAATTCATCACAATTGCATAAGCGGATTCTAATTAGGATGATAACTTTTATTCCCTGATTTTAAAACCAAACGCTTCAATTCTTATTTTACTTTCTTTCTATTATTGTTTACTTTTAAACCCTAAAAATCTTTCCAAAAAAAATATCACTTTCTTTAACAAAAACCAAATCTGATAGTCAAACATCAAGTTTGTTGAGTAGGCTTGGTGTGTCCTCGGATTGATACTCGGTTCTTACCAACACTATATTACCACACGACTGGTACACTGCCTTTTGTGTGTGTGGTTTAGTATTAGTAACAACCAATTAAAACTGAATCTGTGCAATAAATCTTTATCAAATATTTATACTATCCGCAGACCCATCAAGTTTTTGGCACCGTTGCCGGGGACACACGACAGTTTGAAAAACAAACTAAATTTTTGACTATCTTGCATATAACCTGTTAATATATTTTTGTTTAAACTTCATTTTTATTTGTAGGTAGTTTGCCTTAGTTAGTTTAGTTATTTTTGCCTGATTCATTTTTAAGCTTTAGTTAGTTTATGCTTCCTTAAGTTAGTGTATGTCCGACTCGTCTAGTTCTGAACTTGTTCCGCCTCTTCCGGAACCCAAACGACTTTTTCGTCAAAGATTGTGCAAAAGATCACAACAAGAAGCACCAGTCGTTGAAGAAGACATTTTAGAAGATACACCATCCGAAGAAGACATGGCTAACCAAGACGAGGAAATGAAGATGACACACTATGCCACACCGTCAATAGATGGTTATGAGTCTAGTGTTGTCCAACCAGCAATAGCGGCCAACAATTTCGAGATTAAGTCTAGTATTATCCAACTTGTAGAAAACTCTGTTCAGTTCCATGGGTTACAAGACGAAGACCCTAATGCTCACGTCTCACGATTCCTTCGTATCTGTGCGACCTTCAAAATCAATAACTGTTCAGACGACGCCATTCGACTAAAACTTTTTCCATTTTCACTTCGAGGCCGAGCCATCGATTGGCTTGATTCACTTCCGCCTGGTTCCATCACCACATGGGCGGGAATGGCTGAACAATTCCTTTTGATATACTTTCCACCCGATCGTACGACCAAACTAAGAAGCAACATCACAAGTTTCCGTCAAGACGACGATGAATCATTACACGCAGCATGGGAGAGATATAAACGTCTCCTTCGGAGATGCCCACATCACGGACTTGATTTGTGGCTGCAGTGTGAAACCTTTTACGATGCGATTAGCGGAGCCCACAAGCAAGCAGTAGACCAAAGTGCGGGAGGAGATTTTGGAAGTGTCACGCCAACAGAAGCATATCAAGCCTTAGAAAGAGCAGCTAAGAAAAGCTTTGCTTACAATCCTTTAAGAACCAAACCTAGTCTAAAGGTATTCATCAAGTAGACTCTGAAACCCTAATTGCAGCCCAATTAGAAGCTCTAACCAAAAAATTCGAACAATTGCAAAGCGAGCTAAAGAAAACTCCAACACGATGCAACACATGTGGAAATTCACACAAGACCAACGAGTGCCCACAAGGCGTTATGATGGTTGAAGATGTTGACTACGTAGGAGGCCCAAACAACTCATACGATTCAAATTGGAGAAACAACTCGAATTACAGAGATGCTGGCAGTAACCAACAATCATCTGGATTCAACCGAAGGCCACCTTACCAACAACAGAAACCACCATACCAAGGTCCAAGCAGTAGTAACCAAGACCGTGGAGCATCACCAATGGAAGACTTATTGCAGCAATTGTTGTTAACTACACAAGCCACAGATGAGTACATCCGGAAATCTGATCGAAGAAACGAGGAGAGGTTCCAAAGAAACGAAGCTGACATCAAAAGCAACAAAGCATCATTACAGACCATAGAGCACCAAGTAGGTCAAATAGCACAACAACTCTCTGAGAGACCTCAAGGAGCTTTGCCCAGTAACACTGTGACAAACCCTAATGCTCAAGTCAAAGCCATCACCACCAGGAGTGGCAAAACCACTCAAGGTGATGCACCTGCATTACAACCCATCCTTGAAGAAGTAGAAACTGAAACTCCAAGTAATGCGAGTGATAAGCAAAAGCAACCCGTTGTTATTGAAGAACCAACAAAGAAATATGTTCCACCACCACCTTATGTTCCACCACCTCCATATCCAGGTCGTTTGAGACAACAAAGGATGGAGGCACAATATGGCAAATTCCTTGGGTTGTTCAAGCAACTCCACATCAATCTGCCTTTGGTGGAAGCCTTAGCACAAATGCCGAACTACGCTAAGTTTCTAAAAGGTTTCTTGTCAAACAAAAAGAAGCTGGAAGAGTTATCACATGTAGTTTTGAATGAGGAATGCTCTGTAGTTCTTCAAAACAAACTACCTCAAAAGATGACTGATCCAGGAAGTTTCACCATACCTTGCTTAATAGGAAATCTTTCTGTCAGTAATGCGTTAGCTGATTTAGGTGCTAGCATTAACCTTATGCCTTATGCGGTTTTTGAAAAATTAAACTTAGGTGAGCCTAGACCTACCCGTATGAGCATCCAGTTAGCTGACCGTTCTATCAAATATCCGAGGGGAATCGTTGAAAATCTCTTAGTTAAAATTAACAAATTCGTATTTCCTGTTGATTTTGTGATCCTAGACATGGATGAGGACAAAAATGTTCCTCTTATCCTGGGTCGACCTTTCTTAGCGACTGCTCAAGCCCTCATTGATGTTTGTACAGGCAAACTCACGCTTAGAGTAGACGAGGAGGAAGTAACTTTCGATATAGGCCAATCCATGAAACACCCTCAGCATCATGATGACTCACTCTATTACGTTGATGCTTGCGATTCGATCATAAGCCGTCATTTGAAGGAAGCCCTTCAAAATGAAGCTTGCAATACTCAGTTAATAGAAGTCACAATCACCGAACCCATCTGTGAAAACCAAATCATTCCAGAACTTGAAGTTGATGAAACATCATTTCATCAAGAAGCATTTGAGATCATTGAGCAAGACTTAGAACCAAAAGCCAAACCTTCTATCGAAGACCCTCCAGTCTTAGAGCTCAAAGAACTTCCATCTCATCTCGAATACGCTTTTCTTGAAAACACATCTCAACTTCCTGTCATAATCTCATCCGCCTTATCAATTGATGAGAAGAACAAGTTGCTCAATGTGCTTAAGGCACACAAACGAGCAATTGCATGGAAAATCATGGACATCAAGGGAATCAATCCATGCTTTTGCACTCATAAAATATTGATGGAGGAGAACTTCAAATCCGTCATTCAACCTCAAAGACGTTTAAACCCGAGCATGCAAGAGGTGGTGAAGAAAGAAGTAATCAAACTGCTAGATGCCGGTTTGATTTACCCTATTTCTGATTCGCCTTGGGTCAGCCCCGTCCAAGTTGTTCCAAAGAAAGGAGGAATGACTGTTGTAACTAAAGAGAAGAATGAGCTTATTCCCACTCGTACGGTTACAGGATGGAGAGTTTGCGTAGACTATCGCAAACTCAATGACGCCACAAGGAAAGATCACTTCCCTCTTCCTTTCATCGACCAAATGCCTGAGAGATTATCTGGAAAAATGTTCTATTGTTTTCTGGATGGTTTCTCAGGTTATTTTCAAATTCCTATTGCTCCCGAAGATCAAGAAAAGACAACATTCACATGTCCATATGGCACATTTGCTTATCGGCGAATGCCCTTTGGCTTGTGTAATGCTCCTGCTACATTTCAAAGATGCATGGTAGCAATTTTTCATGACATGATTGAACACTCAATGGAAGTTTTCATGGATGATTTCTCCATCTTTGGAAACTCATTTGCGCAATGTCTTGAAAACTTGGAAAAGATGCTGGTTAGATGTGAAGACTCCAACCTTGTTTTAAATTGGGAAAAGTGCCACTTCATGGTTACGGAAGGAATAGTGTTAGGACACAAGATCTCTCGAGCGGGTCTTGAAGTCGATCAAGCCAAAGTCGATACTATTTCTAAACTTCCGCATCCCACAACCGTGAAAGACATCAGAAGTTTCCTAGGACATGCAGGATTCTACCGTCGTTTCATTAAAGATTTCTCAAAAATCGCTCGACCAATGACTCAACTCCTGGAGAAAGACGCGCAATTCGTATTTTCTGATGAATGCATTAGTGCATTCAAATTTCTTAAGGAGAGATTGGTAACTGCTCCAATCATGGTTTCCCCAGATTGGACACTACCATTTGAGCTCATGTGCGATGCAAGCGATTTCGCAGTTGGAGCTGTATTAGGACAAAGGAAAGACAAGCAATTTCACCTAATTCATTATGCGAGCAAAACCCTAAACGACGCACAAGAAAACTACACTACCACTGAAAAAGAACTTCTTGCGGTAGTTTTCACGTTCGATAAATTCCGCTCGTATCTCATCCTTTCAAAGACAATTGTTTACACCGATCATGCAACCCTTCGTTATTTGTTCAACAAACAAGATGCAAAGTCGAGATTGATTCGTTGGATTCTTCTGCTTCAATAATTTGATATCGAAATTCGTGATAAGAAAGGAGCGGAAAATCTAGCGGCTGATCATCTCTTGCGTCTTGAGGACTCAAGTCCTTCACAAACTGAGGAAACCAAAATAAACGACAATTTTCCTCATGAATTCCTTATGCACATTCAATCCTCAATCAATGAACACCCTTGGTTCGCCGATTTTGCGAATTACTTAGCAAGCGGAATCCTTCTCAAAGGAATGACTTATCAGCAAAAGAAGAAGTTCTTTACTGATATCAAACATTACTATTGGGAGGATCTGTATCTGTTCAGAATCGGTGCAGACCAACTCATTTGAAGATGCGTACATGGAGGTGAAGCAGAACAAATTCTAAGGCACTGTCATGAAGGACCCACAGGAGGACACCATGGAGCAACCTTAACAGCCAAGAAAGTATTAGACTCTGGATTTTACTGGCCCACGATCTTCAAAGATGCTCATAACATGGTACGCACCTGTGATGCATGTCAAAGAGCAACCAATATCTCAACACGGGATGAGATGCCTTAGAAACCAGTTCAAGTATGCAAGATATTTGATATATGGGGTATTGATTTCATGGGGCCATTCCCGGTGTCATTTGGCAATCGTTACATCTTGGTAGCAGTTGATTACGTTTCAAAATGGGCTGAAGCTCAAGCCCTGCCTACCAATGATGCCAGGAACGTTGTCAAATTCCTTAAGAAACTATTTTCTCGTTTTGGTACCCCCAAAGCTCTGATTAGTGACCGGGGAACTCATTTCTGTAACAATCAGCTTGAAAGAGCAATGGCACGTTATGGAGTTCACCATCGCTTTACAACTGCTTACCATCCACAAGCGAATGGACAAGCCGAAGTCACTAACCGAGGTATCAAATGAATCCTTGAGAAAACTGTAGGTCAAAATCACAAGGACTGGTCTATCAAGTTAGATGATGCATTATGGGCTTTTCGAACAGCCTATAAGACTCCCATCGGCACAACACCGTTTAAACTAGGTTATAGGAAGTCGTGTCATCTACCTATAGAACTAGAGCATAAGGCCTTTTGGGCACTTAAAGCAGCAAACCTGGACCAAGACCTTGCAGGAAAGAATCGATTCCTACAAATTCACGAATTGGAGGAATTGAGGGAACAAGCGTACGAAAACGCTAGGGTTTACAAAGAAAAGACAAGGAAATTCCACGACGCTCGATTAAAGAGCACAAAACAATTTCATGTGGGAGAACGTGTCTTACTGTATAACTCTCGTTTACGTTTATTTCCCGGAAAACTGAAATCACGTTGGTCTGGACCTTATACGATCAAAAACGTGGTTATGAATGGTGCCATTGAAATTTACAACTACACAGGTTTAAGTTACAAAGTAAATGGTCATCGTTTGAAACTGTATAACGATGGACCAACCAAGATTTCTTCGAAGGAATTAAACCTCCACCCCAACGAAAACTAAGTGTGGGGAAGGGTCGTGCCGAAGACCCGAAACTTAAACGCGGCACCTGTACATACATTTTTTTCTCTCACTTTTTAGAAAATTTTTAGGACCTCACAAGCACAAACACGGGGCCGTGCCTTATCAAGCACGCCCCCGTGCCTCTGACAAAATTTTTCCACGATCTCCGCTGACGACTCTGGAACGTTGCAGGTCGAATTTAAGACGACTTCTGACAAGCAACGGGCCGTGCCTAGCTAAGCACGCCCCCGTGTTCACTCTTCCCGACCTGTGTATAAATACCACACTTGTTCCATTCTTTCATCACACTCATTCCTGCTCAAAAACGAAAAAAAATGAAAGAATCAAGTCACGGAAGCTCAAACTGGAATCCTGCAAAGAAACCGCGTTCCGAAACGCGAGAGCCGACGACTCAAGAGTATTTCTTTAATATGCATGAACTGATCAAGTAATTGACAGAAATGAACCTCGTTGCTTCCCAACGCTTGGCTGAACTAATCCAAAAAGTTCAGCAGATGGGCGAGGAACTCATTTCCATTAACCAGCAGCTCGCAGAATTGAGCAACCGCACTTCTCACTATCCCATGCCAAACCTTCCACATGAAATGTGTGGAGGTTTCTTTTAGAAACATTCCGTGATGTGTTAAGTGCGCTGTTGCGCGTTAAAGAGTCTGGTTTTGCTGTTTCAGATTCTCGGCTTTTAACGTATCGTGTAACCGTAGGATTCTAGGGAATGTAATTTTCAATTTGGCTTGTGTTATTTAACTATAGGACTATTTTCGTATTTTTTCTGATGATTTGGAAGTGATAAAACTTAACCGGGAAAATGACACAACGCGCGAAACTGAAAAACGGAACAACAAAAGACTGAAACCGAACATTTGTGCATGAACACGGCCCCGTGTTCAAAGGGGCACGCCCCCGTGTTCGACAAAAATTGACACCACCTGCCAATTTTCAGCCTTTTGTCCTTTTCTAATCAATGTGGCATGATAAAAACCGAGCTAATGTGCCTGCAAAGTCGTATCCACTTTCAATTCTCTCTTCTTTTCCATTTTTCTTTCATTTGTTCAAGTCTTCTTGCAAGAGTATTTGGCCAAGAGGTTAGCATACTAATTCCTTTGATTATGAAAGTCATTTACATGTAGTTAGGTGATTAGGTCTCTAAACAACCGAAATCCTAGCAATTATGTGTAAACACTTGTTCTTAAACGTGTTATGGAATGATGAATGTTTTTAACCTACTTGTTCATGTTTATTCTTGTAGTAGATTAGTGTTAATTAGTGTGTTTAGTTAGATATTAGTATGTTTAGTTGGTTAGTTAGTTGTTTTCTTTTATTATTAACAAGACTATCTTCATAACTCGTGGTGAAACCTTTGTTAATCATGTTCAAGTTACAAGAATTCTCAAGTGATGTAAAACAATATATATTTTGAGTATCTTGAATTATTAACAAATGATTAAAATGTTCAACGTATAATCTTTGATTTTTGAAGCAAGAAAATGTTAAACCCATGCTTAATCAATGATTTACAAACAAAACCACGATTGCTCGAGTCAAAATTTCATGCCCAAACATGTTAACCGCACCCCTACGTTGTACAGCGCACCCCCATGTTCAAATTTTTTTTCTTGGATGATAAATTCTTAACTATTTTGAACATGAATTGAATCATTATGATTGAAGATCATGATAGGTTGGACTCACTTTAGTATAGATGTTTACTTTTCATTGTAATAGGACTTGTGTTAGTTTCATTTTGTATTTTGATAGTTATTAGCAGTTTTGGCAGTCCAGCGAAACTGTGAGCGAATCTATAGTTTCGCTCACAGTTTGCTGTTTTGGTTCACCCGGCGAACTTATGTTTTGCCGGGCGAAACTATAGTTTCGGCATGACAGTTTCGCTAGTAGCGAAACTGTCAGCGAAACTATGACTGCTATATATACTTTTGTTATTTCATTTTGCATGATAAGTTTGCAAAACCCAAAACGTGGAATTCTGTTGCAAACTATCATTCTCAAGCAGTTACTTCATTGAAATACATTGTGCTTATTGTTATTGAGTGAGTTTGTTCATTTGAATATCAATTATGTCTTGATTCATCATATTCATCTCTCAATTGTTTGTTATTTGGCTTATGTATGTGATATTGATCAAACTATTCTATCAATTGTACTGTTCAACGATCACATGGACCAACAATATGGTATCAGAGCCTTAGTGCTCTTGATTTGTTGAGTTTTGGTGGTTTTGGTCAATATCTAGGTTCAATCAATTTTCATCGGATTATCAGCTGTTTTTGGGATGGAAATTGATTGAATTATGCTTGTTCTTCATTGAGGAAGATTCTACAATCATCAGATCTCAAATTCATTGAGTTTTGGATGATTTTGGATTGATTTTAAGGTGAAAAAGGGTTTTCAGATCGACGAGCGAAACTACAGTTCTTACAGCGAAACTGTGATCTTCATTCAGCGAAATTGTGAGTTATTTTGGATTTGAAGTTGTTTTCTAGAATTTCAGCGAAAGTATCTCTTTGAACGAAAGTTCAGCAGTGTTTTTGATCAATTATCAAGCGAAAGTGCTGCCGAAACTATTTCTGAACGAAAGTTCAAGCTTGTTTCCTGCGAAATTAGCAGCGAAACTAAGCAATTGTTGTCTTTGATTCAAGCGAAAGTGCTGCTGAAATTTCAAGAGAAAGTGTCTGAGTTTGCGAAAGTATTTGTTTTAGCGAAACTATTAAGCAAGCCTACTTTCTCAGCGAAGTTGTTAGCGAATTTGTCAGCGAACTTACCAGCGAAATTACCAAACTTTCTGCGAAATTATCATGTCAAAATTAACTACTCTCACACTTGCGGATCTTGAAAGTGTTGCTCCTAATAGACCTCCAAGACTCATTAATGGAGATAATTTTGAAGATTGGAAGAGATGTCTCAAGGCTTTCTTTTTCTATACAGATCATAATCAATGGGAATCGATTATTTCAGGTCCTCATATACCTACAGTTACAGTTGGTGATGTCGTTTCTCAGAATAAAGATTCATCTTCTTATACTGAAAGAGATCTGAAACTGATTGATCGTGATCAAAAAGCATTTGGTGCTCTAACTCTCTGCTTGGCTCCTGACATCTACAATCGTTTTGCAGAGCATAAAAATGCTAAATCCCTTTATGATGCTCTCTGTGAATTCTTTGATGGGAATGCAGATCTGGTGAAAGACAAGAGTATTCAAGCTGAAAAGGAGTTTAACTCGTTTGTAGGATATAAGAATGAAAGTTTGACAGATCTTACAAATCGATTCTTAACTGTTTCAAGCACTCTGAAGAAATATGATGAAAGACTCTCCAACAGCGAACAAGTTAACAGACTTCTCGATTCTCTTCCACCACAATGGAGTCTTCAAGTGAGGATGCTCAAACAAGAAAGAGGTTTTACAGATTATAAGCTGATGGATATCATCAATAAGTTGAAATCTTTTGAGTTGGATATGAAAAGAAGAGAATTTAACCAGACTATGATGCCCACAACTGGTTTTTCTCAAAATGCTGCTTTATTGTCATCCCCTGCAAACTCTCACATTCAGAATCCAATTCAAGGAGGGAGCAATACAAGTAATTTCTCAAGTGGCAGTAATCATGTTGGAAAGGAATTGGGAAATTCTAAGGTGAATGCTGAAACTACTATTCCATCTGAAACAATGGCTCTTTTTGGAATGTTTGTTCAGAGCTATGAAGCTCTTGTTGCTGGTGAGTTGAAAGGTAAAGGAATGACTATGGAGGATATGTATCAAGTTGATCCTGATGATTTGGAAGAGACTGACATTCAATGGCAAATGGCAATGTTAACTTTAAGAGCTCGGAGGTTTATGGAAAGAACGGGAAGAAAGAACTTCGGTGGTCAATCATCAACCTCAAAACTAGGATTTGACAAGTCAAAACTGAGATGATTCAACTGTAAACAATTGGGACATTTTAAACGTGAATGTCCATTACCAATTGTAACAGATCCTAGTAACACTGGAGTGCCAAGATTGACAGAGAAAGTAAAGGAAGAGGGAAATTCAAAAAAGGAGTCAGCCTTGATTTCTAATTTTGACTGGAGTGCAGAGGTGGAAGAAACCAGATCTGAAATAAATCATGCTTTAGTTGCTGAGATTGTGAAAAGTGATGAGATGGAAGTTGAGAAAGATGAGTTTGTGCTGTTTAAGGAATTCAAAGGAGAGAATGAATCTTCAGTAAAGGAGAAAGAAGAGAAAGATAATGGAGAGAAGAAAGAGAAAACTACAGATTCAAAAGCTGTGAAAGGAAAAGAGAAGGATGATGCGGCCGCTACTGTTGAGGAAAGGAAATCGAGTACTCCAGTATGCATGTGCGATAAAGCTTTAGCTGCCGAAAAGATGGTAATGGGACTTCCTTATGAGGTAATACAGGATATGTGTTCATCTGCTTGCAAAATTAGACTTTTTGGGGTTTATAAGGCTAATCGTTTGTTAATTGATAATGAAAAGGATTTAAAACGCATTAATGATGAACTTAAATTGAATGAATCAAAATATTTTGTGAAATTAAATGAGGCTTTAAAAGAAACTGATCATTTAAAAAGAATTGTTTTGGAAAGGAATGTAGAGATTAATACTTTGACTGAACGAGTTGCTCTAGCTGAATTTGAAGCAAGCAAACTTCAGTCAAAGTTAGATAAATGGACTATTTCTGGAATGAAACATGATGATCTTTGTAAATCTCAACGGGGAGCAAGAATTAAAACTGGTTTGGGTTATGAAAATGTACAGGTTTATCCTCCTCCTAGTACATATTGTTATTCTCCTATGCCTGTTCCTCATCCTTCTAATGATTTAATCAAATCAGATACTGATAGTATGTCTGCAGGTTTAGTTGGGAATAACTCTAAGTACATTCGTGAAGACTACGACTATGGACCAACTAGTGGGCTTGGATGCACTAGTTCTAGTACACCTGAAAAACTGCAGTCTGTTTTAGATAATAAGTCTAGTTTAAATTCAGTATTTTTTTCTAGTTCAAATGTAACAGACTTGAATGTCTCATGTTCTCCTGATTGTTCTATTTCATCTTGTAATTCAAATCTTAATAGTGATGATTTTTGTTCTGGTTATGAATTGAATGAATCTGATGTTTCACCTAAAACAACTGAGCAACTTAAAACTAATTCTTTTGAAAAGTTCTTTTCTCAACCTATTCCATCTTTTATACCATTAAATATGACATCTTCAGAAAAATGCAGTTCTCCTTCATCTGAAACTAGTACCAATGGTACGAGTTTTACTGATTTGTCAAAAGAATCAAGCTATGATTTTGTAAAGAATAATTCTGAGTCAAATAAACAAAAACATCATGAGATGTATGAGACATTCAGTGATGTTGATTCTAGTTTGTCTGAATGTGATGAGGAGATTATTATTGATCCTATTTTTACCTCATCACATCATCGATCTAGATTCAAACATCATTGTTTCAGGTGTGGTGAAGAGGATCATCTTATCAAAAATTGCCCTTTGATTGAAAGATCCTCTAATAGAAATTGTTTTGGGAATAAATTGACAAAATTGGTTAATAATTTCTTTCATAAAAAATTAGCTTCTTTGAAAACAAAGGTTGTTCAATCTTGGGTCCCTATTACTCCTGGCTAAATGATTTGTTCATTCATTTCAGGGATCTTCTTCAAAGATTGTAAACAGTCTGTGGCATGTTGATAGCGACTGTTCCAAACACATGACGGGATTAAAGGATTTGTTGACTAATTATCGAATTATCAATGGAGGATATGTGGCATTTGCTGGAGACAAGAAGGGTGGAAAAATGATTGGACAAGGAGAAGTTACTAATGGCTCTCTTACTCTTGAAAAAGTCAACCATGTTCCTGAATTGGCATTTAATCTTCTGAGCGTCTCTCAAATTTGTGATAAAGATATTCCAGTTTTATTTAAATCTGACGAATGTTTATTTTTGAAATCAGAGATAGCTGTTCCAGAAGATTTAATTCTCATGCGTGCTCCAAGAAAACATGATACATATCTTCTTGATATGAATTCTAATGAGTCAAAAGCTACTGCAACTTGTCTTCTTTCAAAAGCATCAACATCTGAGTCTCGTCGATTGGGCCATGTCAATTTTAAGATAATTAATAAATTAGTAAAGAACAATCTTGTTAGAGGACTTCCTTTCCTGATAAAGTGTATAAACTTGATAAATCTTTGTATGGACTTCATCAAGCACCCAGAATCTGGTATGAGACTCTTACACAATATCTTTTAAGCAATGGTTATTCTCGTGGTACCATTGATATGACCTTATTTAAGAAGGAGGTGAATGGTGAAATGATCTTTGTTCAAGTGTATGTCGATGATATTATTTTTGGATCTACAAACTCTAAATTGTGTAGAGAGTTTGAAGAAGTGATGAGCCAACGGTTTGAAATGAGCATGATGGGAGAAATGTGCTTCTTTCTTGGCTTGCAAGTTGAACAACAGAAAGAAGGAATTCTTATTCACCAAGAGAAGTACATTAAAGATATTCTGAAGAAATTTAAAATGGATGATGCGTCTACTGAAATGACTCCTTTTACTGCTCAGACGTGTCTCACTCCAGACGAAAATGGAAAACCAGTTGATCCTCATCTTTTTCGATCTATGATTGGCTCTCTCATGTATCTTACTGCAAGTCGTCCTGATATCACTTTTGCTGTTGGTTACTGTGCTAGATATCAGTCGGCTCCAAAGGAATCTCATGAGAAAGCTGTCAAACGAATTTTTCGTTATCTCAAAGGATCATCTCGTCTCGGACTGTGGTATCCATATGGTGGAAATTTTGATTTACATGCTTATTCTGACAGTGATTCCAATGGTTGCAGGTTAAACAGAAAATCTGTGTCTGGAGGATGTCAATATTTGGGTAATTGTCGGGTATCTTGGCAGAGCAAGAAACAAACAACAGTTTCTCTTTCTACAGGGGAAGCTGAATATATTGCTGCATCTAGCTGCTGCTCTCAAGTTCTCTGGATACAACACCAAATGATTGATTATGGAATCAATTTCCTTCATACACCTTTATTCAGTGATAATGAGGCTGCCATTGGAATCGCTAAAAATCCTATTCATCATTCTCGCACAAAGCATATTGAAACCTGAATTCATGCGATTCGTGATGCTCAAGAGAAGGGTTTCATTAATATTATTCCCATCGATACCAAAAATCAAAAAGCTGATCTTTTCACAAAAACGTTTGATAAACCTCGTTTTTATGAATTGATTTCTATGCTTGGGTTAATATCTTTTTAAATTTTTATTTTCTATTTCTTTGATAATAATTTAAAAAAAAAAATATAAAAAATACATAAAAACAAAAACCAATAAAAAAATTCAGTTACAATTTTTCTATAATTATAGACAAATGAAAATAAAAATTTGGGGGAGTAATATCAGTATTCTGAGATCGAATTTAACATGATGAGAAATGATTGTATATTCTCTAAATATTTCTTATTTACATGACCAGTAATTCTATGAGAAATGATAGTAACTGTCTCTAGATTCTGCTTCATAATAAAAAAAATAAAAAGAAATGGATCAGATTCTTTGACGATATGCTTGATAGACTCAGCCTGATGAATGAAGTAGACAGCAGCTTTATGATTAAATTAAACTTTATGCTTAAGAATGCCTGGATTTACTCATTCATTTTGGATTGCACAAAAACTGAGTCCTGACAAAAATGGATTGAGAATGAATCTTTCGTTCATTGTGCTTTGTTATGTCATCATTCTCTGCTGTTTTATTTTGTGTTAAGATGTCTTGTGTCTGTGCTTATCTCCTTTGCTGTACGGAAGTACTGACCTGGAGTGATGATCTCCTCTGCTGTACGATAGTACTGACCTGGAGCTCTCATCAGCACATGTTCAAATGGTTATCTCCTCTGTTATACGTGAGTATAGATCTGGAGCTCTCACCATTTTGATATAATTATGTCAAATCATCTTATCGATGAATTTCTCTCAGAATGAAATATTTTGTGTATAATCATTTATACACTTATTCAAAATTTTGTTTCATGAAGATTGATTCATAATTCAATAAATCCTGAGGTTGGGTGAGGGTTTTTACCAAATGATTGTGGGGTCTTAGCATTCTAAAGCATCTAATCGAACCTTAAATGAATCATAAGCTGTTGTTTGAAAAAGGATAAGGCATGAGTTTAAGTGGATAATTATATCAGCAATCGTTATTGATTTGTTCTAATTTCTGTGGTTTCTGTGCAGATTGTGATCAGATCTTGTTTTCAGTATGATCTCATGACTGGTAGATGATTTTTAATCATCATTATGTTCTAAAATATTTAGAGAATGTGATCTCTGATTATTTTAGATCTCATTATGTGATGTGCTTCCCTTGAGTATTATTGTTAATAAAAATAAAAAAATAATAAAAAAATTTTAAAAAAATAATAATAATAAAAAAATAAAAAAAATATAATAATAATTATAATAATAAAAATAATAAAATAAAAAATAAATAAAAATTTTGGTGCGAAATTATTCTTTCGCTGACAGCTTCGCTAAGCGAAACTGCAATTTCGCTAGGTTAGCTTATAAGTTGTTAACCAGTTATCTTTTAGCGAAATTACAGTTTCACTGAGCGAAACTGTAAATTCGCTGGACGAATTTATAGTTTCGCTGCCAGCGAAACTATTGACTATATAAGTCAATTTTGCGAATTTTTCTTCATAACTTCGCAAATCTGGTTCAGGTCGTCTGTTAGGGTTTTTAGGTTTCATATACGGCGATATTGATTTGAAATTGGTTTTTGGACCGATTTTGAGTGATTTTCTCTTCAGATGTGAGTTTCGAACATTAATTGATCATTTAATCTGGATTACATCTTGGTTATGATAAGCGATTTGGATTTGTCGCTTCGGTGGTTTCGCTGTTCGTTCAGCGAAACTACCGAAGTTTCAGCGAAATTGAACGAAAGTTCACTGTCTTTCAGCGAAACTGTAAAGTTATGCTGTCCGAGCGAACTTAACAGTTTCGCCACATCTTATCTAATTTCGCAAAGACTAATTCTTATTTCACAGTTTCGTCTATAATTTCTCAAGTCAGCGAAACTAATTTGTAATAGCGAATCTAAATTAATTTTTGGTGAAACTAATTGCGAAACTACTTTGAATCATTCTAATCTTGTCGAAAATACTTTTTGTTCTGCGAAATTAACAAGTTTCTATGAGCGAAACTATAGTTTCGCTCGTCGAAACTGTTTGATTTCCTTGACGAAACTGTCTTTAATTCAGCGAATCAATCATGTCTTAGTGAGCGAAACTATTGTTTCGCTTGCCGAAATTAATTGTTTCTTTTGTTTGTATCTTATTTTTCTTATTTTCAGTATTTCTTATTCAAATTTATTTGATGATCTTTTCAGATTATTATGGCGAATCTAAAGTTTGACGAGAGGAATAACATTACTGCCATATTAGATGATACTTTGCCTAAAGCGGCCGGATTTCGAGATTGTATTCGATGGCTCCAAAGATCACCCATTGCATATGCTATCTCTCATTCTCCCACTATCTATGATCTTCACATTAGAGACTTTTGGAGGTCAGCGGAATACAACACCGGAGGAGATGTTCAGAGGATCACAGCTAGAGTACTTGCTCATGATATATCTATTACTGCTGAAGATGTGTCAAGGATTCTTAGACTGGACGATGATACTGGTGATGAGGTTGATATGACAGAATCTGAAGTATTCCAAGCTTTCCGGCAAATGGGATATGAGGGACCAGTCTTTGGGTCGAGGAAAGAGATTAAAAAGTCATTTTTATCTAAAGAATGGAGATATATAGCTCACGTGTTTATTATGTGCTTAGATCACCGTAAGGGTGGATTAGATGGACTTAATCTTGACTGGGCCAAAGCAATGGTGATATGTTGCAAAGGAGAGAAGGCAAACATTGCTAGATTGATCTTCGCTTGTATGGCAGAAAATGTGATGGCAGTGAAAAAGGATAAATGGTTGTTATATCCTCGTTTTATTCAGATGATTATTGATGATTTGATTCCTGATGTTCCTAAACACGGTGAAGTTAAGAGATTGGTTCAGATGAACCCTCGGATATTTGCAGATTGCTGTGCTATACGCCATGATTTCAGTGGTAAAATAACCCATCTCTGGGAGAACATGTATCCACCAGAGCGATGGAATTATATCAGACGAGTCGATGAGTCTGAAAACAAAAGAGCTGAGGAAACACGGGTGAAACAAGCTGATGCAGCTAAGAAACGAAAGAGATATGCAAAGGAGAAAGATTATGATTTTGAAGAAGATATAGATACACAAGCTGAAGAGATAAGGGTGGAGAAGGAACGAAGGTCTAAAAAGAGGACTGACTTTGTTGAGCCTGAACGGAGATCAAAACATAGATATGAGGGTTTCACAGCTGGGAAAGAAGCAAGTGCTGGTCTTGATGAGGATGTGATTCGTTGTCTAAATACTTCATTGGCTAATGAGTTAAGTATGATAAAGACCAAACTGATGAATCAAGAGATTCGGGAACAACAGAAAGATGAGATCATGAATGGAATGAAAAGATGTTGATTGATCAGAACAGCTTGATTAAGAAGTTATTTGAAGAGATTTCACAGATGAAGGCTGCTGCTGGCCTACCCAGTCAACTAACTCAATCTGAGTTAGATGATATGACTGATATATCTAAGTACCCATTCTTGAATGTTGGTACCTCATCAAAGGTAGGAGAGGGCACCTCTGGAGCAGCTGACACTGAAACAAGAGAACAAGAGATTCCAAGAGAAGAGGCTGGTAGAAATGATGAAGATGAGATTGTTGAGGCTGAGTTTGTTAATCTACAGTTTGACTTTGATAAAGATATTTTGGGAGAAGAAGTGATTGTTAAAGCTACTCATGAGGAGACATCAGATAAAGGTAAAGGTTTGATTGATGAAGAAGAAGAGGAGGATGAGCAGTTGATTGATTATGATTCTGAGCCGGAATTCTATGAAGTAGATGAGAGACCTCTAGTGTATGTGGCTAAGAAGGGAGATGATGAGAATGATGTGTTTGAGATGGATAAGAGTGATTGGTTGATAAAAGAGAAGGAGGCTGAAGAACTCACCCCTCTGTTTCAAAATATGGAGGGTTTGAGCAGAAAGGAAGCAGACAAGAAGATAATCAGCTGGTGTTATAATCCTTTCTTAAAGATGTTCTTGATTAAAAGACGAGGAGGTAATATCAGTTACATGCTCAAGAGGAAGGCGTTTAAGACCTTGCCTAAGTGGGATCTGAGACGATTAGCTACCTTGCCTTTGATTAATGCTAATTTAAGTGAAAGGGCAGAATTTCTGGAGAAGGAGATTAAAAATGGTCTAAATGATAATTTTGAATCATTTGGTTTTATGAAGGCTGAACGAAAGAGATCTTAGAAAGACAAAGACTGGGAGACAGGGAAAGGGAGAATTGTGTTGAGAGTTAAACCGCCTAAGACTGTAAACAGAGTAAGACTGGCTGATCCTCTTCCTCCTCGTTTACAGGATTTTGAGAAGTGGTTCTATGATAATAACACCGGGGAGGCTGTGATTAGAGTCAAACAAGGAAGAGAATTTAGGGTGTTTGACCCAATGGAGTTATTCAGCTTTTGTGATGAAGATCTTTTGATTCTCTGTGAAAATCATATAAAGGCGGGGGCAGGTGAGGAAACAAGAAAGGAGGCAAGCTTGTTTATGAATGTGGCGAACAAAATAAGGGGAGTTCGGGCAGAGGTAAAAAGTTTGGCTGAAAAGGTGAGAGCACAAGATGACTTGGCTATGGATGTTCAAGACTTAACAAGGCAGTTTGCTGGAGCTAGTGGTCATTCACATGAAGCTGATGAGGCAGGAACTAATCTTGGAGAATCAGTGGCTGAAGCTTCTCAAGACATTGCTGCAGGAGGAGTTGAAGACAGATCAACAGCAGCTGAGGAAACGGGAGCTGAAGAGCCGAACGAAGAGCAGTGAAGACAGTGAGGTCCAACCTAGGGGGAGTATTGAAGATCATGATAGGTTGGACTCACTTAGTATAGATGTTTACTTTTCATTGTAATAGGACTTGTGTTAGTTTCATTTTGTATTTTGATAGTTATTAGCAGTTTTGGCAGTCCAGCGAAACTGTGAGCGAATCTATAGTTTCGCTCACAGTTTGCTGTTTTGGTTCACCCGGCGAACTTATGTTTTGCCGGGCGAAACTATAGTTTCGGCATGACAGTTTCGCTAGTAGCGAAACTGTCAGCGAAACTATGACTGCTATATATACTTTTGTTATTTCATTTTGCATGATAAGTTTGCAAAACCCAAAACGTGGAATTCTGTTGCAAACTATCATTCTCAAGCAGTTACTTCATTGAAATACATTGTGCTTATTGTTATTGAGTGAGTTTGTTCATTTGAATATCAATTATGTCTTGATTCATCATATTCATCTCTCAATTGTTTGTTATTTGGCTTATGTATGTGATATTGATCAAACTATTCTATCAATTGTACTGTTCAACGATCACATGGACCAACAATGATGTTATGTCTTGAAAAACATATGATTTTCACTAACATCATGAGACTGCTTAAGAAATTTGTTTTGTATAGATTAATTTATTTTTAAATTTCAGGATCATGAAGCATCCCTACTTACATTTTGAAGGGAACTGCGAGAGATGGTGTCATGATAGACTTCAAAGATTGCTACAAAGGGTCGAAAGATCCCACTTACAAGCAGATGAAGAAACATTGGCGGCAGTCGGACAACTAGAAAGATATAATAATTTATTAAGCGTCCAGTGGAAACGTTTATTTTCACAAAATAGACCTTTCATTTATGAACTGACTCTTGAATTTTTAGCAACTTTTAAATTTAGCATGAAAGACTCTGATCCTTGGAATAAAAATGCAGTTTCATTCAGACTAGCTGGAATTGGCATGAGACATCCATTGCCTTCTTCGGTGTATATCTTGGAATATACACGGAACAAGAAATGGAGGAGGAGGCTATATCTGGAATGCCGGCGTATCATACCTTCCCGGACGAGGAAAGTATAGACGCGGAAAGTGGTGCAATGAGGAAAGCATTTTGGGAGCGGATTGGAACCGGAGGGTTCAACTCGAGCAAAACAAAAAGCAGTCAGATACGAGACCCGCTGCTGCGATACATTCATCGGTTACTCAGCCATTGCATAACAGCTCGTGGTCAAAGCGAGGGAGTTGTTAATTTGAGGGACTTGTTTATTTTATATTGTATGGTTAATCAGTTGCCATGTAACATTGGGTATTTGTTTTGTAATCTTTTTGCCAGGAACGCGATTGCAGGTGCTCCAACACCCATGTTTGGAGGAAGCTGGATTTTGAACTTATATGAAAGCTATGGTTATAACACTGAGGGAACCGAAGGAGTGATGCCAGGACTGTTGGACTTGAGCATCTGTACAAGTATATACATGGTGACAAGTTTACCAAATGGGCAGCTAAGATTCATGGATAAGAAAGGACAAATCTGGGATCCGACGGATCCCGAAGAAATTATCATGGATCTCGACATGCCAATACAGCCGGAAGGAGCTGGAGCTGGATCTTCAAGTTCACGTACGAGGGAATTTCCAACCATGCTAGACCTTTATGAGTCAATCCAAATCACCGAAACCCATGCAAGGCGATCATTTGAATATGCCCAACGAGCCTTCAACCGAGTCGAAAATCTGAATTCCCGAGTCGATGACTTGAGCAGAGATGTCACGTACATCAGAAACCGAATGTACCACGAGTGGGGGGATATCCCACCACAAAGCCCTTGAAAACCGTATCATTTTCGGGGCTCCGGCACAGTTGTTTTGTGCCACTCTATCTTTTAATTTATGTCGTTTTATTTTTATTTTGTGTGCTTAGGATTTTAATGCTTTCAATAAATTGGTGACATTTCAGGTGATACCGAAGATTCTAACAACGCGCGGGCAACCAAACACAAGCGAAAAATTCATCATTTTTAGGGGAGTTATTTCGTTACCCTTTCTCAATCATGAATATTTTAATCACATTGAGGACAATGTGAATTTTAAGTGTGGGGATGGGAGTAATGCATTTGACTTTGCTAAAAAGGTCCAAATTAAAATTTTTAAGAAAAGATCACTTACCAAATAATTTTGTGACAAGAAATCAAAAACTTAATATAATTTTTAATAAACCAAATTATAAATATACGTTTTCGGGAATAGAGAAGTAAATCCATGACGTCCAAATAAAAATTGAAAATGTTTTTATGATATCCTTAAAGGCAATAATCTAGTAAAATATTCAATCATGAAAAATGAAACACTTTTACTCAATTCCATCCGTATGTGAGTTTATTTTTGAGCCTTAAACAAGCTTTTGCAAGTTGCAATTCTACTTTCATTCTGGATTTAATTGAGGGTGCCATATGATACGTGTGATTAGAACTTGCTTTGGGTATACATTTCAAGACCTTAATTAGTATTTGTTGCATAAAAATGAGTTAGGCACTAGGAAACCTTAACCATTCAAGCCCCAACCATTGTCTTTAATTTTCCTTACCCGAACATCAACCCTAGTTAGCCCCGTTGAGCTTAAACGTTTTTATCTCTCAATCACCCGAGTCACCAAGTCACTTAACCAAAAAACCTTCAACAAAACCCGTTTTCGTTAAAGACACGTTTTTGGCTTAAAAAAATGTATTTGGTCTTTTACCGGCAGACGTTAAAGAACCGGAATGCATTCTTTTGATTTCAATTTTCTTTGTTGCCTTCATCACGCAAAACCGGGACTTCCCCCGGAAATCCGCGAACAAATTTTCAATCTCACGTTTGACGCAAGAAAGAAATGGCAAAAAAAGGAACAAGTTCCGCCATTTTGTGGGATTTCAAAAAGTGCTATAAAGAGACGGGCGAAAAGATATGAAAGATGCCCGAATTGTGGAAATTGGTCCCATAATGGAAAATGCAAAAAGAATCAAACCGAATCTCAATACGAATACACAGAATTAATCCGACTGGGTGCTATTAGGCTTCAAGCCGAACGATCCTTGAGAAAGGAAAGTTTTGTGTATCTTCGGGTAAAAGATGAAGTGCGATTCTTGAAAGCAAAATACGGTCTTGACAATCTGACCTTAAACGAGTCCTCAAGCTAGCATATCCCTTCTAGCTTGAAGTATTGTATAGGGAACCTTTATTGCTTTCCTTGTAGTTTATGTTAGAAAAATAAGCCAAGACCGTCGTCTTTAGCAATTAGCCACTCTTTCCAAATATTCCATACCCGAGCCCGAGCCAAGTTACAACCCATCAAAGACCTAATGATTTATGCAAATAAATATCTAAGTAGGTGGGGATTTGATCCCCTAACAAGCATATAATTTCACACGTATTCATACTAGGCAATTGAGTGTATTAGTCATACTTAATCTTGATTATGACTCCATATATTTAGCCGAGTGTGAGTGCATCTTGTGAGAAGTGTGGATTTTTACATGATAATAATCTTTACTAACCAACCTATTGCTTGCTAGGATATCATTTACATGTGCTTAGAATATTTATATTTGGATGAAAATAGTATTTACTTGCATACTTCTCGAAAGACATGTTTATAATTTGATTTATTTGGTTTTTGGTGGAATTGTCATTTTAAGTGATTTTTGCTTGAGGACAAGCAAAGTTCAAGTGTGGGGATGTTTGATGTGCTCCAAATTATACATAAAAATCCTATCAAAAGCACATCAATTATTCCTTAATATCTTCCTTAAAATAATGAAAATGTACTTAAAAGTGTTAAATTGTGTTTTCAGGTGTTTAAAAGGGCAAGATGGACAAAAGGAGCATATTTAACAAGAAATTGAAGCAATCCGAGCTTTGGACTCCAAGCATGGGGTCGTGCCTCATTAAGCACGCCCCCATGCCTTGCCAGAAACACACCCCCGTGCTTGGACATCTGACAGGACAAAAAGTACTGTCCCCTAAAAGTAGACACGGGGCCGTGCCCCACCACCAACACGGGGCCGTGCCCCATTTAGCACGGGGCCGTGCCCGACACAACCTGCACGTACGAGCCGACCAACTTTCGTAAGCATTGTACTAACACGGGGCCGTGCCTTTTAGGCACGGGGCCGTGCTTA
Organism: Flaveria ramosissima; assembly: GCA_025215565.1. Lineage (NCBI taxonomy): Eukaryota > Viridiplantae > Streptophyta > Magnoliopsida > Asterales > Asteraceae > Flaveria > Flaveria ramosissima. The sequence continues at coordinate 33,275,378 of CM046040.1, read as the reverse complement.
AACACTCCGGAAAGCCATAAATAGAAGCCTAAGCTCACCATTTTTGGCAAGCTTTGGTGGGAGAGTTACTCTGCTGAATTCTCTCGGGAATCAAGACTTCAAGATCATTTGGAGGCTCGGGAGGTGCAAACAACACTTGGAAGAAGCTTGGGATCACCTAAACGTCATCCATTGTGGATTATCGGTTTGATTGTTCCATTTCACCGATGATCACTTATCTATCTTCTTTGTTATCCGTTGTTATGTTAAAGCTCATCATGAGCTAAACTCTATTTATCATCCTAATCGGATGAAACTTATGTAATTTGTGATAAACTAATGGTGTGATAAGTATTATGTTAATGTTATGGTGGTCTTGGGAAAACTATTGATGGGTAGCATCTACATTTGAACGGGAAGTTATAACATTATGGTTTGTGATTGTGATTGTCATACAAGGTTGAAAACCGTATGATTAACTTTCATTCGCGAAACCGGTCTTCATAATAAATCCATGGCTAATGAACTAGAAATGGTTATTAGAAATCATATCACCTTAACTTTCTGATCATTTGCGGGTTCCCTTTTATTTGTTCGGAAACTTCAGTAATTGTTACGGTTTTCTAAAATTAATGGTATGTTAGGAGGAACCTGATCAACTCTCTTTTTAACATTAAATTATGATTTCAGAAATCGTATGCCAAATATGACACAAGAGATTTACCTACATTACTAGGGCTTTGATCTGAGCAGTAAAATCAGCCTGACAGGATCAAGTCACTACGGCAGCAGGATAGTCGAGAAATCACGCGGCTCATCTTTTATAACATTAACATAATCACATCACACCACCAATTCATCACAATTGCAAAAGCGGATTCTAATTAGGATGATAACTTTTATTCCCTGATTTTAAAACCAAACGCTTCAATTCTTATTTTACTTTCTTTTTATTATTGTTTACTTTTAAACCCTAAAAATCTTTCCAAAACAAAATATCACTTTCTTTAACAAAAACCAAATCTGATAGTCAAACATCAAGTTTGTTGAATAGGCTAGGTGTGTCCACGGATTGATACTCGGTTTTTTACCAACACTATATTACCACACGACAGGTACACTGCCTTTTGTGTGTGTGGTTTAGTATTAGTAACAACCAATAAAACTGAATCTGTGCAATAAATCTTTATCAATATTTATACTATCCGCAGACCCATCACTCTTCATGCACTTCCTCAGGTTGATCTGACTCATCCTGAGGTGTAGAGGTGGATGATTCAGGCTTGTTCTTCTTAGACTTTGGTTTAGAAGCCATCCTCTTCTCCCTCTTAGAAGACTTTAACTGAGAAGACTGGTCTGCAGCACCATGTTGATCATCCTTGTCTTTCTCAGTTGGGTGTTCCTCCTCCCTCACAGGTTCAGAAGGAGAGGGAGTTTGACCCTACTGTGGATCAGAAGATGAAGCTTGCTGATGCTCAGCAGGAGGTCCAGGTTGTGTTGTCTCAGGTTGTTCAACTTTAACCTCCACTTCAGGTGGGATTTGACTTGGATGAGAGTATAAGTCAATCAGCTCTCCACTCTTGATCTTCTGTTTGATTACCCTGATATGCTCATCCATTGTGGATAGAGACATGGGGCCAAGTCTCCTTCTGGAGATTCCATACAGCCTCAAGAAGGTCATCATCCTTTGTCTGTCAGCAGACTTTTTCATACTCTTTTTGGATGATAGCTCTTGACTTTGCAGCATCTTCCCTCATCTTTCTTTGTGTTGCCTTTTGTTCTTTGAGCACTTGAAGTTCAAGCTATTTAAGATACTCAAACTCAATGTACTCAAAGGACAAGGGAAGAAGTGCAGATGCCTGGTAGAGACCTATGGCACTCAGGTAGTTGATCATGCTTTGCCTATCTGTTTTCTTGTCTACCTGAGGTTCTTGTGTAGCAGCCACATCCTCTTGCACAGATCTTTCCTGAACTGGGGAGAGAGTTGGAGCATGCTTGTATAACATTTTCTGTCTCTTCTCTTATCTCTTATTGAATTGGAGAAGTAATCTTGCATCTTCTTTTTCCTTCATCTCTCTTGACACTTCCATGTTAGCCAGTTCATTTAATTGCTCTAAGGGGAGAGATATAATCTTATCTATGTCATAGTTCCTGGTCTGCAGGTAAGTAATCCTTACTGCCCTCAACTCATCTTCTTGAGGGTTTTGGTCTGGGGCTGCCCTGATTGCAGCTTGCATAAAGCCTGAAGACCCAAGGAACTTTCTCCCCTTAGCTTACTCTTCCCCTCCTTCTCTCTCCTCCTCCTCAATCTCCTCAGGAGTCAAATCCTTTTCCCTTTGTCACCCATAGACCTTTGTGATTCAGGGTGGATAGAGGTTTGGCCTTCATTGCTTGTGTAGATCCAAGCTCTGGCCAGAAGAGAGGTTGTGAGAACACCCTTCACCAGCAGGTGTTTCACTGAGGGAATGATTTTCTGAAGCAGTTGTTGGTGTGACAGGGCTCTCAGGCTCTATCACTGGGCCTTCAGCCAAGGTTTTCTCTTTGAAGCTAATCTCAGGGTCTGCCTCAGCATCCAGTTGACCAATGACATTCCTGATTGCCTTTGTCTCCTTCTAAGGCTGAACTCTTTAGTAATTCTGTCTTGAATCCTGAGTGCTAACCTGTCAGCTTGTCTTGATTTGTTTGGGTGACAAGTGGCATGTTGATCAGGTCAAGACCTTCATAGTAGTCCAAAGTCTGAAAATTGAACACTTCTTGCTGCCCTTGAACTCTGTGAAGAATAAGGGCTCTTCTATTAGCATCATACCTCCACCCAATAATGTAGTTTGAAGTTCCTTGAGGTGGAGATGACACAGCCCTGGAATGCCTTCCTCAAAGAGACTCCTAACGACAAAGTTAATTATGTCCACATTAATGTGGACTTGAGGAAGGCTGAGTATGCACAGTTGCAAGTGAGGATGGTGAATCCTCAATGTCCATACTCCCTGAAGAACTCCCAGGTTCTGTGACTGTAATGACTTTTTCCCCCTTTTTGGTAGCATCACCATTTTGCATTGGTGAGCTAGAGGTTAGGTCAACCACATTCACAGGTTCTTATGTTCCTGGTTGAGCTCTTCTTAAAGGTCTCCCAACTAGTTTTTCCCCTGAGATAAGATATCTCAAGTTGCTGATCATTGACCCTATTATGCAAGGTAGTCACCTGAGATTCAAGGTGACTAACCTTAGAGACTAAATAGGAGCATGTTTTGATAGTTTTTGAACTTTAGGCTCAGATTCCCCTCTTCTTCATCAGAAGAATCATTAGGGATGAGATGATTGGACCAAAGTCCTCTCTCTCACCACCAGCCTCATGTTCTTGGCTGCTGGATCACCTGAGATTCAAGGTGACTAACCTTAGAGACTAAAGGAGCATGTTTTTGATAGTTTTTGAACCTTTAGGCTCAGATTCCCCTCTTCTTCATCAGAAGAATCATTAGGGATGAGATGATTGGACCAAAGTCCTCTCTCTCACCACCAGCCTCATGTTCTTGGCTGCTGGATTTCCTCTGCACATTGACATCCTCAGTTGAGGTGTCAATGGCCTTGTATGTAATCACTTGCAGAAGTGAGAGCCTCTTCCATATGGATATCCTGAACAGGTTCAGACCACCTCAGTTATGGGTGACTGATGGGCTAGACAAAGGAGACTCAGGAGTACCATCTCTCTTTGAGTAGGGGAAGAGTAGAGAGACTCATGGTACCCACTGAAATCTAAGTCTTTATCAGTATAGAATGAGAGGTTGGGAATGGGTTGATTTAAGTCTAATGGCTGGGGATGGTAACTGTCCCCTGAAGTTGTTAACTTGAGTGTTGAGACTCAGAGTGAAGGCTTAAGGCAGTTGGGCTTGTGAGCTCATCAGGGTGAGCATGAGGAACCTCAACCCTGATTGTTGAAGAGATGGGAGTGGTTTGCTCCTCAGGGGAAGTGGGAGCTCTAGTGTCCACTTCCTCCTGTATGGGTGAGTATATGGGGACCTGCACAGACTCAATAGCTTGAGCAGGGGTTCGTTTGGATTTTCTTTGGTAGGTGTGGGTAACTTGGGGCCTTTTTGGTGGTTGAGAGGTAAAAGGTGTGGGTTCAACACTAGCTTGTGTTGCTAGGTTTCACCTTGAGCAATGAGCTCTAACATTTTTGGGACTAGGGCTGTTTCTACCCCTGAGAAGCCTACAGTTGGCTTCTTCATAATTTTAAAGATGTCGGACTTCATCTGTCCCAATTTAAGAATATTATCTGTTTCCCTCAACTGTGAGCCAGTTCACAGTTGAGAATGTGTTGAACATATCTAGGAAACATATAATACTCTAAGGAGTCCAAGTTAGCAAGCAAGTTTGTATAAACAAATTGAGAGTACCGAACTTGACCCCTTGAACTATTCCATGTACTATGAAGGAGAGATCCTCAGGAATCTGATCCCACCCTCCATGCTTGTTTGACAAGTTGTGGATAACCACATGAAGCAGGTATTTCCACTGGGATGAGACCTTTCCTTTCCTGAAGGTTTTTTTTAGAGAAATCTCCCTCATAGCCCATCTGCTCAAAGGAATGATTTACAGCTTCCTTTGGGAAGGACAACTCACCTTCTTTATCATCCAGCTGCAAATGAGTGTTTATAATGGCCGGAGTGATGAAGATTGTCCTCCCTTGCACTGTGGCAGACAGTGCCTTCTCCCCATCCATAATGACCTCTTGGCAGGTCTTCCAAAATTCAAGCAGACGATCCTCATAGAGAGTAGGATCAATGGTTAGGGAGGTGGAGTAGTTTGATAGGCTAAGAAACGGCAAATCTCTGAGAAACTTTCATCTTTCTCAGAGCTTAGCAGAGCAACTTGGTTATGTTGCCTGTGAAGTTGCATGGAGAAATCTGGGTTGTTTCTGATGTTTAGGTTGGCTATTTTATAAGCTTAAGGATGAAGAAAGATGAAGAACAAAAGGCGGTTTGGGAGAATTTAGGTTTAAGGAATAGTGTAATTGAGGAAGATAGTGAAAGAGGGGGGAACCGTTGGGCATTTATGTGAAAAGGATTTGAGACAAAGTTAATGAAAGAGGATAAACTTTTAAATCCAAATGTCGGTCCCACCTCTGAAAAGTAGTTTACTTTTGCCCAAAAAGTAGTTTTCTTGGAAATCGAGACATCTTCCGAAGGTTATTTGCTTCGGAAGATCTGAAGAAAAAGCTTTTGAAGGCAAATTGGCTTCGGAAGAGATTTCAAAAGTTTTTGAGAATTTTGCTTCGGAAGAGAATTTACACTCAGAGATTTTTATTCTAAGAAGAATAAATACTTCCGAAGGTGAATTGATTTCGGAAGAAACTTGTTCTTTAAAACATACAAGGTACTTAGTTGATTTTAAGCTTCGGAAGATATTTCAGAAATTTCTTCCGAAGGTAAAATCACTGAAGCAATTATTTATTTACTAAGACATAAACTTCTTCCGAAGTTAATTTTGAATCTTCCGAAGAGATCAAGATTTTCAAAAATCTAAGAAAAGTCTTTTGAAAAGATTTTCTTCCAAAGAAAACACGGGCTTATGAAGGTGATATAATAGTCAACTTAGGACACACAAGTTTTTGAAATAAACATGATTAAGTTTAAGAAAAGCTATTCAAAGGTTAATCATCCCATAGCTAATACAAGATTTTTAAATCTCTGCTCATCAAAAGCTTTGGTGAACAAATCAACATATTGTTCATTTGTGTTAAATTTTACTAGTTTGATTAATCCCTTTTCAAAGTTATCTTTAATCAAATGATACCTGATATTAATATGCTTTGTCCTTGAGTGCTGCACAGGATTCTCTGTGATGGAGATAGCACTATTGTTGTCTATGTGGATGGGAGTCTCTTTAAAGTTAAATCCATAGTCCAGCATCTGATTTTAAATCCAAAGCACTTGAGCACAGCAACTTGCAGTAGCAATGTATTCAGCCTCAGTAGTTGATGCAAACACACAGGATTGTTTCTTGCATTGCCAAGAGACTACTCTTCCACCAAGAAATTGACATCCCCCTGATGTAAACTTTACAGTCATGTTGCAACCACCATAGTCACTATCTGTATAAGCATACAGATTAAAGTCAGAAATCTTTGGATACCAAAGGCCAAGTGATGGAACACCTTTGAGATATCTTAAAATTCTTTTGAGAGTGACCAGGTGTGACATCCTGGGGTTGGCTTGATATCTTGCACAAATGCAAGCAAACATGATATATGGCCTGCTAGCTGTGAGGTACATAAGAGACCCAATCATTGCCCTATATAGATGTTCATCAACACACTCCCCCTCAAGATCAGATCCAAGGGAGTGATTTCTGGCTATGGGTGTCTTAGCAACCTTACAATCAGTCATGTTAAACCTTTTAAGTATGTCATGTACATACTTTTACTGACTTATGAAGATGCCATTTTCAACTTGCTTCACTTGAATTCCTAGAAAGAAATTGAGTTCCCCCATGACACTCATTTCAAACCTGTCCTTCATCAGCTTCTCAAAGTCTTTGCAGAGCTTTGAATTAGTTGACCCAAAGATAATGTCATCTATATATACTTGAACTAGCATTATGTCATTTCCTGTTCCTTTGATGAAGAGAGTTCCATCTATAGTACCTCTTTTGTAGCCATGTGACAGAGATACTGAGATAGAGTCTCATACCACTTTCTTGGTGCTTGGTGCAGCCCATATAGAGCTTTATCAAGCCTGCAGACATAATCAGTATGATCAGGATCAGCAAACCCAGGTGGTTGTCTGACATACACCTCTTCATCAATCACCCCATAAAGAAAAGCACACTTGACATCAAGTTGGTAGACCTTGAAATTCTTGGATGTAGCAAAAGCTAGGAATATTCTAACAACTTCAAGTCTTGCCAATAGAGCAAAAACATCTGTATAGTCAATTCTTTCCTCTTGAGTATATCCTTGAACAACTAGTCTTGCCTTGTTTTTGATGACAAGTCCTCTATCATCCTTCTTGTTCCTAAAAACTTATTTGGTTCCTATGGTAGTCTTCCCTTGAGGAAGAGGACATAGGTTCGAAACCTTTTGCCTTTTGAATTGAAGCAGCTCCTCTTGCATAGCTTCAACCCAACTTCCATCCTTTAGAGCCTCATCAATTTTCTTTGGCTCTATCTGGGACAAGAAACAAGAGTGAAGACAAACATTTGCTTCATGGGTTTGTCCTCTTATTCTCACCCCTGAATCAACATCTCCAATGATGTTGTGGTAGGATGAGACTTGTGGATCCTTAGCTGAGGGATCACAGCAAGTTGCTTAGACAGATCTAGATTTGAAAATTTTTGATTTGGCAAAGAAGATTCACCCTCCACATCACCACACTTATCAAGATTGACTTGATCCAATGAGTGTGTGACATCATTGATGTTGTCTTCAATGCAGTGGTTATCAGCATCAAGAAATTCTTGATCACTTTCACCACCACCATTTTCTCCAACATTTGTAGCTCCTTCTTTTGAGTTTTGTGCCTCTAAGCTGGAATTTTAAGACACCCCAGGATTTGTCATTGATGTGCTGGTAGAAGCTTCATTTGCAGGAGTAGTTACCACTGGAGCTGAAGATGTGTAACTTGAAGGTCTTCTAAGCTCAAATCTTGGGTCAGGATCACCTGTTGGTAATATATCTGTAGATCCTGAAACATTCTCACAAGATTTGTTAAAATAGTTGGTAACTAAATTAAGATCAAATAGCCAATCCGGACCAGAACCTTTCACACTGGGAGTGTGTTCATTGAAAGTCACATTGGCTGACTCCTCAACTACTCTAGTTCTGAGATTGTATACTCTATAAGCTTTAGCTTGAGAAGAGTATCCAATAAAGTGTCCATCATCTGATTTCTCAGCAAACTTGGCAATTTGATCCTTTGTATTCAAGATGGTGCAAGGACATCCAAATGACCTGAGAAAACCAATGAAGGGTTTTCTATTGTGCCAAAGTTATAAGGAGTCTTACCATGTGTCTTAACCACTAAAACTCTGTTTTGCACATAGCAAGCAGTGTTCACTGCCTCTGCCCAGAAGGTGATAGACAGTTTAGAGTCAGACAACATAGTTCTTGCAACTTCAATTAGTGTCTTGTTTCTTCTCTCAACAACACCATTTTGCTGAGGAGTCCTAGGAGCACTATATTGTCTTGTAATACCTTTTTCATCACAAAATGTATCAAGGATTTGATTCTTGAATTCAGTTCCTTGATCACATCTTATGGTTTTGACCTTGTGATCACATTGATTCTCAATCTTTAAGCTGAAATTCTTCAGAATCTCAGGAGTGTCATCCTTAGTTCTAAGAAAGAATACCCAAGTGAATCTTGTAAAATCATCTGTGATCACCAAACAATAAGAGGTCCTTCCTAGACTCATTACACTGGTGGGGCCAAAGAGATCCATATGTAATAAGTGTAGGGGATTAATGATGGAATTTCTTTCCTTTGGCTTGTGAGATACCTTGTGTTGCTTCCTTTTAGGCATGCAACACAGTGGTCATCACTTGTAAACTCTTTCTATGGTATTCCAGTTACCAAATCATTCTTAATTAATTTATTCATGTTTTTTAAAGTTTTCATGGCACATTCTTTTATGCCAGAGGAAAGATTCATCATTATTTGCTTTAGATAGGAAGCAGGAAACTTTTCCTGAGGGAGATGTTTCTTGCAAGTCCATCTTGTACATGTTCCCTTTCCTGGGGGCTCTGAGCAAGATGTGCTCATGAGGAATGACCACCCCGGGCCTGAGAATAATGCACTCACGCTCAGTAAAGAGCATGTTATGACTCTGATCACAAAATTAGGATACACTCAGAAGATTGTACCCAAGCTCCTTGACAAAGTTTACCTTCTCAATACTGAGCTTACCATTTGTGACCTTGCCCATTCCAGTAATATAACCTCATGCATCTCCTCCGAAAGCAACTAGTCCTCCATCAATTCTTCATGGGTTTGTCATCTTATTCTCACCCCTGAATCAACATCTCCAATGATGTTGTGGTAGGATGAGACTTGTGGATCCTTAGCTGAGGGATCACAGCAAGTTGCTTAGACAGATCTAGATTTGAAAATTTTTGATTTGGCAAAGAAGATTCACCCTCCACATCACCACACTTATCAAGATTGACTTGATCCAATGAGTGTGTGACATCATTGATGTTGTCTTCAATGCAGTGGTTATCAGCATCAAGAAATTCTTAATCACTTTAACCACCACCATTTTCTCCAACATTTGTAGCTCCTTCTTCTGAGTTTTGTGCCTCTAAGCTGGAAATTTAAGACACCCCAGGATTTGTCATTGATGTGCTGGTAGAAGCTTCATTTGCAGGAGTAGTTACCACTGGAGCTAAAGATGTGTAACTTGAAGGTCTTCTAAGCTCAAATCTTGGGTCAGGATCACCTGTTGGTAATATATCTGTAGATCCTGAAACATTCTCACAAGATTTGTTAAAATAGTTGGTAACTAAATTAAGATCAAATAGCCAATCCGGACCAGAACCTTTCACACTGGGAGTGGGTTCATTGAAAGTCACATTGGCTGACTCCTCAACTACTATAGTTCTAAGATTGTATACTCTATAAGCTTTAGCTTGAGAAGAGTGTCCAATAAAGTGTCCATCATCTGATTTCTTAGCAAACTTGGCAATTTGATCCTTTGTATTCAAGATGGTGCAAGGACATCCAAATGACCTGAGAAAACCAATGAAGAGTTTTCTATTGTGCCAAAGTTATAAGGAGTCTTACCATGTGTCTTAACCACTAAAACTCTGTTTTGCACATAGCAAACAGTGTTCACTGCCTCTGCCCAGAAGGTGATAGACAGTTTAGAGTCAGACAACATAGTTCTTGCAACTTCAATTAGTGTCTTGTTTCTCCTCTCAACAATACCATTTTGCTGAGGAGTCCTAGGAGCACTATATTGTCTTGTAATACCTTTTTCATCACAAAATGTATCAAGGATTTGATTCTTGAATTCAGTTCCTTGATCACATCTTATGGTTTTGACCTTGTGATCACATTGATTCTCAATCTTTAAGCTGAAATTCTTCAGAATCTCAGGAGTGTCATCCTTAGTTCTAAGAAAAAATACCCAAGTGAATCTTGTAAAATCATCTGTGATCACCAAACAATAAGAGGTCCTTCCTAGACTCATTACACTGGTGGGGCCAAAGAGATCCATATGTAATAAGTGTAGGGGATTAATGATGGAGTTTCTTTCCTTTGGCTTGTGAGATACCTTGTGTTGCTTCCTTTTAGGCATGCAACACAGTGGTCATCACTTGTAAACTCTTTCTTTGGTATTCCAGTTACCAAATCATTCTTAATTAATTTATTCATGTTTTTTAAAGTGTTCATGGCACATTCTTTTATGCCAGAGGAAAGATTCATCATTATTTGCTTTAGATAGGAAGCAGGAAACTTTTCCTGAGGGAGATGTTTCTTGCAAGTCCATCTTGTACATGTTCCCTTTCCTGGGGGCTTTGAGCAAGATGTGCTCATGAGGAATGACCACCCCGGGCCTGAGAACAATGCACTCACGCTCAGTAAAGAGCATGTTATGACTCTGATCCAAAATTAGGATACACTCAGAAGATTGTACCCAAGCTCCTAGACAAAGTTTACCTTCTCAATACTGAGCTTACCATTTGTGACCTTGCCCATTCCAGTAATGTAACCTCCTGCATCTCCTCCAAAAGCAACTGGTCCTCCATCAATTCTTTCAAACTTTTGGAGTAGTGACCTATTGCCTGTCATGTGCCTGGAACAACCACTATCAATGATCCATACATTTATGTTTGTCTTGAGCTGTCCCTGCACAAAAGAGATGATTAGTTACATTTGGAAACCCAAGCCTCATTGGTCTTGGGCTCATCAAAAGAAGTTGAAGACAATGCAATAGTAATTGATCCTATAGTCATGCTAGAGGGAACATTTGCTGATGTTGATGAAGAACTTTCAGCCACTTGGTCTTTCTTTGACTTCCATACAACCTTAGGAAGCTTAGACTTGACCTTCAATACTTCAGAAGTTCTGATGACTTCGGAAGTTTTGATGACTGGCCCTTCGGAAGATCTTGCTTTTACTGCTGTCACACCCCAACCTTGACGGCGGAAACGTCGAGGTGTGAGGGTTAAGATCGTTCACAGCCACATAACGCTATTAATAACCCAAATATATATTAATCATAAGTTCCAAATGTACCATTACAATCATAAGTCTCAAAAAAGTAAATGACATAACATAAGATGCAACAAGCCAATTTAATTTGTTTATTTAACTAGGTCCATTCCTAGATGTGAAAGTACTTCAAAGTGGCGATCAAGCTTGAGTATTTCCTGAAACATGTTAAAAATAAAGAGTCAAGATAATATTGATGAGATTTCCACAGTTTTCGATACATAAGTATATAAAAGATGGCAATTCATGTTGTAGGTTAGAGAACGAGTAACTAGGGATGTAAGACAGAATGCACAATCAAACCTCGACAAAGTTTTACAAGTCTCAAACGTTTAAAAGTATATATGATTAGCTAAGTGTACTTGGATCAACCAAGCAGGCTTGTCTGACCCATAGATCTATGACTTCGCTAGGCTAGCAATAATTAATAATTGTACATATATTTGACATTACATGGTAGCCACAAAGTTCAACTAACCACAACAAACAGGTGAAATGCCATAAGTTTACAAGAATCAAACGTGTTTACAAGTGCAAAGTTTATAATGTAACATGTTTCACCCCAAAAGTGTAAAAATATAGAAAAGGGTATAGAAATACTCACATGCCAATTAAGTATATGATGAAGATTAACAAGATTAATATACATCATTCCAAGATAAAACATCACAAGGCACCTAAATATATATAAATATTACAAGATTTAAGTTCAATAAGTTTAACGAATTAGAGAGGGCTAGGGTTCTAAGTCGAATTTGGGGGTTTTTGTAAATACGCTAAATAATAAAGAAATATAGTATTTCATGTCTTTTAATTGAAAATATGTAATTAACCCATTAAAATTACTAATAAAGTTACATATAAAAACTTAAATACACACTTGGAACAAACATGATTTAAACGATAATAAATTAAAGGTAGCGTTTAGACCCAAAATCATTTTGCTAATTAAGATTTAAAAACCATTTTAATAGGAGTAGAACTTAAAATAACCTTTGTAAAAAGATTTTATTAAAATTTATTTATTTATCGATATTTTATTAAAATTCCAGAAAATTATTTAGTGCTTATAAAATATTTAAATTTTACAAAAACATTTTTTATAGTTATTAAAAATTATTCATAGTTAAATTAAGGCTTAAAAAGCCTTAAAAAAATAGTTGAGGGAACCCGGGTTCGAACCCGGGACCTCAAGGTTATAGGACAATAACTTAACCAGTGAACCAGGGCCTCGGCCTTGGTTCATTTTGGTTTCGAATTCTTTTAAACCCAAATCAGAAGTACCCCCCATTTTCACCAAGAACCCTAGTTTCTTCTTGAAGCAAATTGAACATCAATACGATGTTAACAACCAAATTAAGTTTAGGGCTTTTGTTCCCCACATTAAAACAAGTGAATAGCAAGGTTTAATTACCCGGTTCGATGCTAAATGAGGACGATTAGAACGAATAACAACCACGACTTGATCGAAGATTATTCACGATGCAAATGTGTTTGATAAATCAATTCGTTTTACAGGAAGCTCCCAAAGACATCGACAAGCAAAAGCCCTCTGTTAATTTCGTTTGAAAAGACCCAAATGATGGTGTTCGATTAACGGTGGTTTCGCAACAAAATTGGTATACGAATGAGAGATTTGTGTGTTTCTTAGATGAAATTGCGAGTAGTAGCGCATTAGGAGTAGTTAATCGATAGTTTATGTTCAATTAATTGGGTTATTATCACAGATTGCTCGATGAACGGTTAGAAATTAATTGAGGTTTCGGTTTCGAGTGATTCACTAGCAACATGGACGTTTCAGGTGGTATAATCGACAGTTACAAGTTTGATTCATGTTCCAGACTTAATTTGGAACGGTTTGATTCACGATTCAAAGGATTTTAATTGCGTTTGGGCTCGCCGCAGCCGTAGCCGCGATGGCCGGAGAGCTAGCCGGAGAATCGGGGGGGGGGGGGGGTTAAGGGGTTTAGTTTGGGTTTTTTACTAAATTATAAAAATGGTCCCTGTAGTTTATACTTTCGTTATTTTATGGTGAAAGTTTCATTTAAGGTTTAATAATTTGCAAAACTAACCCCCGAACTTAAAGTTTAGGTTTTAACTAATTTAGTAATTTCTAAACTTTTATAATTATTAGTATTGGTATTATTATTATTATTATTATTATTATTATTATTATTATTATTATTATTAATACTATTATTATGATTATTAACATTATAGTTATTATTATTATTATATTATATAATAATCATTTTAATCTTTAAAGGGTTAAAAGACAAATTAAAGCAGTAAGCATAAGTAATCCATGAGTTTCGTATTTGACAACAAAGGTCCTTACAAGAATTTAACGAAACTAACTTCTAGTTAACCAAAATTGCATGATGTTACAGTCTCCCCAACTTAAAAGAATTTCGTCCCGAAATTAAGAATGAAACTAAACGAACAAATGCGGGTATCTCTCCTTCATATGATCCTCACGCTCCCAAGTGAACTCAGCCCCACGTTTGTTTTCCCAACGAACTTTGACGATCGGTGTGGTAGTTGTTCGGGTCTTCTTCAGGGTTCGATCCATAATCTCAACAGGTTTCTCAACGAAATGCAATGACTCGTCTATTTGAATTTCCTCTAATGGAACATGCAAATTTTCATCAGCCAGACATTTCCTCAAGTTTGAGACATGGAAGACAGGATGAACTCCGCTAAGTTCAGAAGGTAGCTCCAGTTTGTAAGCCACTTTCCCAATTCTTTTCAGAATCTTGAAAGGTCCTACAAAACGTGAGGCTAACTTACCCTTCTTCCCAAAACGTACAACACCCTTCCATGGAGAGACCTTAAGAAGAACCATGTCGTCGACTTGAAACTCCAACGGTTTGCGTCTTTTATCGGCATAACTCTTTTGGCGACTTCTAGCCACCTCAAGGTTATTTCGAATTGTGGAAACTTTGTCGGTCGTTTCTTGAATAAGTTCAGGACCAGTGATGAGATTTTCCCCAATGTCAGTCCAACAGATCGGAGAACGACATTTACGACCATACAAAGCCTCGAATGGTGCCATCTTGATACTTGAGTGATAGCTATTGTTATACGAAATTCCGCGAGCGGTAAATGCGTATCCCAATCACCACCAAAGTCAAGGACACATAGTCGTAGCAAATCCTCGAGGGTTTGAATTGTTCGTTCGGTTTGACCATCAGTTTGAGGATGGTAAGCCGTACTTAAATCCAATTGAGTACCCAAGAGTTCTTGCATCGAAGACCAAAAGTGTGAAGTGAAACGAGCATCTCGATCGGAAATAATGTGTAAAGGCACGCTATGACGACTCACAATTCGTCAATGTAGATTCGAGCCAGCCTTGAAACCTTGTATGTATCTCGTATGAGAATGAAATGTGCTGTCTTGGTCAAACGGTCAACAATGACCCATATACTATCATGACCACGTGGTGTACGAGGTAACTTGGTTATGAAATCCATGGATATATGTTCCCATTTTCACATAGGGATTTTAGGTTGCTCAAGTAAACCACTTGGTCGTTGATTCTCGGCTTTGACCCTTGCACACGTGAGACACTTGGAAACGTAAGACGCGATATCTTTCTTCATTCCAGGCCACCAATATTGACCACGCAGGTCCATGTACATCTTATCAGAGCCAGGATGAATGGAATATCGGGTTTGATGAGCTTCGTTCATAATGAAGTGTCGAAGATTATCACGATTTGGGATCCAAAGTCGATTCAAGAAGTACCACATGCCATTCGGTTTTGTCTCCAGTTGCGACCGAACGTTAGACATCAAATCTTCATCCTTCCCTTCGTCGGTTAATGCCGCTTGTTGAGCCTCGCGAATGCATAACTCGAGGTCACTATCGATCCTTATGTTTTGAAGCATGATAGTAGCCTTGTTGACATCCACATGAATCTCGGTATCAAATTCTCCTAGTGTATCAAACCATTGCCTTCGATCTCGAATTTCTTGGAGCGAGACAGTCTTGTTGTGGACCTTGCGACTCAGCGCGTCGGCTACAACATTCGCCTTTCCAGGGTGATAGCGAATGTCGCAGTCGTAGTCGCTAATCAACTCAATCCAACGTCTTTGTCTCATGTTGAGATCCTTTTGATTGAACACGTGTTGGAGACTCTTATGATCGGTGTAAACTATGCATTGCGTCCCATATAGATAGTGTCGCCAAATCTTCAATGCAAAAACCACAGCACCAAGTTCAAGATCGTGAGTCGTGTAGTTTACTTCATGAACCTTCAATTGCCTCGACGCGTATGCTATAACTTTGCCTCGTTGCATGAGAACACAACCAAAACCTTGATTAGAAGCATCGCAATACACGGTAAAGTCATCGTTTCCATCGGGAAGTGTGAGAATAGGAGCGTTACACAACTTGCGTTTTAATGTCTCGAAAGCCTCTTCTTGCTCGGGTCCCCATTCAAAGAGTCTATTCTTTTGAGTTAGCGCCGTTAATGGTTTAGCAATCTTCGAGAAATTTGCTATGAACCTACGGTAATATCCCGCTAAGCCTAGGAAAGAACGAACCTCGGTTGGGGTTGTAGGAACACACCAATTCTTCACGGCTTCGATTTTAGCAGGATCAACGTGAATTCCTTGGCTATTCACCACATGCCCTAAGAATTGAACTTCTTCCAACCAAAATTCACACTTGGAAAACTTGGCGTATAATTGCTCCTTCTTCAAAAGTTCAAGAACTTGTCGCAAGTGCGTCTCGTGATCGATTTTCGTCTTGGAATAAATAAGAATGTCATCAATGAACACGATCACGAACTTATCCAAATACGGTTTACATACTCGATTCATGAGATCCATGAACACGGCAGGTGCATTGGTCAAGCCAAAAGGCATGACCATGAACTCGTAGTGCCCATATCGAGTACGAAAAGCGGTCTTTGGAATGTCATCATCGTGGACACGTAGTTGATGATACCCAGAACGTAGATCGATCTTTGAGAATTGAGTTGCTCCTTGAAGTTGATCGAAGAGATCATCGATTCGAGGAAGAGGGTATCGGTTTTTGATAGTAAGCTTGTTGAGTTCTTGGTAATCGATGCACATCCGAAATGAACCATCCTTCTTCTTCACAAACAGTACAGGTGCACCCCACGGTAATGAACTAGGGCGAATGAAACCCTTATCGGTCAACTCTTGCAGTTGACTAGCGAGTTCTTGCATTTCAGACGTGCAAGACGATAAGGCGATTTAGCCACAGGGTTTGCACCAGGGATTAAGTCAATCTTGAACTCAACTTCTCGCACGGGAGGTAGCCCCTTAAGATCCTCGGGAAAAACCTCGGGAAAGTCCCGCACGACAGGAATGTCTTTCAATTCCTTACCCTTGGTTTTCGTATTAACTACATATGCCATGAAAGCCATGTAGTTTTTACTTAAGCACTTGCGGGCCTTGATGCAAGACATGAGTTTGAGTCTTTGGGATGATTTCTCCCCAAAGACCTTCAAAGTATCACCCGTCGGTAAAGGAATTCGAATACATTTCTCGAAGCATAGAATTTCCGCACGATGCTTGGCTAACCAATCCATACCAATAATAACATCAAAGCTTCCCAATTGCATAGGAATGAGGTCGACGAAGAACTCGTGTTCGTTAAGGCTTAAGGTGCAGTCACGTATCGACGTCAACGACTATAGATTTTCCATCGGCGACCTCGACCGTGAAAGATCTTTCCAGATTAACACGCGGTTTAGAAAGTATAGGCTTGAATTCCAGGGACACGAAACTTATATTGGCACCCGAATCAAACAATACGAAAGCATAATGACTATTTACAAGATACATACCTGTTTGGTAACAACCTATTATTGGTATGATGAACATAGATAGGAATTTTTATAAGACAAGAAAAGACCAAAAGAAGTTCAATGACGTACCATTCACCACGTCGTTGTTGGCTTGGGCTTGATTGGCATTGATGTTGAAAGTCCTTCCACGAGCCGGTGGAACAGTTCCCGCATTGCGAGGACATTGCGGACGAATATGACCAGGCTCGCCACAGTTATAGCAGGTTCGGTTGGTAAGCATTGCAGTGTTGTTTGGCGCACGAAGGCAAGTAGTTACCAAGTGTCCATACTTCCCACACAACGAGCAGACTCGGCATGGAATGTTGCTTGAATGATGGTACTTGCACGTGTTACACATAGGATGTGGACCAGCATAAGCTTTAGCCATGGGAGCTTGATTCACAACCACCATTTGTTTTTGAGGAGCATTTGGGGCGGTCACAGTGTAGTTGCGTGTCGGGGTGAACTTACGCTTCTTGTTTTGAGAAGATGACTCGGCCCTTACCTCCTTTGTTGCCTCGGGTATCACCTTCGCAGTAGACTTGGAACCCTTTGCCGACATAGTGCCAACTCTTATATGATTCTCGATGAGCTGTGCAGTGATGGTAATCGCCTCCTCCAAAGTTGTGGGCCTACTACCCACCACGGCATCTTGAATTTGAGGTGGCACCCCCTTGATAAATTTCTTAATGTTACGGGGCACGATGTCCACCATGTGTGGTAGGAGCATACTCAACTCATGATGCCGGGTGGAATAAGCCAAGTGATTCCCACCATCTTGTTTGAGGTTCCAGAACTCCTCCTCTAGTTTTTGCAACTCGCTTCTCGGGCAGAACTTTTGAATCATGATATCCTTAAATTCTTCCCAGGGCAACGCCATTGCAACCTCAGTTCCACGGTTTCTCTTTTCACTATTCCACCATGTTAGTGCCCGTTGTTGAAGAACACTTGTGGCATAGCGAACCTTGAACTCGTCGGGGCACTCGCTAACAATGAATGTGTTTTCCATACTTTCAAACCACTCGAGAAGTTCAGTGGCTCCTTCTTTTCCACTAAAGCTAGTGGGTTTGCACGAGTTAAAGTGTTTGAAAGTGCAAGTACGATTGTTCCCTTGTTGATTGTTCCCGTTTTGGTTGTTGCTATTGTCTCCATTAGCACCGCTATTGTTCCCATTGGTGTTGTTGTTGCTATTAGCCATTAGAGTGCTATTAAGTTCAGCAACCATAGTCGGGATGATGGCAGCCATTTGCCGGGCAATCATGGCAGCTAGCTTACGGTCGGAACTTCCACGCTTTCCATGGTGACGAGACATGCTGGATATACAAAAATGAGTTAGTTACGGGAGTGAGGATAACAAAGGATAGTAGTTTAACAAAGATAAGCTAAGGGTTATAAGGTACACAGAATGATTCCATTTGGTAACGCATTACCATTTGGAAACGTTGACACGTCAAGGTGAATCGACCCATTTACCTTAGAAACTTGTGTATATTGACCATAGTTTATCACTCATCCCAGAAATCCCTAGGTAAGCATAACTAGTCCCATAGGATTTATGCGATATGCTTGCCTTAGCCCGAGGGCCTTTTGCCAGGAAAACCAGGATACAGGTGTCTATGTGTCACACAATATTTCTTAGGTTCATAAAATCAAAACATTGATGAGATTTATATAGATTAGACATAACGTCTAAAGATTCAAGTCATAACATAAGTATAAGATTCCACGTGTCGTCGAGAATAAGATTAAGAGAGTTCATGTTTGGGGAGAGTCAAAGAGTCAAAGTTAAGCTTAGGGAGACAAGTAACAATGTTTAGGCAACCCTATGCTAAGGCATCAAATTGCACATAAGAAGGCATAGCATTATGTAGCATGCAAAGTATATAATTTACAAGATAGAAATATAATTCTATAAGGTTCATGCATACTATAGTTTAGGTCACCATTTCTAATAACCTAGATCCCTATAGTTATGGGCTCTAATACCAATCTGTCACACCCCAACCTTGACGGCGGAAACGTCGAGGTGTGAGGGTTAAGATCGTTCACAGCCACATAACGCTATTAATAACCCAAATATATATTAATGATAAGTTCCAAATGTACCATTACAATCATAAGTCTCAAAGAAAGTAAATGACATAACATAAGATGCAACAAGCCAATTTATTTCGTTTATTTAACTAGGTCCATTCCTAGATGTGAAAAGACTTCAAAAGTGGCGATCAAGCTTGAGTATATCCTGAAACATGTTAAAAATAAAGAGTCAACATAATGTTGGTGAGATTTCCACAGTTTTCGATACATAAGTATATAAAAGATGGCAATTCATGTTGTAGGTTAGAGAACGAGTAACTAGGGATGTAAGACAGAATGCACAATCAAACCTCGACAAAGTTTTACAAGTCTCAAACGTTTAAAAGTATATACGATTAGCTAAGTGTACTTGGATCAACCAAGCAGGCTTGTCTGGCCCATAGATCTATGACTTCGCTAGGCTAGCAATAGTTAATGATTGTACATATATTTGACATTACATGGTAGCCACAAAGTTCAACTAACCACAACAAACAGGTGAAATGCCATAAGTTTACAAGAATCAAACGTGTTTACAAGTGCAAAGTTTATAATGTAACATGTTTCACCCCAAAAGTGTAAAAATATAGAAAGGGGTATAGAAATACTCACATGCCAAATAAGTATATGATGAAGATTAACAAGATTAATATACGTCGTTCCAAGATAAAACGTCACAAGGCACCTAAATATATATAAATATTACAAGATTTAAGTTCAATAAGTTTAACGAATTAGAGAGGGCTAGGGTTCTAAGTCGAATTTGGGGGTTTTTGTAAATACGCTAAATAATAAAGAAATATACTATTTCATGTCTTTTAATAGAAAATATGTAATTAACCCATTAAAATTACTAATAAAGTTTACATATAAAAAACTTAAATACACACTTGGAACAAACATGATATAAACGATAATAAATTAAAGGTAGCGTTTAGACCCAAAATCATTTTGCTAATTAAGATTTAAAAACCATTTTAATAGGAGTAGAACTTAAAATAACCTTTGTAAAAAGATTTTATTAAAATTTATTTATTTATCGATATTTTATTAAAATTCCAGAAAATTATTTAGTGCTTATAAAATATTTAAAGTTTACAAAAACATTTTTTTATAGTTATTAAAAATTATTCATAGTTAAATTAAGGCTTAAAAAGCCTTAAAAAAATAGTTGAGGGAGCCCGGGTTCGAACCCGGGACCTCAAGGGTATAGGACAATAACTTAACCAGTGAACCAAGGCCTCGGCCTTGGTTCATTTTGGTTTCGAATTCTTTTAAACCCAAATCAGAAGTACCCCCCCTCCCTTTTCACCAAGAACCCTAGTTTCTTCTTGAATCAAATTGAACATCAATACGATGTTAACAACCAAATTAAGTTTAGGGCTTTTGTTCCCCACATTAAAACGAGTGAATAGCAAGGTTTAATTACCCGGTTCGATGCTAAATGAGGACGAATAGAACGAATAACAACCGCGACTTGATCGAAGATGATTCACGATGCAAATGTGTTTGATAAATCAATTCGTTTTACAGGAAGCTCCCAAAGACATCGACAAGCAAAAGCCCTCTGTTAATTTCGTTTGAAAAGACCCAAATGATGGTGTTCGATTAACGGTGGTTTCGCAACAAAATTGGTATACGAATGAGAGATTTGTGTGTTTCTTAGATGAAATTGCGAGTAGTAGCGCATTAGGAATAGTTAATCGATAGTTTATGTTCAATTAATTGGGTTATTATCACGGATTGCTCGATGAACGGTTAGAAATTAATTGAGGTTTCGGTTTCGAGTGATTCACTAGCAACATGGACAGTTCAGGTGGTATAATCGACAGTTACAAGTTCGATTCATGTTCCAGACTTAATTTGAAACGGTTTGATTCACGATTCAAAGGATTTTAATCACGTTTCGGCTCGCCGGAGCCGCAGCCGGCGAGCTAGCCGGAGAATCGGGGGGGGGGGGGGGGTTAAGGGGTTTAGTTTGGGTTTTTTACTAAATTACACAAATGGTCCCTGTAGTTTATACTTTTGTTATTTTATGCTGAAAGTTTCATTTAAGGTTTAATAATTTGCAAAACTAACCCCCGAACTTAAAGTTTAGGTTTTAACTAATTTATTAATTTCTAAGCTTTTATAATTATTAGTATTGGTATTATTATTATTATTATTATTATTATTATTATTATTATTATTACTATTATTATTATTATTAACATTATAGTTATTATTATTATTATTATATTATATAATAATACTCATTATAATCTTTAAAGGGTTAAAAGACAAATTAAAGCAGTAAGCATAAGTAATCCATGAGTTTCGTATTTGACAACAAAGGTCCTTACAAGAATTTAACGAAACTAACTTCTAGTTAACCAAAATTGCATGATGTTACAGTCTCCCCAACTTAAAAGAATTTCGTCCCGAAATTAAGAATGAAACTAAACGAACAAATGCGGGTATCTCTCCTTCATATTATCCTCACGCTCCCAAGTGAACTCAGCCCCACGTTTGTTTTCCCAACAAACTTTGACGATCGTTGTGGTAGTTGTTCGGGTCTTCTTCAGGGTTCGATCCATAATCTCAACAGGTTTCTCAATCAAATGCAATGACTCTGCAGGATCGGGTTTGTCACTTAAACACTTGTACTTCTCTCAAACTCACTTATGGAAACACTCAAATTAGATGAAGTAATGTCTTTTACAAGAGTTGATAATAATATAATAAGTAGCAAAGGAACAAGCAGAAATATATTTTTTAAGGCACTTGTATATATTACTTCTCAACTCAAGATATTATAAGACTCTTACAAGCATGAAACAAGAGTTACAATGAGTAACTATATATACTAGATCCTACAGCCGGATTTACTTTGATACCAGCTGGAAACCTAAGACTAAAACATATACTACAATGCTAAAGTTAAGGTATCTTAGATAAAGTATTATCTAAGATATGGTAGTCATGACATGTCCATGACTTACCTTTTGTCACCAACTAAAGATGGCAACTGTACTAACATAAAAAGGTAAACAGTGGATTAAAGTATGGTCAACTACATGGCTTTTGAGAAAACGCCATGCAGTATATCAGAGATTTGCAGCGGAGTGTCAGAGAGGCCATACTTATGTCCACTGGATAATAGGAGTGTCTTCCGAAGGTTAATTGGCTTCGGAAGAACAAGTTCTTCCGAAGCCACTTATACTTCGGAAGAGGCTTCTATGCTTCCGAGGCTTTGAGGACTTCTTGTACTTCGGAAGTTGACTTCAGATCTTTCTCTCTAAGTCTTGATCTTCGGAAGTAGGTTCTTTGTCTTTGGAAGTTGGAGTTTTCCTTCGGAAGTGTGTTTTACACTTAGTCTTCGGAAGAGCTCCTTCTTCCTTCGAAAGTTCCATACTTGGCTTCGGAAGTCCTTTGTTTGTTGTACCAAAATCTTCGAAGTGACTTGGTTTTGGTTGCAACAGCCTTTCTAGATCCAACAAACTCCCCCTAGGCTGATGCTACCAAAACTTCACTTATTTCTGCTTCTCAAAGCCTTCAGCACCAGGGACAACAGGTATTTGTCTGTCTCTTTGTTCTTCTCTGAAGTAGTGCTGAGAAGCTTGTACAAGTCATTGGTGGATAGGAGATCTAGTCTATCGCTCTGAATGACATGTACCCTTTGTTGTGTCCCCCCTGAAGAGAGTTAGTTGACGGGAGTTATAGTCATACTCCCATCTAACTATAGACTCAAGTTCAGGACCTTCAACCATTTGTAGAAAGGCTTTGCCTTTGGTTGCTGATCCTTTCCTTTCCTCCTCCTCTCTCAGTTTCAACTCCTCTTCAACCTTGTTTCTAGCAGTAAGCTCGGCCATATGAAGGCTGCCTAGATGATTTCTGATGTGGGCAGCTATATCAGAGTTTGAAGGGTTGGAGAATGGCTTCTCTGCTAACTCAGCAATGTCAAACCTGCTCAAGTGTAGCAGAGATGAGGCACTCAGCCTGTTGAGCTCTCCATTCTCTCTTTCAACAACAAAGTTGTGAGAAGAGTCTTCGAACCTCCACTGGATGATCTTCTTTCTGGGTGCAAGAGGTTGTCTTGGTACCCTGTCTCCTTTCTTTGTATCCAGTAGAGTCACCAGCTTTCTCCTTAGCTTCTTTTCTTCTCATTCAACGTGTCTGAATTGAGGCCAAGGAGGTTTGCAGCTTGGTCCAAAGTTCCTCTGGGCAGATCAAGAAATTGATCTCTTGTGAGGGAACTTGAGGATCCCTCAACATAAGTCAAGTTGACTGAATCCTCCTTACAGGAGATGTCGCTTAATGTAGTGCAGTTTATGAGCTTTGTCTTGATGCCTTGAATTCTTCCATGGAGAGATGTTTAGAAGGCTGAGGGGATGGTTTGATGGGTTGATGGGTAGGTTGAGGTGTTTGGGTTCTGGCTAAGGTTTTGGGTTGGAGGATAAGTAGTTTGGGTGGTTGAGGTGAAGAGGTTGGTAGGTGTGATGATGTAGGTTTTGGGGTGAATGGTTCAGAAGTTAGATCGGTTTTGATTGGGAAGGGAAAGGGTATAGGTTCAGGTTGAGGTTGGGTTTGGAGTTTGGGTTGAGTGGTTGCTTTGAAGGTCATCCCCTATCCCCTTCTATACATCTCCTTCCTCTTCCCCGCGCGAGTGTCAGCCTTGATGTCACTGACATGTCGCTGGAGAGTCTTTTCCGACATGGGACCCACCTGCCTGCTAGAGAAGCCATGAGCTTTG
This sequence comes from Flaveria ramosissima, assembly GCA_025215565.1. Classification (NCBI taxonomy): domain Eukaryota; kingdom Viridiplantae; phylum Streptophyta; class Magnoliopsida; order Asterales; family Asteraceae; genus Flaveria; species Flaveria ramosissima. The sequence goes on along the minus strand of CM046040.1, from coordinate 33,251,561 downwards.
AGATAACTCTTCATCCAGGCCTTCTCACCTATCTCTTGGCAGCAGTCAGTCCAGCTTCCTCTTCCTTCTTCTTCTTTTGCAAAAGCTTCTCCCTTGTAGCTCTCTTTCTCTCTTTCTCCATTTGATCTTGCTCTTTGTTGAAGAGCCACAAGATCGTATCATTGTTATGTGGAAATAACTCTCTAAGAGAAACCTCTGGAGAGTAGAAAGGTTATCCTTTCCCTCCTGAGCTGCAGATCAGCTTCTCTTTCCTTTCTCTCCCTTTCCTCTTCTAAGGCCAACCTTGCAGCTTCTTCTTTTTACTGTTTTAGCAGCAAGGTTGCCTTTTCCAGCTCTATTAACTCGTCTAATGGTAGCAGGAGTACATCTTCAGTTGCAGCCCCTAGACCAACAAGTCTATCTATGACCTCTACTCTCTTCGGTTGTTGACTGCCTCCTGGTTGGCTGCAACTGCTTTGGTACTTGCAGCTAACAGTTTCCCAGTTGGAAGCCTACCTTTTCTATTAAGCTTCTCCAACCTTTCTTCCTCCTGAAGCTCTTCCGAAGTCATCTTCCTCTTTCCTTTGATGTCTTCGGAAGTACTAGACTTTGGGGGTTCTTGGATGGAAGATCCAGGTTGGGTAGTAGAGATGGGAGCTGGAGTCAATGCAGATGTCAGAGCTAATGGTTGGGTGAGAAAATCCTCCCTATTAACCTCAGATGCAAGTTCCAGAATTGCATCTGTGACTATTAGATCATCGGATAATGAGAATAGTCCTTCCGCAGCAGCAATCTCAGCTTCGGAAGTTTGAGTTTGTTCTTCCGAGGCTTTGAATTGTGCTTCGGAAGTCTGTGAAAATACACTTTCTGTCCCAACTGTTTCAGTTGCTGGGCCATCAGTCCTTGTTTCCCCTTCGAAGTTAATCTCAGGTTCCACTTGGACCTTAGGTTGACCAACTTCCTCGATAGTGGTAGAAGGTGCATTCAACCTCTGAAGCTCTTGAGCTCCGAAGTAGATCACAGACATATCAGGGCTGGGCTGTTCTATGAGGGATTCCAATAGGAACTTGTTAAAGAACCTATTGAGATCCTGGAGCATCCTTTGATCCACTTAAAAACAACTGGAGGAGGCTCAGGGAAAATAGCAGCTTGTTGCACAGGATACTTTGAGCTCAAGGAAGTGAGAGCTTGACTTTGGGTTTTCTCCTGTCTTTGACTTTGTCTCTGAACACTCTCCCCCTTTTTGGTAGCATCATCCTGAGAGCTTGATGAGCTAGAGGAAGAGGTCAAGGAGACCTGAATTGGTACATGCCTAACAGACCTCTCAATCTGTTTCTCAGCTAGTTTGGCCTTGAGAGTTTCAATCTCAAGTTGCTGAGTGGCAGACCTATCCTCTAAAGTCCTAACCTTTGATTCAAGGTTTGAGACTTTAGAAAGTAGGTCTTGAATGGTGAGTTGCATACTTCCCTCATCTTCTTTTGAAGAATCATGGGGAGATGAGGTAACATACCTTGTATGTTCATCCTCACCACCAGATGTGGTTTCTTGGCGCCCTGGTTTCCCTTGCACAATGATGTCTCTTTCAGAGTCATCAAAGGGCATGGTTGCCGTAGATTCAGTCTCAGTTTCGTTACCACTGTCCTGAGGATCCATTGAGGCTCCTTCAGTAGTGGCAGCTGAATCTACATGAGTCCCCTCCACATCAGTGGGACTCACCTCAGTAAGGCTTTGCTGATGGGGGCTAGAGATAAGGGGTCTCTCTAGGCTCTGTTGATCCTTGAGAGGGTGTTGTGGATCAACTTCATTGCCTTTAAGAGACATAATCTCTTCACCAGCTCCAGTCAAAAGGTCAGTAAAGGATAGGGAATTGAAACCTAATGACCCGGGACTTTGATCAATGTCTAGAGGCATTGAGCCTGTGATAGGGCTGTCCCTTTTTGGCTGCTCAGGGGAGTATAGAGACTCTCCCTGAGGGCTATCAGCTTGGGTTTCGGGCTCATGGGTCTGAGACTGAGGAGACTCAAGACCCATATTGAGGTCAATTGTGAAGGATGGTTGGACCTCAGGCTGAGTGGGAGCCCTTTGTTCCACTCTAGCCTTTTTGGATTGAACAGGAGGGGCTTGTTCAATCAGAGTAGATTGAACAAGGGTTCGTTGGGACGTCTCTGATAGGTAAATGTAATGGGTGGAGAAGGTAGATTTGGCAGGTGAGGGTAGTTGCTGGTGTGGGTTCATCACCTGTGGGGTTAACAGGGATGTCACCAGGAGCCATTGGCTCAATCATACCTGGAAGTAGTGCAGTATCTCTTCCAGTGAAGTTGGTAGACACTCTCTTCAAGGTCTTGAAGATGGTCGGCCTCATTTGAGGAGCAGTCAGAGCAGCTGCACAGACAAGCTTGCCCTGGTCCAGCTCACAGTTGATTATGTGCTGGAGAAACCTGGGATACATGAAGAATGTGTCCCTTTGAAGATTTCCCATTAGGTTAGTCAGCACAAACCTTGAATAGTTGAAGCGGAGGCTTTGTACCAACCCATGAACTAAGCACCCAAGTTCATATGGGATTTGATCCCATCCCCCAGATTTATTAGATAGGCAGTGAAGAACCACATGCAGCAGGAACTTCCATTTGTAGGAGAAGTTGAATTTGTAAACAGTTGACCTGCTGACATCTCCACCGTATCCCATTCGGAGATAAGAATTGTCCAAATCTGTTTTGGGGAATTCCGTTGGAGCGCCCTCATCATGAAGCTCGAGATGCTCCCTGATGATCTGTTCAGAGATGACCAACTCCTGGCCACAAATGCTCGACCTTATAACACGAACCCCATTTAGGGTTTCAATCCGACCATTTGCCCAAAATTCAGACATTTGGTTTGAATAAATTGTGGGGTTTACAGTCAGAGCAGTGTAGTATGAGGATTGGGTCAGAAAAGAAATGATATCTGAGAAGTCAACATCCCTTGAAGAATCAAGGAGTGCGACCTGGTTGTGCTGAGGGTTTAGTGCCATTGAAGAAGATGACAGAAGATAGTTCGGAATAAGGTAAATTGGAGAAGAAGAAAGCTTTTAGGGCAGTAATTTGGGTAAAAAGGATGTAAGTGATTAACCGGAAGTATTTAAATGGGTGAAATGGCGGTTTAAAGGGGGTTTTGGATAAGATGATGTGAGGTTTCAGTGGATGATGTGACATGGGCGGTAAGGTTAGACCATTTAAATAATCCGACATCATTAACAAAATCTTTACTTTTTACAGTGTGGGGCCCAAAAGATTTCCGTTACACAGTAAAATCTTTCTTCCGAGTATAAAGCATTTCCGAAGGTAATATTCTTCCGAAGGCAAATTTACTTCCGAAGGTAAATTATTACTTCCGAGAGTATATGTTGCTTTTCAAGTGGAGTGTGTTAAATGCTTCGGAAGTAGATCTGATATGAAATCAATCGCTTCTTCCGAGACTTAACACTCTTCCGAGAAGAAAATTATCCTGGGAGAAATTTGCTTCGGAAGATATGCAAGATATCTTCCGAGGGTTAATTTCTCTTCGGAAGAATTCATACTTAGATAAAATTTAGAAAAAGATCTTTTGTAACAGGGCTTAGATTGTTTTGACATGAGACTTTACACATTAAAAGGTTTTCAAATGAGATTAACTAATCAATGTTTATCATCCCAATAGCTGTAATGAGATATTTAAATCTTTGTTCATCAAAGGCTTTGGTGAACAAATCAGCATATTGTTCATTTGAATCAACTTTGATTAGTTTGATAAGATTTTTCTCATGAATATCTCTAATGAAATGATACCTGATATCAATGTGCTTTGTCTTGGAGTGCTTCACTGGATTTTCAGTAATGGATATAGCACTGTTGTTGTCAATGTGGATAGGAGTGCTCATGAAGTTGAATCCATAGTCTATCATCTGGTTTTGAATCCACAGCAGCTGAGCACAGCAACTAGCAGCAGCAATGTATTCAGCTTCAGCAGTTGATGTAGAGACACAGGATTGCTTCTTGCATTGCCATGAGATGATCCTTCCACCAAGAAATTGACATCCACCAGATGTTGATTTCTTGTTGATGTTGCAGCCACCATAATCGCTGTCAGAGTAACCATAGAGATTAAAATCACTATTTCTTGGATACCAGAGACCTAGTTTAGGTGCTCCTTTGAGGTATCTGAGAATTCTCTTGGCAGCAATTAGGTGAGACACCTTTGGAGCAGCCTGATATCTTGCACAAATGCAAGTTGCAAACATGATATCAGGTCTACTTGCTGTGAGATACATCAGAGAACCAATAATTGCTCTGTACTGATGTTGATCAGTATCCTCCCCCTCAGAATCAGGGCAGAGATTGTGGTTTCTGGGTATAGGTGTCTTTGCTGCTTTACAATCCTTCATATCAAATCGTTCTAAGATATCATTGACATACTTAGATTGATTGATGAAGAACCCTTCCTTCAATTGCTTTACCTGAATTCCAAGGAAAAAGTCCATTTTTCCCATGGAACTCATCTCGAACTTCTTCTTCATAATGCTCTCAAAGTCTTTGCACATTTGGTCATTTGAGGAACCAAATATGATATCATCAACATAGACTTGAACGAGCAAGATGTCTTTCCCAGACTTTCTTATGAAAAGAGTCTTATCAATGGTACCTCTAGTGTAACCATTCTTCAGGAGAAATTGAGACAATGTCTCATACCACAGCCTAGGTGCTTGGTGCAACCCATATAGAGCTTTATCCAACTTGCACACATAGTTTGGATGCTGTGGGTCTTCAAATCCTGGAGGTTGGCATACATAGACTTCCCTATCTATATCCCCATATAGAAAGGCACACTTGACATCAAGCTGGTAGACAGTGAAATTCTTGGATGCAGCATAAGCAAGGAAGATCCTAACTGCCTCAAGTCTTGCAACAGGTGCAAAGACATCAGTATAATCGATTCCCTCCTCTTGAGTGTATCCTTGAACCACCAGTCTTGCCTTGTTCTTGATAATCAAGCCTCTATCATCTCTTTTGTTTCTGAATACCCATTTAGTGCCTATAGGTACTTGACCAGATGGTAGCGGACATAGGTTCCAAACCTTTTGTCTTTTGAATTGAAGCAGCTCCTCTTGCATTGATTCAACCCAGCTACTATCTTTCAAGGCATCTTCCACCTTCTTGGGTTCCATTTGGGATAAAAAGCATGAGTACAAGCAGACATTCCCATTATGAGTTTGTCCTCTTGTTCTCACACCTTCAGAGACTTCCCCTATGATGTTTTCAGCTGGATGAGTGTTATGAATCCTGAGTCTAGGAATCACCTCCAGTTGCAAAGATAAGTCCAACAAATTGGACATATTTTGCTCAGGAGCTTGAATACTTGGTCCAGCTGTTGTTTCAAACTCATTCAATGAGGACTGATTGAATGAAAGAGAAACATCATCATTTCTTTGCTGTGAAGCATCATTAACAGTTGCCTGTTCCTTCAAGATGGTGCTTTCATCAGCTTGGTGTTGTGCAGGGTCACCTGAAGAGATTTGAAAGTCAGCAGGTGAATCCCTTGTTGAAGTACCACTATCTCTTGAAATGGTTATACTGTCAGATCTTTCAATAGTGGGAACTTGATTTGCTGCAACTCTTGGAGAACTTGGAATAGGTCTGGGAAGCTCAAACAGTTGATCTTCATCAGAATCACTTTGAGCACTGTTCCAGCTGAAACATTCTCACAAGATGGTTTAGAATAGTTTGGAAACAATTCTAAATCAAAGATATGATCAGGGCCATTCCCCCTAACACAAGGAGTGTGCTCATTAACTACAATGTTGGAAGATTCCTCAAATTGTTGGTTTTTATATTATAAACTCTATAGGCTTTAGAGTAGGAGGAATATCCAACAAAGATAGCATCATCTGACTTTTCAGCAAATTTTGCCAAATTGTCTTTTGTGTTAAGTATGGTACACCTGCTGCCAAAGGACCTTAGAAAGCCAATGAACGGTGGCCTCTTGTTCCATAACTCATAAGGGGTTTTTCCATGTGGCTTTACTACAAGAACTCTGTTCTGCACATAGCATGCAGTGCTGACTGCCTCTGCCCAGAATGTTAGAGGCAGCTTTGAATCAGCTAACATAGTCCGAGCAGCCTCAATAAGTGTCCTATTTCTCCTCTCAGCAACACCATTTTGTTGAGGAGTTCTAGGAGCACTATATTGTCTGGCAATCCCTTTTGAGTTACAAAATGAGTCAAGAACTAGGTTCTTAAACTCAGTCCCTTGATCACTTCTAATTATTTAACCTTGTGATCAACTTGATTTTCTATTTTAAGAATAAAAGATTTTAAAGTTTCAGCAGTTTCATCTTTGGTTCTTAAAAAGAATACCCATGTAAATCTAGTAAAATCATCAACAATCACAAGGCAATATGATTTCCTTCCAATGCTCATTATACTTGTGGGACCAAATAGATCCATGTGCAAAATAATGTAATGGAGTGGTGATAGAGTTAACAACTTTGGATTTATGAGAAGACCTGTGTTGTTTCCCTTTCAGGCAAGCAACACAGTTATCTTTGCAGAAAAATTCCTTTTTAGGCAAACCATGTACCAAGTTATTTTTAGCCAATTTATTCATTGTCTTAAAATTGACATGACACATTCGTTTATGCCATAGTGTTGACTCATCACCATCAGCTTTGGAAAGAAAGCATGATACTTCTCCCATTGGGGAAGCATTGTTCATATCTAGCTTGTACATATCCCTTTTTCTGGGAGATCTAAGAAGCACCAATTCCTGAGGAATTGTCATCCCGGGTTTGAGGATAATGCACTCATGTTCTGTGAAAAGCATTTGATGCTTTTGATCACAGAATTGAGAAACACTTAACAGATTGTGTTCAAGCTGTTTGACAAAATTAACTTTGTCAACTTTTAACTTTCCATTGGATATACTTCCTCTGCCAGAAATATATCCTCCGGCCTCACCTCCAAACTGGACAGGACCTCCATCATAATGTTGAAATTGTTGAAGGAGAGATCTGTTCCCTGTCATGTGCCTGGAGCATCCACTATCTACAATCCAAATGTTGTTATTCTTGTCATATGGATGTCCCTGCACATAAGGTGAGATAATTAGTTTTGATTGGAAACCCAAGCCTTATTGGTCTTGGGTTCTTCCAATGATAATGACATAATTGAACCAAAATTTATGCAGGGGTTCAATGGATGTCTTTGAAGAAGAGGTTTGGGCTACAACATCTTCCTTGATCTTCCATTCCATCCCTTGGTTGATCATAGATGATGAGCTCTGTAGACGCTTTTGTAGTTGGCATTCTTTGTTTCCGAAGCTTTTCTTTTCGGAAGAAAGAGACCTTCACCACCTTTTCTTCCGAGCAGTCTTCTTCTGGATGTTTCAAGGGGACTCTTTTTTTTGCTTTTCTGAGTCTTTACACGGGTTAACTCTCCAAAGCCTTTTTCCTTTCGAAGAAGAATTTTGTAGCTTGGCATTTTTGTAGCTTGGCATTCTTCCGAAGCTTCTTTCTTTTCGGAAGAGACCTTCACCACCTTTTCTTCCGAAGCAGTCTTCTTCTTGGATGGTTTCAAGGGGACTCTTTTGCTTTTCTGAGTCTTTACAGGTTTAACTTCCAAAGCCTTTTCCTTTCGGAAGAAGAATTTTCTTCCGAAGAGAAGCCTTGCTTCGGAAACAAGCTTTCCTTTTTCATCACTTGAACCATTTGATATGGTCCAAATGAGAAACCTTCCCTGACTCCTTCTTTTAACATTATTTGCATAATGTGTACTAGCAGAATTGTAGTAACAATCTTTAGCCATATGGTTTTGCAGACCACACATTATGCATGCAATGTTAACTTTTTGGAATGAGAGGATTGTTGTTTCTTGTTCTTTTTCTCTTCATCAGCAACATTTCCCTTTAATTTATGATTCTTTGGCAGGATAGGAGTACTGGTACTGCACTCCTTTCCTGAATCAGAATTTCCAACCACCTGGAATCCAGCTGAGATGAATACACCCTTTTGCTTTGGGTCTATCTTTAGCTTGGACTCAGCCACTTTCTTGGCAGTTTTTCTGGCTGCCTTAGCTCTGCTTCTTCTGGCTTTGGTGGTCAGGGTTTGATCATCATTGGCTGGGGAGGACATAATTACCTGTTCCTTCCCTGTGATGGTCTCTATAGTTGCATCATTCTTTGACTCATGAGAAGGTGGGTCAGCAGATGGAACCTCTTGCTCTTCAGTACCATACCTTGTTGTCTTATAGACTCATAAGAGTGTGGTGGAGCAATTTCATTGGTTCCCAACCCACCTTTGTTTTGATAACAAAGTTTTGAGTGAGAGGATGATGCAAGTATGGCTTGGAAGTTTTGCTCGGAAATAGCATACTTCCTGGCTTGAGCCTCAGCAGTGACAAGCTGGGCTTGAGGCTCAGTCAATTTGGATATTAAATCCTTGATTTGAGTCTTGTAGTTTGTATGTTCATGTTTTAAGAGGGACACAGTTTTCTCTAACTCAAATTTCTTTGGTAGTCAGATTCAGCCCTTTTAAAGTCAGATTTTAAAACATTTAAAGACTCAATATCAGATTTAATTTCCATATTGTAGTCCTGATACAGTTTAACCTTAGCAATACAGGCAGGAGTACAGAGATGTTCATATACCTTGTTTTCATCTGTTCCGGCCATGAGTGCTTGAGCAGGAGTCACATCCTGAACCATGAAGCTCCAGTCAACTTCTTGAGCCATTGCAGCAGTCTCGGTTGACTTTCCGGTGGGCTTTGGTGTAGAGGGATGTGTGGAGGCCTGTGGGGTTCCCGGGTTCGACTTGGGAGCCTTGCATTCCCTTGCAAAATGACCAAGTTGGTTACAGTTGTAACATTTGGCCTTGCTTTTGTCAAACCCAAATTTACTGTTGATTGGGTTCTGAGGAAATTGCCTTCCAATTCTCTTAAAGAACTTCTTTGCTCTGTAGGTTAGAAGAGCCATTTGTTGGACTATGTCCACATACTCCACGTCATCCGGGCTAAAACACTCTAGATCATCAAAGCAGTATTGATAGTCATTTGAGTGACCACTTCCTGAGACAAATGCACAGCTGTCCTGAAAGGAGCTTTGCTGAGCTTGTTGAGACCTTGGAGTCTCAGGAAATGTGATGTAAGGCCCAGAGGAACAAGATGGCTGCTAGGTGTAGGTCAGGTATTGCTGAGACTGGGAGATTCTTGAGCCTTCAGCAACCATCAAAGCGTTGCTAGCAGGAAGACTCAAGGGTCTGCTTGTCTGATGACCCCTCTTGCTTTCCATTTCCAAACGGTATCCATCAAGGATCCCATAGAGTTCGGTCATGGTGAGTGTATTCAGATTCTCTGTTCTCTTGATAGAGACACAGTAGAATGTCCACTCATTGGGTAGAGCACTCATAAACTTTCTAGTAAGGTCTCTGAGTTCATGAGTGATTCCCACATATTGAAGAGAAGAAATGAGATCCATGTACCTGAAATATTGCTGGCTAAGAGTCTCTCCAGCAACATAGGTGAAGTTCTCAAACTGCTGCTTCAGTGAGTCCTTCTTGGAGTCATTTGAGCTTGAGTACATTTGATCAAGAGCATCAAAGAGTTCTTTGGCAGACTTACAATGCTCAAACCCCACCATGATAGAGTTTGGGATTGCAGTCATAAGAACAGGCATAGCATTGCTGTCTATGTCAAGCTTCTTCCTGTCTTCATCAGAATAATCTTCAACGGCTTTCTCAATCATGGCACCGTTTCCACCAGCTACTTTTGGCTTATACGGGCCATTGACAATGGATTGCCACATCTTGCTGTCTTGATACCTGATGAAGCCTTCCATTCTTCTGCTCCAAGACCTAAGGTTTCAGGGGTGATGATGGAGCTTTGGTCATCGTCCCCATCTCTATTTCAGATTTGTTGAGGGCCATTTTGAGTGAGGTATAAGGAGGAGTGAAGAAAACTGGTTGATTAGGATGGTAACATCTCACAATCAAGAGCCTAAAAAGCTCTGATACCAATTGCAGGATCGGGTTTGTCACTTAAACACTTGTACTTCTCTCAAACTCACTTATGGAAACACTCAAATCAGATGAAGTAATGTCTTTTACAAGAGTTGATAATAATATAATAAGTAGCAAAGGAACAAGCAGAAATATATTTTTCAAGGCACTTGTATATATTACTTCTCAACTCAAGATATTACAAGACTCTTACAAGCATGAAACAAGAGTTACAATGAGAAACTATATATACTAGATCCTACAGCCGGATATACTTTGATACCAGCTGGAAACCTAAGACTAAAACATATACTACAATGCTAAAGTTAAGGTATCTTAGATAAAGTATTATCTAAGATATGGTAGTCATGACATGTCCATGACTTACCTTTTATCACCAACTAAAGATGGCAACTGTACTAACATAAAAAGGTAAACAGTGGATTAAAGTATTGTCAACTACATGGCTTTTGAGAAAACGCCATGCAGTATATCAGAGATTTGCAGCGGAGTGTCAGAGAGGCCATACTTATGTCCACTGGATAATAGGAGTGTCTTCCGAAGGTTAATTGGCTTCGGAAGAACAAGTTCTTCCGAAGCCACTTATACTTCGGAAGAGGCTTCTATGCTTCCGAGGCTTTGAGGACTTCTTGTACTTCGGAAGTTGACTTCAGATCTTTCTCTCTAAGTCTTGATCTTCGGAAGTAGGTTCTTTGTCTTCGGAAGTTGGAGTTTTCCTTCGGAAGTGTGTTTTACACTTAGTCTTCGGAAGAGCTCCTTCTTCCTTCGGAAGTTCCATACTTGGCTTCGGAAGTCCTTTGTTTGTTGTACCAAAATCTTCTAAGTGACTTGGTTTTGGTTGCAACAGCCTTTCTAGATCCAACAGACTCATCTATTTGAATTTCCTCTAATGGAACATGCAAATTTTCATCAACCAGACATTTCCTTAAGTTTGAGACATGGAAGACAGGATGAACTCCGCTAAGTTCAGAAGGTAGCTCCAGTTTGTAAGCCACTTTCCCAATTCTTTTCAGAATCTTGAAAGGTCCTACAAAACGTGGGGCTAACTTACCCTTCTTCCCAAAACGTACAACACCCTTCCATGGAGAGACCTTAAGAAGAACCATGTCGTCGACTTGAAACTACAACGGTTTGCTTCTTTTATCGGCATAAATCTTTTGGCGACTTCTAGCAACCTCAAGGTTATTTCGAATTGTGGAAACTTTGTCGGTCGTTTCTTGAATAAGTTCAGGACCAGTGATGAGATTTTCCCCAATGTCAGTCCAACAGATCGGAGAACGATATTTACGACCATACAAAGCCTCGAATGGTGCCATCTTGATACTTGAGTGATAGCTATTGTTATACGAAAATTCCGCGAGCGGTAAATGCGTATCCCAATCACCACCAAAGTCAAGGACACATAGTCGTAGCAAATCCTCGAGGGTTTGAATTGTTCGTTCGGTTTGACCATCAGTTTGAGGATGGTAAGCCGTACTTAAATCCAATTAAGTACCCAAGAGTTCTTGCATCGAAGACCAAAAGTGTGAAGTGAAACGAGCATCTCGATCGGAAATAATGTGTAAAGGCACGCCATGACGACTCACAATTTCGTCAATGTAGATTCGAGCCAGCCTTGAAACCTTGTATGTATCTCGTATGGGAATGAAATGTGCTGTCTTGGTCAAACGGTCAACAATGACCCATATACTATCATGACCACGTGGTGTACGAGGTAACTTGGTTATGAAATCCATGGATATATGTTCCCATTTCCACATAGGGATTTCAGGTTGCTCAAGTAAACCACTTGGTCGTTGATGCTCGGCTTTGACCCTTGCACATGTGAGACACTTGGAAACGTAAGACGCGATATCTTTCTTCATTCCAGGCCACCAATATTGACCACGCAGGTCCATGTACATCTTATCGGAGTCAGGATGAATGGAATATCGGGTTTGATGAGCTTCGTTCATAATGAAGTGTCAAAGATTATCACGATTTGGGATCCAAAATCGATTCAAGAAGTACCACATGCCATTCGGTTTTGTCTCCAGTTGCGACCGAACGTTAGACATCAAATCTTCATCCTTCCCTTCATCGGTTAATGCCGCTTGTTGAGCCTCGCGAATGCATAACTCGAGGTCACTATCGATCCTTATGTTTTGAAGCATGATAGTAGCCTTGTTGACATCCACATGAATCTCGGTATCAAATTCTCCTAGTGTATCAAACCATTGCCTCCGATCTCGAATTTCTTGGAGCGAGACAGCCTTGTTGTGGACCTTGCGACTCAGCGCGTCGGCTACAACATTCGCCTTTCCAGGGTGATAGCGAATGTCGCAGTCGTAGTCGCTAATCAACTCAATCCAATGTCTTTGTCTCATGTTGAGATCCTTTTGATTGAACACGTGTTGGAGACTCTTATGATCGGTGTAAACTATGCATTGCGTCCCTTATAGATAGTGTCACCAAATCTTCAATGCAAAAACCACAGCATCAAGTTCAAGATCGTGAGTCGTGTAGTTTACTTCATGAACCTTCAATTGCCTCGACGCATATGCTCTAACTTTGCCTCGTTGCATGAGAACACAACCAAAACCTTGATTAGAAGCATCGCAATACACGGTAAAGTCATCGTTTCCATCGGGAAGTGTGAGAATAGGAGCGTTACATAACTTGCATTTTAATGTCTCGAAAGCCTCTTCTTGCTCGGGTCCCCATTCAAAGAGTCTATTCATTTGAGTTAGCGTCATTAATGGTTTAGCAATCTTCGAGAAATTTGCTATGAACCTACGGTAATATCCCGCTAAGCCTAGGGAAGAACGAACCTCGGTTGGGGTTGTAGGAACACACCAATTCTTCACGGCTTCGATTTTAGCAGAATCAACGTGAATTCCTTGGCTATTCACCACATGCCCTAAGAATTGAACTTCTTCCAACCAAAATTCACACTTGGAAAACTTGGCGTATAATTGCTCCTTCTTCAAAAGTTCAAGAACTTGTCGCAAGTGCGTCTCGTGATCGATTTTCGTCTTGGAATAAATAAGAATGTCATCAATGAACACGATCACGAACTTATCCAAATACGGTTTACATACTCGATTCATGAGATCCATGAACACGGCAGGTGTATTGGTCAAGCCAAAAGGCATGACCATGAACTCGTAGTGCCCATATCGAGTATGAAAAGCGGTCTTTGGAATGTCATCATCATGGACACGTAGTTGATGATACCCAGAACGTAGATCGATCTTTGAGAATTGAGTTGCTCCTTGAAGTTGATCGAAGAGATCATCGATTCGAGGAAGAGGGTATCGGTTTTTGATAGTAAGCTTGTTGAGTTTTCGGTAATCGATGCACATCCGAAATGAACCATTCTTCTTCTTCACAAACAGTACAGTTGACTAGCGAGTTCTTGCATTTCAGTCGGTGCAAGACGATAAGGCGATTTAGCCACAGGGTTTGCACCAGGGATTAAGTCAATTTTGAACTCAACTTCTCGCACGAGAGGTAGCCCCTTAAGATCCTCGGGAAAAACCTCGGGAAAGTCCCGCACGACAGAAATGTCTTTCAATTCCTTACCCTTGGCTTTCGTATTAACTACATATGCCATGAAAGCCATGTAGCTTTTACTTAAGCACTTGCGGGCCTTGATGCAAGACATAAGTTTGAGTCTTTGGGATGATTTCTCCCCAAAGACCTTCAAAATATCACCCGTCGGTAAAGGAAGTCGAATACATTTCTCGAAGCATAGAATTTCCGCACGATGCTTGGCTAACCAATACATACCAATAATAACATCAAAGCTTCCCAATTGCATAGGAATAAGGTCGATGAAGAACTCGTGTTCGTTAAGGCTTAAGGTGCAGTCACGTATCACGACGTCAACGACGATAAATTTTCCATCGGCGACCTCAACCGTGAAAGATCTTTCCAGATTAACACGCAGTTTAGAAAGTAGAGGCTCGAATTCCAGGGACACGAAACTCCTATCGGCACCCGAATCAAACAATACGGAAGCATAATGACTATTTACAAGATACATACTTGTTTGGTAACAACCTATTATTGGTATGATGAACATAGATAGGAATTTTTATAAGACAAGAAAAGACCAAAAGAAGTTCAATGATGTACCATTCACCACGTCGTTGTTGGCTTGGACTTGATTGGCATTGATGTTGAAAGTTCTTCCATGAGCCGCTGGAACAGTTCCCGCATTGCGAGGACATTGCGGACGTATATGACCAGGCTCGCCACAGTTATAGCAGGTTCGGTTGGTAAGCATTGCAGTGTTGTTTGGCGCACGAAGGCAAGTAGTTACCAAGTGTCCATACTTCCCACACAACGAGCAGACTCGGCATGGAATGTTGCTTGAATGATGGTACTTGCACGTGTTACACATAGGATGTGGACCAGCATAAGCTTTAGCCATGGGAGCTTGATTCGCAACCACCATTTGTTTTTAGGAGCATTTGGGGCGGTCATAGCGTAGTTGCGTGTCGGGGTGAACTTACGCTTCTTGTTTTGAGAAGATGACTCGGCCCTTACCTCCTTTGTTGCCTCGGGTATCACCTTCGCAGTAGACTTGGAACCCTTTGCCGACATAGTGCCAGCTCTTATATGATTCTCGGTGAGCTGTGCAGTGATGGTAATCGCCTCCTCCAAAGTTGTAGGCCTACTACCCACCACGGCATCTTGAATTTGAGGTGGCACCCCCTTGATAAATTTCTCAATGTTACGGGGCACGGTGTCCACCATGTGTGGTAGGAGCATACTCAACTCATGATGTCGGGTGGAATAAGCCAAGTGATTCCCACCATCTTGTTTGAGGTTCCAGAACTCCTCCTCTAGTTTTTGCAACTCGCTTCTGGGGCAGAACTTTTGAATCATGATATCCTTAAATTCTTCCCAGGGCAACGCCATTGCAACCTCAGTTCCACGGTTTCTCTTTTCACTATTCCACCATGTTAGTGCCCGTTGTTGAAGAACACTTGTGGCATAGCGAACCTTGAACTCGTCGGGGCACTCGCTAACAATGAATGTGTTTTCCATACTTTCAAACCACTCGAGAAGTCCAGTGGCTCCTTCTTTTCCACTAAAGCTAGTGGGTTTGCACAAGTTAAAGTGTTTGAAAGTGCAAGTACGATTGTTCCCTTGTTGATGGTTCCCGTTTTGGTTGTTGCTATTGTCTCCATTAGCACCGCTATTGTTCCCATTGGTGTTGTTGTTGCTATTAGTTATTAGAGTGCTATTAAGTTCAGCAACCATAGTCGGGATGACGGCAGCCATTTGCCGGGCAATCATGGCAGCTAGCTTACGGTCGGAACTTCCACGCTTTCCATGGTGACGAGACATGCTGGATATACAAAAATGAGTTAGTTACGGGAGTGAGGATAACAAAGGATAGTAGTTTAACAAAGATAAGCTAAGGGTTATAAGGTACACGGAATGATTCCATTTGGTAACGCATTACCATTTGGAAACGTTGACACATCAAGGTGAATCGACCCATTTACCTTAGAAACTTGTGTATATTGACCATAGTTTATCACTCATCCCAGAAATCTCCAGGTAAGCAAAAATAGTCCCGTAGGATTTATGCAATATGCTTGCCTTAGCCCGAGGGCCTTTTGCCAGGAAAACCAGGATACATGTGTCTATGTGTGTCACAATATTTCTTAGGTTCATAAAATCAAAACCTTGATGAGATTTATATAGATTAGACATAACGTCTAAAGATTCAAGTCATAACATAAGCATAAGATTCCACGTGTCGTCGAGAATAAGGTTAAGAGAGTTCATGTTCGGGGAGAGTCAAAGAGTCAAAGTTAAGTTTAGGGAGACAAGTAACAATGTTTAGGCAATCCTATGCTAAGGCATCAAATTGCACATAAGAAGGCATAGCATTATGTAGCATGCAAAGTATATAATTTACAAGATAGAAATATAATTCTATAAGGTTCATGCATACTATAGTCTAGGTCACCATTTCTAATAACCTAGATCCCTATAGTTATGGGCTCTGATACCAATCTGTCACACCCCAACCTTGACGGCGGAAACGTCGAGGTGTGAGGGTTAAGATCGTTCACAGCCACATAACGCTATTAATAACCCAAATATATATTAATCATAAGTTCCAAATGTACCATTACAATCATAAGTCTCAAAGAAAGTAAATGACATAACATAAGATGCAACAAGCCAATTTATTTCGTTTATTTAACTAGGTCCATTCCTAGATGTGAAAGTACTTCAAAAGTGGCGATCAAGCTTGAGTATTTCCTGAAACATGTTAAAAATAAAAAGTCAACATAATGTTGGTGAGATTTCCACAGTTTTCGATACATAAGTATATAAAAGATGGCAATTCATGTTGTAGGTTAGAGAACGAGTAACTAGGGATGTAAGACAGAATGCACAATCAAACCTCGACAAAGTTTTACAAGTCTCAAACGTTTAAAAGTATATACGATTAGCTAAGTGTACTTGGATCAACCAAGCAGGCTTGTCTGACCCATAGATCTATGACTTCGCTAGGCTAGCAATAGTTAATGATTGTACATATATTCGACATTACATGGTAGCCACAAAGTTCAACTAACCACAACAAACAGGTGAAATGCCATAAGTTTACAAGAATCAAACGTGTTTACAAGTGCAAAGTTTATAATGTAACATGTTTCACCCCAAAAGTGTAAAAATATAAAAAGGGGTATAGAAATACTCACATGCCAAATAAGTATATGATGAAGATTAACAAGATTAATATACGTCGTTCCAAGATAAAACGTCACAAGGCACCTAAATATATATAAATATTACAAGATTTAAGTTCAATAAGTTTAACGAATTAGAGAGGGCTAGGGTTCTAAGTCGAATTTGGGGGTTTTTGTAAATACGCTAAATAATAAAGAAATATACTATTTCATGTCTTTTAATAGAAAATATGTAATTAACCCATTAAAATTACTAATAAAGTTTACATATAAAAACTTAAATACACACTTGGAACAAACATGATTTAAACGATAATAAATTAAAGGTAGCGTTTAGACCCAAAATCATTTTGCTAATTAAGATTTAAAAACCATTTTAATAGGAGTAGAACTTAAAATAACCTTTGTAAAAAGATTTTATTAAAATTTATTTATTTATCGATATTTTATTAAAATTCCAGAAAATTATTTAGTGCTTATAAAATATTTAAAGTTTACAAAAACATTTTTTTATAGTTATTAAAAATTATTCATAGTTAAATTAAGGCTTAAAAAGCCTTAAAAAATAGTTGAGGGAGCCCGGGTTCGAACCCGGGACCTCAAGGTTATAGGACAATAACTTAACCAGTGAACCAGGGCCTCGGCCTTGGTTCATTTTGGTTTCAAATTCTTTTAAACCCAAATCAGAAGTACCCCCCCCCCTTTTCACCAAGAACCCTAGTTTCTTCTTGAATCAAATTGAACATCAATACGATGTTAACAACCAAATTAAGTTTAGGGCTTTTGTTCCCCACATTAAAACGAGTGAATAGCAAGGTTTAATTACCCGGTTCGATGCTAAATGAGGACGAATAGAACGAATAACAACCGCAACTTGATCGAAGATGATTCACGATGCAAATGTGTTTGATAAATCAATTCGTTTTACAGGAAGCTCCCAAAGACATCGACAAGCAAAAGCCCTCTGTTAATTTCGTTTGAAAAGACCCAAATGATGGTGTTCGATTAACGGTGGTTTCGCAACAAAATTGGTATACGAATGAGAGATTTGTGTGTTTCTTAGATGAAATTGCGAGTAGTAGCGCATTAGGAATAGTTAATCGATAGTTTATGTTCAATTAATTGGGTTATTATCACGGATTGCTCGATGAACGGTTAGAAATTAATTGAGGTTTCGGTTTCGAGTGATTCACTAGCAACATGGACGTTTCAGGTGGTATAATCGACAGTTACAAGTTCGATTCATGTTCCAGACTTAATTTGGAACGGTTTGATTCACGATTCAAAGGATTTTAATCGCGTTTGGGCTCGCCGGAGCCGCAGCCGGCGATGGCCGGAGAGCTAGCCGGAGAATCGGGGGGGGGGGGGAGGTTAAGGGGTTTAGTTTGGGTTTTTTACTAAATTACACAAATGGTCCCTGTAGTTTATACTTTTGTTATTTTATGCTGAAAGTTTCATTTAAGGTTTAATAATTTGCAAAACTAACCCCCGAACTTAAAGTTTAGGTTTTAACTAATTTATTAATTTCTAAGCTTTTATAATTATTAGTATTGGTATTATTATTATTATTATTATTATTATTATTATTATTATTATTATTATTATTATTATTATTATTATTATTATTATTATTATTATTATTATTATTACTATTATTATTATTATTAACATTATAGTTATTATTATTATTATATTATATAATAATACTCATTATAATCTTTAAAGGGTTAAAAGACAAATTAAAGCAGTAAGCATAAGTAATCCATGAGTTTCGTATTTGACAACAAAGGTCCTTACAAGAATTTAACGAAACTAACTTCTAGTTAACCAAAATTGCATGATGTTACAACTGCAGCAGGCTTCAGTGCTTCGGAAGTATTCCTTTCTTCCGAGACCAAATTTTCTTCCGAAGGCAAGTTTCCACTTGTCTTATTCTTCATTTTGGAGCTTCCGAAAGAAACAGATTTTCCTTCCGAAGCTTGCTTCTTCTTTTCCAAACTCTTAGAAGTTTCTTTCTTGGTCATGTGGAGAGTACTCCTTGGATTGTAAACACAATCTTTAGCAAGATGAGAGGTACTCCCACACATAACACAATCCATTTTTTCCTTCTAAGAGTTCTTCTTTGTGAACAAGGCTGAACTTGATCACTTTCCTTCTCCATCTTCACCTTTGCAGATGATGTGGCAATTCTTATGGGGTTAGAACTACCTTTGGAGCAGGATGGTTCAGGTTGTACAGCAGTAATGCACAACTGATCAGCCTTCTTCTTGATGATGGGATGATTTGGACATGAACTAGAACTCTTGTTGATGGAGTTCAAGTTTGTGTCTTCAGCCTTTACTACTTCAAATCCTGCAGAGATGAAGACTTGTTTAGGTGCAGAATTGAAGGTAGCCTTGATCCCTTGAGCCTTTTTGGACTTTCTTTTGGCCTTCCTGATCAAGTTCTTTCTTCTTGACTTGGTCATCCCAACAGCTTTGCTCTCCTTAGAGGGATGGTGACCCTTCTTAGAATGCTCTTCTTCACTCTTTTCAGAGTCATTCTCCACCATCTCCTCTTCATCCTCTTCAGTCACAGGATCTATGAAGGAAAGCTCATCTTCACAAGTTCCACACCTAGGAGATCTTACAGACAAGATTGTGTGTGGAGGAGCTATCTCATAAGATCCTAGTCCCTGCTTATTTTGATAACAAACTTTTGCATGCAAGGATGAGGATATTATATTCTTGAGGGTCTCTTCTTCAAGAACACATTTTTCTGCCTTGGCTTTGCTGATCACAAGCTCAGCCTGGCATTCAGTTAATTTAGTAATGAGAACTTTGATCTGAGTCCTGTAGTTTGTATGCTCATGTTTAAGAGTTGAAATGGTTTTCTCTAAGTCCTCTATCTTTAGTTTATAATCATTTTCAGCTCTTTTAAAATCAGCTTTTAAAATATTTAAGGACTCAAGGTCAGATCTCATTTCTAAATTATAGGACCTGTATCTATTGACTTTAGCAATGCATTCAGAAGTACAAAGATGTTCCAGTACCTTGGCTTCATCGTGGTCTGCCATGAGTGATTGGTTTGGAGATGCATCTTCTGCTTGAAAGCTCCAGTCAAAGCCTTCTTCTTCAACAGCAACTGCAGCTTGCTGCTTTAGCTTCTCATTCTGGGGGGCTTTCTCAGTGTAGTTTGGTCTGGTTTGTGCTTGACCACCATTTGTCCTTGGTGCCTTACACTCTCTTGCAAAGTGTCCCATCTGGTTATAGTTCTAACACTTTACTTTGCTTTTGTCCAGCCCAAACTTTCCACCGGCTGCATTGCTTGGAAACTATCTCCATGTCCTCTTGTAGAACTTCTTGGCTCTATGAGTGAGAAGAGCCATCTGCTGGACTATCTCCATGTACTCCAGATCATCTGGATGGATACAGTCCAAATCTTTAAGAGTGAAGAGAAAGTTGCCTGAAGTTTCATCAGCAGAGACAAAAGCATGAGAAGAACTTGTCTCTTGGAAAGGACTTCTTTGAGTGTAGCTTTCCCTTGGAGTCTCTAGGAAGGTGATGAAAGGGCCCTTTTGTGAGTTGTCAGGGAAGCATATAAGATGATGTTGTGGTTCAATGCTTTCCCTTTCAACCACATGGAGGGCTGAACTCAATTGATTGCTGGAGTTACCAGATGAGTTTTGCATGTTCATCTCCATCTGGTAGCCACTAAGAATACCATACAACTCTGTGAGAGTAAGAGTTTTAAGTTTCTCAGTCCTCTTGATAACAACATAATAATGTGTCCATTGTCTAGGAAGAGAAGACATAAACTTCCTTACAATGTCCCTGTTCTCAAGAGTTACTCCAACATCCATTTGAGTATCCATAATATCAACATACCTGAAGTATTGTTGAGTCATGGTTTCACCTGCCTTGAAGGTGAAGTTTTCAAACTACTACTTCAGGAGATCCTTCTTGTTCTCCTTTGCTTCAGTAGACCCCTCATACATCAGCTTCAATGCTTCCCATAGTTGCTTGGCAATTTTGCACTTCTTGAAGCCTCTATAGATGGAGTTTGGAAGAGTAGTTTGAAGGGCTGTCATGGCTTTTTGATCAATCTCTATTCTCTTTCTATCTGCTTCAGAGTAATCAGCCACAGCCTTAGGAATCAAACCACCACCATTAGCAGAAGTGGTGCTTGGTATGTAAGGTCCTTCAACAATAGAGTCCCACATCCTGGAGTCTTGAGACTTGATGAAGCCTTCCATTCTTTGACACCAAGTATCAAAGTCTTCAGGAGTGATCAGTGGAGACTTTGTCATAGTTTCAGCTTCCATATCAGCTTTGGTTATAGCTGCCATTTGAGTTGTTAAGTATTTTGTGTGTGAGGGATCTTAAGATGGTGAGATCTTATATCAAGAGCCTGAAAAGCTCTGATACCAAATGCAGGACCGGTGAAGGGTATGCACTTACAACACAACAACACAATGAGGAGAGTTGCTTAGAACACTTAACAGATCAAATAGGGAACTGGTTAACTTGTTAATGAAAGATGCTAAGAACACAAGTAAATGTGAGACAGAACAAGATTACAAACAACATAAGTATTTGGTTTTCAAGAATGTTGTATATTGCTTCTCAAGTTCTATTACAAGTTACAAAGCATCGATAGAAAGTTACAAGTACTTGAGATACTTTATACTACATCCTACAGCCGGCCATACTTTGAAGGCCAGCTGGATACAATTGACTAGACTTAGAATATTTACACTTAGAATATTTCTAGTGCATGGTGTAAAACTTCCGAAGCATTTCTACTTCTGTTCTTTAGTGCATGCTTGCAGAGAGACTTTGGATGTTTTGACTGCATCAGACTTATAGGAATCCTTACACCTTGGATGCAGCAAAAGCTAAGAATATTCTAACAGCTTCAACTCATGCCACATGAGCAAAGACATATGTGTAGTCTATTCCTTCTTCTTGTGTGTATCATTGGACAACTAGTCTTGCCTTGTTTTCTATGACAAGTCCTCTATCATCCTTCTTATTCCTAAACACCCATTTGGTTCCATTGGTAGTCTTCCCTTGAGGAAGAGGACATAAGTTCCAAACCTTTTGCTCTTTGAATTGAAGCAGCTTCTCTTGCATAGCTTCAACCCAACTTCCATCCTTTAAAGCCTCATCAATTTTCTTTGGCTCTATCTAGGATAAGAAACATTTGCATCATGGGTTTGTCTTCTTGTTCTTACCCTTGTTTCAACATTTCCAATGATGTTTGTGGTGGAGTGAGACTTGTGGATCCTTAGTTGAGGGATCATAGCAAGTTGTTTAGAGAGATCTAAATTAGAAAAATTTAGATTAGGCAATGAGGTTTCACCCACCATATCAGCACACTTATCAAGAGAAACTTAATCCAGTAAGTGTGTGATATCATTAATGTTGTCTTCAATGGAGCGATTTTCAGCATCAAGAAATCCTTGATCACTTTCACCACCACCATTTCCTCCTACATTTGAAGCTCCTTCATCTGAGTTTTGTGCCTCTAAGCTGGAATTTGAAGGCACCCCAGAAGTATCAGCTGGATTTGTCATTGTTGTGCTGATAGAAACTCCATTTGCAGGGTTAGTTACAACTGGAGCTGAAGCAGTACAACTTGATGGTCTTCTTAGCTCAAATCTTGGATAAGGATCACCTGTTGATAATATATCTGTAGACCCTAAAACATGCTCACAAGATTTGTTAAAACAGTTATTAACTAAATCTAGATCAAATAGCCAATCAGGACCAGAACCTTTCACATTGGGACTGTGCTCATTGAAAGTCATAGTTGCTGACTCCTTAACTACTCTAGTTCTGAGATTGTATACTCTATAAGCCTTAGCTTGGGAAGAGTATCCAATAAAATGTCCATCATCTGATTTCTCATCAAACTTGGCAATTTGATATTTGGTATTCAAGATGGTGCAAGGACATTCAAATGACCTGTTCTCTTGTGCCAAAGTTCATAAGGAGTCTTACCATGTGTCTTAACTACTAAAACTCTGTTTTGCACATAGCAAGCAGTGTTCACTGCCTCTGCCCAGAAGGTGATGGGCAGTTTAAAGTTAGACAACATAGTTCTTGCAGCTTCAATTAGTGTCATGTTTCTCCTCTCAGCAACACCATTTTGCTGAGGAGTCCTGGAAGCATTATATTGTCTTGTAATACCCTTTTCATCACAAAACGTATCAAGGATTTGGTTCTTAAATTTAGTTCCCTGATCACATCTTATGGTTTTGACCTTGTGATCATATTGACTCTCAATCTTTAAGATGAAATTCTTTAGAATCTCAGGGGTCTCATCCTTAGCTCTAAGAAAGAAGACCCAAGTGGAATCTTGTAAAGTCATCTGTGATCACCAAGCAGTAAGAGGTCCTTCCTAGACTCATTACACCGGTGGGGCCAAAGAGATCCATATGTAATAAGTGTAGATTAGTAGTGATGGAGTTTCCTTCCTTTGGCTTGTGAGATAGCATGTGTTGCTTCCCTTTGAGGCATGCAACACAGTGGTCATCACTTGTAAACTCTTTCTTTGGCATTCCAGTTACCAAATAATTCTTAATTAATTTATTCATGTTTTTAAAGTTTACATGGCACATTCTTTTATGCCAGAGGAAAGACTCATCACTATTGGCTTTAGATAGAAAGCATGAAACTTCTCCTGAGGGAGATGTTTCTTGCAAATCCATCTTGTACATGTTCCTTTTCCTGGGGGCTCTGAGCAGGATATGCTCATGAGGAATAACCACCCCGAGCCTGAGAACAATGCACTCATGCTCAGTAAAGAGCATGTTATGACTCTGATCATAAAATGTAGATACACTCAAAAGATTGTATCCAAGATCCTTGACAAAGTTTACCTTCTCAATACTGAGCTTACCATTTGTGATCCTGCCCCTTCTAGTTATGTAACCTCCAGCATCTCCTCAAAAAGCAACTGGTCCTCCATCAATTTTCTCAAAGTTTTGGAGTAGTGACCCATTGCGTGTCATGTGCCTGGAACAACCACTATCAATGATCTATACATTCCTGTTTGTCTTGAGTTGTTCCTGCACAAAAGAGATGGTTAGTTACATTTGGAAACCTAAGCCTTATTGGTCTTGGGCTTATCAAAAGAAGTTGAAGACAATGCAACAGTAATTGATCCTATTGTCATGTTTTGAGGATCATTTGCTGATGTTGATGAAGAACTTTCAGTCACTTGGTCTTTCTTTGTCTTCCACACCACCTTTGGAAGCTTAGACTTGACCTTCAACACTTCGGAAGTTTTGATGACTTCGGAAGTTTAGATGACTGGACCTTCGGAAGATCTTGCAAACACTACAGCAGGCTTCAGTACTTCGGAAGTATTCCTTTCTTCCGAGACCAAATTTTTGAAGGCAAATTTTCACTTGTCTTCTTCTTCATTTTGGAGCTTCTGAAAGGAAAAGATTTTCCTTCCGAAACTTGCTTTTTCTTCAAACTCTTAGAATTTTCTTTCTTGGTCATGTGGACAGTACTCTTTGGATTGTAGAGGCAATCCTTAGCAAGATGAGAAATACTCCCACACATGACATATTCTATTTTCTTCTTCGTAAGAGTCTTCATTTGTGAACAAGGCTGAACTTGATAACTTTCCTTCTCCATCTTCATCTTTGCAGATGTTGTGGCAATTCGTTTAGGGTGAGAACTACCTTTGGAGCTGGATGGTTCAAGTTGTGCAGCACCGGTGCACAACAGATCAGCCTTCTTCTTGATGCTGGGATGATTTGGACATGAACTAGAACTCCTATTACTAGAGTTCAAGTTTGTGTCTTCAGCCTTAACCAACTCAAAACCTGCAGAGATAAAGATTTGTTTCTGGACAGAGTTAAAGGTGGCCTTGATCTTTTGAGCCTTCTTTGACTTCCTCTTGGCCTTCCTAATCAAGTTCTTCCTTCTTGACTTGGTCATCCCAACTCTTACTCTTCTTAGAGGAATAGTGACCCTTCTTAGAATGCTCTTCTTCACTCTTCTTAGAGGCATCCTTCACTATTTCCTCTTCATTCTCTTCACACATGGGGTCTATGACAGGAAGCTCATCTTCACAAGTTCCACACCTAGGAGATCTTACAGACAAGATTGTGTGTGGAGGAGCTATCTCACTAGATCCCAGTCCTTACTTATTTTGATAACAACTTTTGCATGCAAGGATGAGGATATTATGTTCTTGAAGGTCTCTTCTTCAAGAACACATTTTTCTGCCCTGGCTTTGCTGATCACAAGCTCAGCCTGGCATTCAGTCAACTTAGTTATGAGATCTTTGATCTGAGTCCTGTAGTTGGTATGTTCATGTTTAAGAGTTGAAATGGTTTTCTCTAAGTCCTCTATTTTTAGTTTATAATCATTTTCAGCTCTTTTGAAACCAGATTCAATATATTTAAAGACTCAATATCACATCTTATCTTTAAGTTGTAGGACCTGTATCTGTTAACTTTAGCAATACATTCAGGTGTACAAAGATGTTCCAATACCTTAGCTTCATCGTGGTCTGCCATAAGTGCTTGGTTTGGAGATGAATCTTCCACCTGAAAGCTCCAGTCAAAGCCTCCTTCTTCAACAGGAACTGCAGCTTGCTGCTTTGGCTTCATATTTTGGGGATCTTTCAGTGTAGTTTGGCCTGGCTTGTGTTTGACCACCATTTGTCCTTGGTGCCTTACACTCCCTTGCAAAGTGGTCCATCTGGTTACAGTTGTAACATTTTACTTTGTTTTTGTCCAGCCCAAACTTTCCACTGGCTGCATTGCTTGGAAACCTTCTTCCTCTCCTCTTGTAGAATTTCTTGGCTGTATGAGTAAGGAGAGCAAATTGCTGAACTATCTCCATGTATTCCACGTCATCTGTATGGATACAGTCCAGATCTTCAAGGGTGAAGAGAAAGTTTCATGTGCTTTCATCAGCAGACACAAAGGCATGTGAAGAGCTTGTCTCTTGGAATGGGCTTTTTGAGTGTAGCTTTCTCTTGGTGTCTCCGGAAGGTGATGAAATGACCCTTGAGTTGTCAGGGTCGCAGATAAGATGATGTTGTGGTTCTCTACCATCTCTTTCAACCACTTGGAGGGCTGAACTCTGCTGATTGCTGGAGTTACCAGATGAACTTTGCATGTTCATTTCCATCTGGTATCCACTAAGAATACCATACAACTCTGTCAATGTGAGAGTCTTAAGGTTCTCAGTTCTCTTGATAACAACATAGTAATGTGTCCATTGTCTAGGAAGAGAGGACATAAACTTCCTTACAATGTCCCTGTTTTCAAGAGTTACTCCAACATCCACTAGAGTGTCCACAATCTCAACATACCTGAAGTATTGTTGAGTCATGGTTTCACCTGTCTTGAAGGTGAAGTTCTCAAACTGCTGCTTCAAGAGGTCCTTCTTGTTCTCTGTTGCTTCATTGGACCCCTCATACATGAGCTTTAGTGCCTCCCATAGTTGCTTGGCAGTTTTGCACTTCTTGAAGCCCCTGTATATGGAGTTTGGAAGAGCAATTTGGAGTGCAGTCATGGCTTTCTGATCTATGTCAATCTTCTTCCTATCTTCTTCAGAAAAGTCAGCTGGCACCTTTGGTATCATACCACCCCCAGCAGCAGCTCAAGGGGTGCTTGGTATGTGAGGATCTGAGACAACAGATTCCCACATCCTGGAGTCTTATGACTTGATGAACCCTTCCATTCGTTGGCACCAAGTTACAAAGTCTTCAGGAGTGATCAGTGGGGACTTTATCATGGTTCCAGTTTCCATATCAGCTTTAGTGAGAGCTGCCATTTGAGATGTTAAGTATTTTGTGTATGTGAGGGATCTTAAAATGGTGAGATCTTGTAATCAAGAGCCTGAAATGCTCTGATACCAATTGCAGGACTTTTTAAGGGATGGTCAATACAACACAACACACTATAAGGAGAGTATTTAGAACACTTAACAGATCAAATAGGGAACTGGTAACAATATGGTTTGATACTTTGAACACAAGTAAATATGAGACAGAGTAAGAAGCAAACAACACAAGTATTGGTTTTCAAGAATATTATATATTGCTCTCAAGTTCTTTACAAGTGTTACAAAGCATTAAAAAGAAATACAAGGACCTGAGATACTTTATACTACATCCTACAGCCGGCCATACTTAGAAAGCCAGCTGGAAACATATGATCTATACAATAACAAAATCAAATGTAAAGTCAAAAGGCAGATTGCCTTTTGACTAGTGACTATGACATGCCATAGCTCACATCCTAATATATTACAAAAAGGATAAAAGTACATAAAGTAGAAAGCAACAGACTCAAGACCTCAATGTACAGTTACCAAAAGCATGAATCTTTTCACCAACTTGTGAAAGTTTGTGAGTCAACAGAGTTGCAGCGGAAAGTGATCCAGCTTTATGGAAAAGTACATCAGATAAAGCATGTTTCAAAAGTCTTCGGAAGAAATCAGTCTTCACTTATTGGCTTCAGAAGACTTTGTCTTTGAAGCTTCGGAAGACTTCCCTTTTGGCTTCGGAAGATGTTGGTATTGGCTTCGGAAGATGTTGGTCTTGGCTTTGGAAGATTTTACACTTAGAATAATTCTGATGCAGGGTGTAAAACTTCCGAAGCATTTCTACTCTGCACTTAAGTGCATGCATGCAGGAGAGACTTTGGATGTTTTAGGTGCATCAGCCTTACATTAAACGTTACACATAGCATTGGAGAGTTAAATGAAAAATGAGAAGTCACATTGATTCATTTCAGATTGATCAATCATCGGAACTTGATGACGACGAACTTGTGTTAGAATCTTCGATTAGAAGGCCGGACATAATTTTCTTAAAGTGTGAGAGGTGTAATAAATATTGAGAAGTTTACAAGAGATGATATAAAAAATAAATTAGGTAATGTATATTTATGGTGCTAAAATAATAGGGTATTTTTTTAAAAAGCGGTCAAAATAGCATTGAGGGGTGCTATCATCACTCTAATAGTCGAGTGTCACATGCAGTCATCGGTTTCACTAACCCTTAAAGCCCATCTTTCAACGGACCCAAAATGAGATGGGAAGATGTTCTCGACGGGTTGCCTGTAGTACCCCCCAACCCGTGCCTATTCCACATGCCTTTATATCATATCAACCATAGCCATCATGAGTTAGCAACCATTTAATGTATGAGTGGCTACCATATTTATAACTTTGATAATTTATAGTTTTTAGGGGAAATTGATCAACAACATATAATGAAACAAAATAAAATAAAAAATTCAATAATGCATTAGTGTTTGACGGTAATCAAATAATCAAGTGATTTAGGCCTTCATGGTGTAACAAAAATACTTTCTTGTACACTTACATCATACCTTTTCTATATCTAAGTAGATACTCTATCTACGGGTGTAAACGACAGCTTGCTAGTCGAGATCGACTTGGTAAAAAGCTCGAACAAGCGGAGCCTAAACGAGCCTGAGCCCGATCTCGAGCATAAAATACGACTCGTTTATTTATCGAGTCCGAACCCGAACCTTGAGTTCAAAGATCGTTTAGGCTCGCGAATCTTAACGAGCCTAGTAGGATTTTATTTTATTCTATATATGCACTTAAAAAACATTTCAAATTTTGCGCCCCTTGCCTTTCATCTTGTAAAAAGTCAAAACCCAAATGTAAATATTTCATATTTCCCTCTTCCTTCTTCTACAAAACTCTAACTCATAATTCCCAAACGACTTCAGTTTTTCATCTTCAATATTCAAGGACGGTGTACCCGCCACCGCCAAGAGGCCAAACCCAAAATCAATCATCGGCAATCTTCTTCCATGTCGGTCGCCAATCGCCTCAATCGTCTTCCTCGCTAGTCACCGGTAAGTTTTTATTTGAATTCTTTTGCCAATCATCGGCTCATGGCAAATCAGTATTTAACTGTTTGTATTTAATCGATTTGGCTAACTGTTTCTCTTTAATAGATATGGATACTACTTTCAAGTGTTAAACCAAACCCTTTGTTAGCTTAAAGCTTCACATAAACGAGCTCGAGCCGAGCTTCAGCCCTTAGTTGTATTGTATGAAAACTAGACCGAGCCTACATGAGTCAATCTCGAGCTTCAGTTCTACTATTAGAGCCGAGCTCGATCTAAGAATAACAGGCTCAAACGAGCTCGAGCTCAAACTTGAGCTTCAAAAAGCCAACGAGCCGAGCTCGAGTAGTGCAAGGCTCGGGCTCGGGTCGGCTCGTTTACGCCCTTAAATCTATCCTAGCAAAACTTAATTAAAAATCCAACTTTTACATTGGTTTTGAGAAAATCTGTTAAATGTGATAAAAAATAGATGATGTTTTGTTTGTGTTTGTTCAATAAAGTTTTACCAAACAAATTAATATTTAACTGGGAGAGCCCAGCCGCGCGTTGCGCAGCCTCAATTATCACATTTGTGCAGGGTTTCAACCATGATCTTAAATCCAAAACACTTACGACTGTCATATCAATGTTACACCCAGTGTGTTCCGACAGGAGCGTATAAATATTGTCACATTCCAAGTCCAAATCACTTTATCACTTTACGGTTATCACTTAAATGTTATACTCTGCGTGTTGTAGCGCTGATCCAACTATGTATGTGCTTGGAAGAGCAATTTGTTGATACTATTAACTTCTCTACGCTTTATGAAAGAATATCTTAATGACCCATTTAATTTGTTAATGTTCTTCCATGTTAATAACCTTAACAAATAATATTTCTTCATTCATGTTATTCACTCAAAGTTTGGGACTTATTCAAGTTTTTATCAAAAGTTAGCTGTGAACCAAGCATTCCAGCATTAGCTTCCCACCACCGAGTATTATCATCTTAGTCCAATTCACTTTACCCTAAAGCTGATGAGTTTGTATTACAAAATATGAAAGGATGATTAGGTAAAATCTATCCAGTCATTTGATTTGTATATCAGATATAAGCAGATATGTTGAAGCGGTGCTCTTAGAAAGTGTTCATCTTATTGGAACTTACTAAAACCATAGCATGCATAGTAACAACACCCTAACAACAACATTAATACATCGTTCTTAGGAATATAAAAGTTAATTCTAACGTTATATATAACATGACTTGTCTTTGAACATCAAAAGTGTAAAAATTGTTTTGTTACCATATAAGAGATATTGTCACGTGAATAACTTGTAGTTGATTATAGATAAGCACACGTTGCACCTAAATTACTTATAAAAGAGCCATGACATCCATTTATGGAAGGTTTATATTTTTATAAAGTACTCCCATTTTGTAGTTTTCATCACCAATTAGCCCATAATTTATCTTAGGAACAATTAAACTTCATTGGACCAATAAAGTTACATCTACCCACAAAATCATACTTCGGACTTAGTAGCACTTTAAGTGTTTGTATAAAACTCAGTTTTTCTATATATAGAACAATTTACTTATTGCAAACCAAATCGTAACTAACTAAACCACCATATTATAATTGCAATATGTTACAATCATTAGTCTAAGGAAAACACGTTATTTAATTGAAAATAGTCTTGTTAATGATGAAAGCTTACTATTTAGAATGTAACAATCCTGAAATAATCACTAACTGGTTTTCATCTTCATTAACGGCATCACTAATGGTGTTTTCTTCATCGACGCACATGAAATCGTAATGGGAAAAAACATCAAAACTCCATGTCTTACATTCATTGGCAGTTGTAAAACACAAACCGGAACCCAATAATCAAGGCAATAAAATGGAAATTAATATACACAGTTCACCGTTTGAGCGCGTTGTGACAGAAAACCCATAGCGTTTCGCTTTCAGAGAGTCTAATGCAAAATATTAACTAAATGATGATCCTCTCATTACAACTTGGAGTTGTAGTGTTGTGAATCTAAGGATCGAATCAGGAATTATCAGTTTAGATTATCACAATTAGTGATCGCGAAATTACCACAAATTGTTTGTTTGATTAATTGTTAATGATATTTATAATTTGTAACAATGGACAATGAAGAACAGATGAAATAAATTGAAGTACAAATTAAAGTAAGAAGATCGATACAACAATTGCTTCAAAATGGTTTCCATTGAATACTAAATTGATTACAAGTTGTATTTTGGATAATAAGCTAATTGTTATATGATGTTCTTAATTGTTTTTGCTATTTTACTGTTTTTGATTGATAATTTGGTGTAATCATCAATGATATATTGTTTTTGAATACATAGTGTAGTGGAACCATGCCTTCTATTTATAGGCAGAGGGTTTATTATTACAGGGGGTGAAATTGTAACTTTCTTATCGTGGTAAGAAAGTTACATCAATGAAATTATGATGTGATGTGATTTGACACATTCTTGAATGGCATCAGTCTTCCATAGATGTTGACTTGTTGACTTCACTTTTGTCATGACTTGTTGACTTCATTTTTGAGAGTTTTTGACTTCATGAATGAATTTGTTCTTCCGCAGGAAACGGTCTTCTATAGGAATGGATCTTTGATTTTCAAGTTCTTCGGCAACATCAGATATACTTCTACATCTGCAGCAGCTTAACTTTCGAAGATGTCTTCCGCAGGAGATCTACGAATGCTTGATCCTTATATTGTTCCGGAGAACATCTACAGAAGAACACTTTATTCATCTGCAGATAGTTTTGTACTTGTGTCAATTTGAGAATTGACCAAGTGTGATGTTTGTCCTGCAATCATTAATATAACCAATATAAGCACATATATATGGGTTAACTTATATATATCACGATTACAAAATGTTGAAAGATAACAAGAAATCATTACAACTATTGAATAACATCTAAACCTATACAATCAGCTAGATCTAACAATACTCCCCCTTAGGTTTAGCATCTTGTAATCAGTTCTTCAGAGTCTTCAGTTCTTGAAATATTTCCAAAATCTTCGTGTTGAAGTAAGCAACTACTGCTTTTTGATCATCATACTTGTACTTGATCTGCATTCTTCCCATGACTTTTAAAGTTTCAAAATTAAGTCCAAGTATGTCTTCTTCAGTGGTTAATGTAGCTACCACTTTATTGTTGCTGATTACCTCCAATTCATCTTGTTCTGAAATTTTAAGCTCAGTGATAGAAGGGATTGTTGTTCCAATAAGTTGACCAGACTCAAACTTCCTTCTCTTATATGTTTTAGCATGCAGTTTGTCTATAACTTGTATTATGTGCATATATAAATATATGTCATCTTGAGCATCTTTATCATACAACTTTGGGAAGTATTTATCATGCAGGTATGAAGTATAACTTGAATGAAGCAGTTTGATTTCCAGCTCTTTTGTTTTCTCCACATATCCCCATCCAGTGATTGGATGTGAGTATTGGTTCCCATCAATCACCTTTATGCAAGCCATTCTCCTATCTGTATATCCAATTCTCTTCAGGAATTCATCGTCCACTGCTTTAGTAGATTTGGATTTTGAATTCTTTTGCTTTTGTTTTCTTTTTTTATGCTTATTATCTTCTCTTTGCTTCTTTAAAGACATCTCCTTTGAACTTATTTTTAAGTTTGGCAATGAAAACTGAGAAGTCTCTCCCTCTTGGGTTGATTGGATAGTTTGTGATTGGAATCCTTTAGAGACCAGCAACATGGCATCTGGGAGTGAGATGATTGATTCTATCCATGGAAAGTACTGGATCATCCCATATGACCTTTTAATCACAGACAGTCCCATTCTGGGTTAAATTTCCATGCTATAATCTTGTTTTCTTCTAATGAGCTTGGAGTTGTTAAATGGTCATACAACTGAATCAAGGTTGATCTTCTCTCAGTGATCTCCCTCACAATTGTTCCCATGGGCCATATTATTGTTGGAATGACATCTTTTGGCTCTCTTATCAGCTTTTCCTTACCCTTGTGCATATATTTGCTTTCAACAACAATGGGCACAGCAAGGGCTTGCTTTGCTTTTGCTTTCTCAGCTGGATTAGGAGCACCTGTCCTGAACTTTACACCAGTATCCAATTCGATCTACATAACATAGTGCATTATGCTCCTCAATTCAGACACTGATCTTCCTTTCAGCTCATGAGATTCATAGTTGTGGTTTTGCAACCAACAAACCATGTTATACTTGGTAAGGTTCTTGGTATCACAGTGTCCCAACTCATTTCTGATCTTCTGTATAGCTTGATACTTTGAAAATGTTTCATAGTTGTACACAAGCAACATGAATCTTGCTAAGTTAAACTCTTTCAGCACCTTCTTCATTTCATCCATGTTTATCCTTTCAACCATATCATAGGGAAAGCCATTGTTGATAAGATCCATGAACATGGAAGATTGTGCTTTTTCTTCAAAGATGTCATCAGTAGTAAGCAGCTCATCCATTTTTTCTTTGTTAGCAGTTGGAGTATCATCTTTGGTCAAGTCATTCCATTCAGCATCACTATCCTCTTTAGTATGCTGAATTGGCTTCAAAGTGTCTAGATCAGCTAAAGGAGTGTGCTCAGGGGACTTTTCCTTTGTTTTTAGTGGTGAACCTTCAACTATTATAACTTCATCTGATGCTTTAGCTTTTTTTGATGACTCATCATTTCTTTTCCCTCCCCAATACTTTCTTTTTCTTTTGTATTGAATGGATGATTCTGATGACTTAATCATAGGAAGATTGGCAGTTAGTGTTGTTATTGGTTGAACATTCTCTTGAATTAGACCTTGATAAGTGACTTTTTCTTGTTCATTCACTTTCTTCTTTAATGTATCAATCTCATCATCTTTTGCTCTTAGAAGATCTCACTGATGTGAAATGGTTTTCAATGCTTTATTCAGCTCATCCATATACTTCTCTTTCTCTTTCTTCTCAGCATCAGCAAAATCAATTGACTCAGTTATCAACTGATCCATAGTGATAAACACTTCATCATGAGACATAATCTCTTCCCTTAACTTTTGAATTGTTGCTTCTTGATTAGCAGCCACTTCTTCTTGTTCTTTCAACTTCCTTTTCAATGATCTCAACTTTTCCATCTTTTGATTGCTTTTCATAATAAGATTGTTGTAGTTTGCTACCAAAAAGCTTTTGCTTATATCAATCTCTTCATCTCTTAGCTCATCTTCATTCAGAACAATGATATCAACAAATTGATCATCATTCTTATCTTGTTGTTCCACATTCGAGGTGACTATCTGCTGATCAATCTCTGTGTCTTCTTTTCCTTCACTCTCTATGCATACTTCTTCAGTAGCATCAACCCTTACTTCTTCTTCATTCCCTTCATCAACATTGATTACTTCAGTAGATGTTTGGCTTTCAACTGGTGATGGTTGTTTGGAAGCTATAGGAGAAAGATGTTGTATTGTTTCCTGATGAGATTGAGCTTGGTTTGGATTTGGTGACAAGGGTTCTGTTTCAGCTGAGTTTATTATGGTGTGGGATTTTGAAGGTGAGAAAGGTTGAGTGTTGTCACTCGATTGAGCAATGGGTTTAGTAGGTGGAGAATTTGGTAAGTTAATCAAAGGTGTTGGAGGTTGGGAAATTGTTTCTTGTTGAGGTGATGGTTGAGGTGGTATAGGAAGAGTGTGATAAGATGATATTGGCTCAGTAGCAGCTCAGTTCAGTGATGATTGTGAGAAAGCAGGGGAGATAGGTTGAGTATGCTCACTGGGTGGTGAGTTTATGTGAAAGGGTGGTGTTTCAAGCTTGTTAGGCACAGGTGATGGTGGAGTTTATGTGAAAGGGTGGTGTTTCAAGTTTGGTTCTTCTTCTTATGTTGCATCATGGGAATCAGCAGATGATATTTCTTCTTCTTGATGCTCAATGAACAATAACTCTTCAAGAATGTTTGCATGTTCATTCATCACATGAGCAAACATTGCTATATCGGCGCCTTGGTATTGTCCATTGATCTTGTTCAAAACAGATCTCCCCATGTGTGATTGCACAAGCACATCACCTTCTCCTTCCACATTGGGCAGTAGTTCATTGATAATCAGCTGGATAAATCTTGGGAACATGTACATCTTTTCTGACTTTTGCACTCTGATGTGATCACATAGAACAACCATGAACGTATCTGGCATAGTTGTATCTCCTCCCTTCAAATACCCCAGTTATACCAGAAGATATATGCCTTGAGAATCTATCAAGCCCAGACTTTCTGTTTGACATACACTTAATATAGGTGTAACATAGAAACCTATAAGGTTTGCACAACCTTCCCTTTTTAATTTCTCCATTATTGTAGTCTCCATCATAACCCATTAAGTTGAATATCTTCTGAATGTATTCATGGTCAAATACATCAGGATGTCCATGTTCTTGTTCACCAAAACATAACACCCTCCTAATCTCTTCATTTCTGATAGACGTATAAATCACATTTCCTTCGTCCTCTTCTTCAATTCTTGCAAAACTCCAGAAGTCTATCATGTGAGATTGATAGATAGTGGCTTGCGCAGATAAAGCATAAGAGATTATGGATCTCCGCAAATAGCGAATAATGTCTCTGCACCCTTCGGATACGACATCTTCAGGGTTTAAAAAAGCACAGACATTATGATATTTAGCGAATCTATTAACCATATGTATTATAATCAAAATCCATTAATACACAGACATTTGAAAATTTCAAAACAAGAAATATGAAGTTGAAGAGTTTCAGACTCAAAGAATAAACAAGGTTGATTTTTGATGTTGTTAATGATGATTTACCTTAATAATAATGAACGATAGACGCTATATTGACGAAATTTAAGGTTTTATGATGTGCGGAGGAAATGATTTAAATGTTGACGGAAAGGGGGTTTAAGATATGAGAGCGTTTTTCTAGGTCTGGAAAAGTGTAATGAAAATGACAACGGTCAAAGACATCATTTATACTTCCTCAAACTTATTAATTTCATTTATTGAATGTTGTGGGACCCTCAACCCTTATTACCCTTCCGTGGATGTTTGTTTTTCCGTAGATCATCTACGAAACACAAATTTTCTTATCTTATCCGTATTCAATCTACGGAACACAAATGTTAAGACACAAACCCATCCGTAGGATACCAATCTACAAAAAGTTAAACCTTTTGTTGTATGATCCTAACATATAGTTAGATCATTTAATGATTGTTGTTGGACCTTGTTGACTTTGCTTCATGGCAAATGAGCAAAAATATTGATTTAATTTGTAAAAACTTCAGATATCCTGCAGCCCAGTTAGTGCTCAAGTGCCAATTTTCTTCATTCAAGAGTGAAAAACTCATATTTCAAATGTGAAAAAACTCAGATTTCATGTTAATTAACTACTCCCCCTAAATTTTTGATTAATCATAAACTTATGCATTTATCAAAAATTTATTAAGAGAATAGCATGAAAAGCAATTGACTATCCAACAGAAGATCATTTAAAAGAACATAAACAAAATCTTTTTGGATTTTTGGGTATAAGCAGGATTGAACCATAATATATTTATAAGCACTTATAACCATATCATGGGACCATACTATAACACTAAACAACTTCCTGAATTATTTTGTTTGATGATAGTAGACATAGATCTAGTATTGATTGCAAGTATTATGATCCACATAAATTCAAGCAAGAGTATATTTTCAACTAGCCATGCTGGTTATCATGTTTTGATATTAATTAAAGATAGACAAATATAGACTCCACATTCAATTCACATTAGAGTTTGTCCTCTGTTTATGAGTCAATTCATCACTTTTCACACTTAAAACTATGTGCTTTAAGTTATAAGCTCTATCTTAAGATTTCTTGGAAATCTTATTAATGCTTTGTTCATATGCTCTTTGATATAATATACAGTTGATCACATTGGATTCTTTTAGAGTTGTTCCTTTTTGGAACTTTTGATAAGCATCAGATCACCAGGTCTTTACTTACGTAAAACAGAGGTGCCTATGAACCCAGGTCTTTGTTTACACAAAATAGAGGGTCCATGATATGCAAAGATAGAGGTTATAAAGTGTTGTAACATAGTGTGCTTGGGTGAGTGAGTTGATCACATCAGGATAAGACTTACTTGCTTGTTCCTCATAATGGAATGCCCATAGTTAGTCACCTTGGCATTATGTTATGCATGACCTTTGTTTATTTTCCACTCAAGCTGAACCTACCCACATATCAAAGCACTTCTAATCAGTCTTTATTGTAATTTAAAAACTCAGGCAAGTAACAAAGGTATTGTGTACTGTCATTTCCCATCCTATGAAATGCTATACAAGAAAACATATTAACTAAAACAATATTTTTGTATTTTTATATGTTTTATGTATGTTTTTGGATTTTTCATATAAGTATGTACATGGACAGGATATGCTTTTCTTGTTGATGAGGATTAATCTAAGTTAATAATACCTAAAGACTCAATAAGAAAATTAAATCTTACTGAATCAAAGGCTATAGTGAATAAATCAGCAAGCTGATTTGTTGTATCCACTTTGACCAATTTGATTAAACCTTTTTCTAAACAATCTCTCAGAAAATGGTATCTGATTTTTATATGTTTTGTTTTACTATGTTGCACTGGATTAGCAGTGATGAACATAGCAGCTGAGTTATCTATGTGAATTGTTGTTTCAAGAAAATTGTAACCGTAATCAAGTATTTGATTTTGCAACCAAAGAAATTGAGAGCAACCAGCTGAAGCAGCAATGTACTCAGCCTCAGCTGTGGATACTGAAACATTTGTTTGCTTTTTACACCACCAAGAAGCAAGTCTTGGTCCTATGAATTGACATCCACAAGTTGTGGATTTTTTGTTGTTGTTACATCCTCTAAAGTCACTATCTGAATATGAGTGGAGGTTGAAGTCTCCTTCTTTGGGATACCAAAGCACAAGAGCTTGCTTCCCTTTGAGATATCTGAAGATCCTCTTAACAGCATTCAGACGGGACTCCTTAGGATCTGATTGGTACCTAGCACAAACACACACAGCAAACATAATATCAGGTCTGCTAGTAGTTAAGTATATTAAAGATCCTATCATAGATCTATTAAGTCTTTGATCAACTGATTTTCCTTTAGGATCAGGTACAATCTTATCAATGGTTGATGCTGGAGTTTTGCATGCAGAAGAATCAGCAAGCTTGTACTTCTTCAAGATTTGATGCACATACTTCTCCTGATTGATGAAGATTCCAGTTGATTTATGATAAACTTGTAAGCCAATAAAGAATGTCAATTCTCCCATGGAGCTCATTTGAAATTCAGATTTCATCAAAGATTCAAAGTCTTGACATAACCTCTTGTTTGTTGAGCCAAATATGATATCATCCACACATATTTGGACAACCAAGTGATCTTGATGTTCATGTTTGAGGAAGAGAGTCTGATCAATTGTTCCCCTTTTGTAACCATGCTTAAGCAAGAAA
Organism: Flaveria ramosissima; assembly: GCA_025215565.1. Taxonomy (NCBI): domain Eukaryota; kingdom Viridiplantae; phylum Streptophyta; class Magnoliopsida; order Asterales; family Asteraceae; genus Flaveria; species Flaveria ramosissima. Next base: position 33,213,517 of record CM046040.1, on the reverse strand, counting down.
GATGATAATGTTTCATACCACTTTCTTGGGGCCTGATGAAGACCATACAAAGCTTTGTCAAGCTTTTATACCCTGTGTGGATAATCAAGATCTTCAAAGCCTGGAGGTTGGGCAACATAGACTTTTTCATCAATTTTCCCATATAAGAAGACACACTTTACATCTATTTGGTAAATTGTAAACTTCTTATGTGAAGCATAGGAAAGAAAGACTCTAATTACTTCAATCCTTGCAACTGGTGCAAAGACTTCATCATAGTCTATCCCTTCTTCTTGAGTATAGCTTTGAGCTATTAGCCTTGCTTTGTTTCTGTAATAATCCCTTTGTCATCTAGTTTGTTTTTGAACAACCATCTAATACAGTTGGATATTGGGCTTCAGGAAGATCAACTAGATTCCAGACTTTTTGATTTCTGAATTGCTGAAGTTCTTCTTGCATTGCCTTAATCCAGCTATTGTCCTTTAATACAACAGTGATGTTTGAAGGAACCACTTGAGATAGAAAGCAAGAGAAAAGACATACATTTGCTGTACCCCTTGACTTCTAGTGGTTCTTTCATTAAGATCACCAATGATGTTGTTAATTGGATGATAATTACGAATTCTTGATATTGGAATTGGTTCAACTGAAATGGATGATTCTAAGTTGGTGAGATTATGTGATGGAGATAAAACCAACTGTGATGGAGAGTGAACAAAATAGTCAAACTCTTTATCATATTGATCCTTAGATGTTGAATGAAAACGATCTTCATGTACTTAATCTATTACAGGAGTTACAGTACTAACTACAGGTGTAGTTTGTTTCTCATTTGATGGTATGGATGCAAATTGGAACATCTCTTGTTGAATTTGGAACTCTATTTGATGGAAATGATTCATCTCTAGATGCATATGGTACATCTACTGAAGAAGGGATGTTTGCTCCGGATGTATTAGCAATATCTACAGAGACAATATCAGCTTATGCGGATGCATCATTTACTTCATTACAAGTTGAATTATCATTTCCATCAAAGTTGTCATGGCTTGTATGAGATGAAGGACCAGGATCAGCAACACTTGAAATGTGTGAATTTGATACTCTTAGAGGACCAGCTTTTAATGGTACTTTATTCTTACTTGGAGGTACATAATGATAACATGTATCCGCAGGACCTGCAACATTCAGATAACCAGAGTTAAATGAATTTGTTAAAGCATCTATATCAAACAACCAAGATGATCTTTTTACTGATTCTAGAAATAAGGATTCATCAAAGGATACATTAGGAGTTTCTTCCATAATGTTTGATGTGGAATATAGACTTTATATGATTTGGATGTTGATGAGTAACCAACAAAGAAACCATCATAGGCTTTTTCAAAAAACTTTCCTAGCTGCTCCTTGGTCTTTAAAATAGACACATGACATCCAAAAGCTCTTAGATATCCTATAAAAGGTTTTCTTTTAAACAAAAGCTGATAAAGTGTTTTATTATGTTCTTTGACTATTAAAGTCCTGTTTTGAACATTGCATGTTGTATTTACTGCCTCAGCCTAAAAGATGATTGGTAAATGTGAACCAGCAACCATTGTTCTGGCTGCTTCAATAAGAGTTTGATTTCTCCTTTCAGCAACTCCATTCTGTTGAGGAGTTCTTGGTGCACTGAATTGTCTGGTTATGCCTTTGTTCCTGCAAAAGGAATCTAAAACATGATTAACAAATTCAGACCCATTATCACTTCTTAAGATTTTGATTTTCAAATCAAGTTTATTTTCAATCTTAGTGATAAACTCCATTAACGTTTCTAATGTTTCACTCTTATGTTTTAAGAAAAATACCCATCTGAATCTTGTGAAATCATCAACAATCACCAAATAATATTGCCTTTTCTCAATGCTCATCACATTGGTTGGACCAAAAAGATCCATGAAGCATTTTGAGTAGTGTTGTGTTTGTGTTAAATATTTTGGACTTGTGAGACACTCTATGTTGTTTTCCTTTATAACATAAAGAACAATGATTAGAACAGTAAAATTCTTTCTTGGGAAGGCCAATGACTAAATCATTCTTGACCAACTTTTTCATATTTTTCATGTTGGAATGAACCAATCTTCTATGTCATAATTGAGCTTCATCTTCTAATGACTTAGAGATTAGGCATGTTTTATTGCTTGTCATAGATGTGTTGTTCATGTCCAAAACATAAGTGTTGCCTTTTCTTGGTGTTTTGAGAAGGATCCAGTCTGTTGGGATTTAAAATCCTGGCTTAAGAATGTAACAATAAGAGTTATCAAACGCAGTGGTATAATTTTGATCACAAATTTGAGATACACTAAGTAAATTATATTGTAAATTTTCACAAAAATTCACTTTCTCAAATTTGAGTACTCCATTAGTTACCATTCCTTCACCAATAATTTTACCTCCCTTCTTATCCCCACTAAATGCCACATATGAAGCATTTTTATGTTTGAAACCATAGAGGAGAGAACAGTTTCTTGTCATATGCCTTGAACACCCACTGTTAACATACCACTTGTTGTCAGTCCTCCATGGATGTTCCTGCATAAATAATGAAATCAATTAGTGATTGCAGCCCAAGCCTAAATGGTCTTGGGCTTGCCATTGGTATCTAGGATGGTTACTCCCTCATGGATGAGCCTAGATGTTTCAGGATTGTTTTTAGCCTCAATTGATTCATTACTGTTTGTTTGGGGTGAGGATGATTTTGTTGATGATGTACTTGAAGTACTTTGATCTTGTTGCTCAATCACCTCTTCTATCAACTCTTCTTTGAGTTTCTTGTGCTTTGAACTTGAAGATGATTCTTGATGAGAAAAGGTGTCTTCATCCTTAGCCTTTGAATGAGGTACATGATTACCTTTGTCAAAGTTATCATAAAAGGCTTTATCTTCCTGCAAATCCACCTTTTTATGTGGAGGTTTGTTTAGAGATTTTTTCTTCTCTTTCTTTTTCTTTGTTTGAACATCAGTAGATACAGGCTTCTTTGTCTGTTAAGCCTTTTGTCTAGGCTGATGCTTCTTTGTAATGCCCGGAATAAAGTCGAAACGAGCCAATTAATAAGAACTTTGTCAGGGTTATTTAATGGAAATAAGAGGGAAATGGATTATGGACCGAGCTAACCTTACGGGTTATGTGTTAGACGAGTTTAAGGTCCCGGGAACGCCCGATATATATAAACGAATCAGCTAGAGCCACTCTCATTTGCAACTCAAGCACCAAACTTCTAGAGTGAGAGTGTAGAGAGAGAAAGTGGAGAGGAGGTGAAGATTCAAGGCTCGGTTGATCAAGAGATTGAAGATCGGTGTTTGTAGACATCCAAACAACAAGAAAGGACCAAGAATCCAGGCAAGAAACATCATCTAATCGTTTCTTTAGATTAAACCCGGATTCTAGGGTTTGGGGGTTTTAAAAATGGCAAAGAATCATCCAAAACTCACGTTTTTGTGTAAAAAAACATATTAAAAGCTTAGATATAGATTCATGGATGATAAACCAAGAATTTGGGTGTAAAAGTTTGAAGTTTAGGGTTAAAAATGGGCTGGTTCGTAATTTCAGCACATTCTGCGAAATTGTGGGTTCATCCAGCGAAATTGTGTAGTCGTCCATCGAAACTATGGAGCTTTCTACGAAACTATAGTTACGCAGATAGTTTCGCAGGCTTGGATTTCCAACGAAAGTTGGGCGAAACTGGCAACGAAACTGCTAGTGAAATTGCCAGTGAAGGTGGCAGCAAAACTGCTAGCGAAACTAGCAGCGAATCTGCTGAACTTGCAACGAAATTAGCAGCGAAATTAGGCAGAAATTAACCCTTTGAATGTTAACTTATTTGCAGGTTGTGTGTGTGTCCCTTGCTTAGAAAGCTTGATTGAGAAGCTACTTACTGAGTTCAGGTGAGTTCTAGATCTCCTATTTTAAAGGTTTTAAACTTGTTTGGGGTTGGAAATGCATATTTAAACGTTTTGGTAAGATTTGGGTGTGTACCCGTATGATTATGTGTATGTATATGGGGGTGAATGATGTGTGATGATTATATGATGATGAGTGATGATTATATGATGTTGTGTGTTGATGTTATGTATATATATATATATATATATATATATATATATATATATATATATATATATATATATATATATATATATATTGTTTTCTTTATGTTCCTTTTTACGTATGATTATGTAGCTTTACGTGGTGTGATTATGTCGATGAACGTAAAGTATTATCTTAACGAAGCGAAGGATTTAAGATAATGAAAGTGGAACATAATGAAAGAATGTATGAAAGTCTTGCAAGCAAATATAAGGGGTTCACAACTCAATGAGAGTTGTTAGTCCGACTATGTGTTACAGCGTGCGATCTTGGCTGACCCATGAGGGTTCACACAGTGGAGTTAGTCTTGGTGACTGCTCTATACGTGTGAAATGGGATTCTTGTCGCTTAACCCTAGATGATATGGCTTTGTGCCCAAGAGGGGGGTTAAGCATATGACAGGATCTAGATAGAAGTGAAAGATAATAAAAGTGCGAAATGTACGAAACGTGTGATATGTGCATGGGCGCAGCTACTTTGCGAGTTTTTCTGATGACATCCATTTTATATAGACAATGACGTTTTTATGATGTAATGCAAACAATGAGATTTTGTAACGATTCACAATGATTGTATTGTCTTACAAAAGTGGTCATTAATATATGAAATGGTTTATTAAGTATTCCGCTGCGAAGTTTCTAATAAATTTAAATGTATGTTTTATATTTTATGTGCGATGAATTACCAACTGGGAGCGTCCCGAGAACGGGGCGTTACAAGTTGGTAACAGAGCAAAAGTTTAAAAGAAATGGGTAATATTTTCTAAAACCTAAACTTAAACAGAGAATGAGACAAAATAGAAGGATTTATGCTAATTATCAACTTTGGTATAAATTATGGGTTGTACCATGTGCTTTAGTGAGTTGTACCAACTTTCAGTCATTTTTAACCTTGAACTTTTTTAAATTTTAACCCAATACTTTTAGATCTTTTACAATATAACCCCGATATTTTTTTACTTTCAACTTCGGTCCTTTATACTTTTTATATTTTACAAATTTTTCGTTTTATGCTTCGGACTAAATTATACAAGTTAACACTTTGCAACACGCATGTGTGGTTCAACGTTTTACGCTATATTTTTCCTGATTAACGTAGTCAAAACTTTTTACGTTGACTCTTCGTTCGTTTTATTTTTCTTTTTTAATACGGACCTTTTCGTTGTAGGCAGATACTAACGGTAGTGTGTCATTGGTGCTACTTGACATGATTTAACGCTTGTCACTACATCACGCGTTGGGGGCGCTTTTTACTAGTTAATATTATTTTGCTTGTATGTTTGATCGTCTTCCTTAAATTAGGTACCATTTTATAAGATATATTGACAACATGTAGTTATATGCTTGTGAAGACACAAACGACCAGCGTGACAAAAAAGGATGAACACCCATTAACTTCGTGTTACGTAGCCTTTTCTGTGGCATAATTTTTATGGGGATGCATGTGGCCCAGAAAAACTAGGACAGCTTGTGGGTTAGGTTTAGTTTTTTCTCCTTTTCTAATTTTATTTTTGTATTTGCTTATTTAAATTTTTTTAAAGAATTTATAAATAAAATCTTCCAACTCTAATAAAAGTGTCACGTGTTAGCACCACAATCATACTCACCAAAATTTTCCGCATCTCTCATCTTAAATCATTACCTTAGATACTAATAATATTATTTAACATTCTTTTACATTTAATAAATAAAAAAGAGATCTATTTATTAATATTATTTCTTAATAAACAATATTAATATAAAATAATAAAATTTTCTAAAGCATAAAACCTTTTTAAAAATACAAAATATTTTAAAAATGATACTTTTTTCAATTGTTTAAAACCAAAAATATTTAATTTGGGAGATATAATAAGAATATTTTTAAAAATGACCTTTTTATACGATTTGTTTTAGAACAAAATGTTTATTTTTTTGAAAAAATTTTAAAAACAAAATTTTAAAAAGTTGTTATCACTGTTTCGTTAGTTATAGTAATTTATCATACGTAATTTCAATCGTATCATATCTTATAATGTCTTTTTATAATTAATAAATTTATTATAATAATATTTTATTTATTCAAATCGTGTAAAACACGGGTTTAGTAAAGCTAGTTTATTATATCTATATCTATATATTTCTACTTTAAAGAAAGGGTAAATGGGATGCCACGAGTCAGCACCACAATCATCATCACCAAAATTTTACCGCATCTCTCTCCTATTAAATAATTACCTTAATTACTAATAATATTATATTAATACTTTTTAATATTTAATAAAATTATAAATGAAATCTATTTATTAAGTTTATTTCTAAATAAATTGATATTTTTAAAAAGTTAATTTTCTTAAAATAATAATAATCAAAATTGGGAGTTGTAATAAAAAAAATTTTAAGAATGATATTTTTATACGGTTTGTTTTAGAACAAAATGTTTATTTTTTAAAAAAAATTAAAAACATAATTTTAAAAAGTTGATATCACTGTTTTATTATTTCGATCATATCATATCTTAAAATAACATTGTATAATTAATAAATTTATTATTTTACAAAAAAACATGTGAATTCTATGATCCGGTGTTATAATTCGTATTTTTTTTCCAAAAATAATCGTGCAATCTACTGCCCTTCTGCAACCTATCATCTCAGTTGGAATTTGGTTTTGGATTGTTAAAAAGTGGGTTTCGAAGTTGGGTTTTTTATTGCTAAGCATGATCGATTGAAACTCATCCACGAATCAAAGCCAAGCTTGATCAATTGAAGAGTTAATTCCCCGGTGAATGTCAAGCCAAATAACATTAGTGTGTAAAACTCGTGTAATACATGAGTCTATATTATTTAAGATGAGAGAGTAAAAAGACCAATGTAGGGAGAGCTGATTGACAATTTTTTTCCTTCTAATTTGGTATGCGTTTGTATACAAAATTTAGAGATTTGAGAATTATAATTGTAACATTTTATTTTTTATTATTATATGTAGTACGTGATTTTAATTATAAGAAACATTTTTTAATTATATTATTTTTTTATACAACTCATGTAATACATGAGTCTATAATCTAATATATAAACGCATACATTTGCAAATTATAACTTTAAAATTATCTAATCTAATAATCCTTTATATGTGATGCTATATGGCATTCCTACAAGTTCTCTAACCTTAGTTTTTCCGCCCAAACTATTTATTATATTTTAGAAAAAGTTAAATAACTAATTTCTAAATTTTCTCTTTCACTCTTTATTATAAAGTCAAGTCCTTATTTAACCATTAAATTTTAAACATATATTTTCATTAAATAAAAATTAAGTATTTTGATTAAAAAATAATACGTTATCAAAACCAAATTGTCTAAAACTATTATCTTTTTATAAAACAAAACTTTATAAATTATGAAATATTTAAAATCAATTTTATTAAAAAGGTAAAGTTTTATACAAAAATATTATTTACAAAATAAACCCGAAATTTTTAAACAATGAGAAATTGATAATAAAATGAGCTTTTTTCGAAGGAACATTTTTTAAAACGGACTATTGTTTGAATTCTGTTACATGTTATTATAATTTCTTTTATATAAACAACACTAGGCTATAAACTCGTGTATCACATGGGTTGAAAAATTCTAAATATTTATTAGTAAAACGTTAGAAACTGTAAAACGTTAAATATTAAATTAATTTAATTAGCTGATGAAACATTTTAAAATATAGAAATTAATTTAATTAGCTGATGAAACATTTTAAAATATAGAAATTGGCGAGATCTTTTAAAATGCATCGCTTAAGTACATTGCGTGATTTAAGTTTTTTTCAGAGTGAATTTAAAAAAAAAAAAAATCTTGCCTATGGCAGGATTTTAATTTTTGTTTTCCTTTAAACTTAAAAATAATGAATAGATTTTTTCGCTGACGTAGCGAGTGTACCTAGATTTAGGAACCATGCACTGTGTAAAGGGCATTGTATAGTTGTAAGTGCTCAATTGTATAATGTTAGATAAATTTATCTATTTGTATTTGCCGCTTAAAACATTAGTTAGTTGGACATGCATTTGATTTATTTTTATATATATATTATTAATATATAGTGAGAAGCCCGCGTAATGTCACGGGGTGAACAATTTACAAGTATTTAGTATAATTTATACTAAGATAACCTAAAAACGCAGCTTAAAAAGATAATTGAAAAAATATGTACTTATACTTGGGAAATGTAGTTTATGCATACAAATAATATGTAAACACATATTCAAAAACTCACCATGATAACCGGTTGGTGTTGACAACAAAGAAAACTGATGGTGGATTATATGTGGAACTTGCCATGGGTTGAAAGCCGAATCCTTATTAAATAAAAAAGGAAAGCATCACCAAGAATTTCTTTGTATTTAGTGGGCAGAAACAGCTTACAAACCTAGTAATCAAGTATCAATTAAATTAGTAAGCATACCAGTTCACAAGATACTAACATTAAATAGATTTAAAATGAAAACTAAACCAAAATCTCTTTTATATTTATTAGAAAAACTGCTCACAAAGTAGAAATTCCTTTACATCTATTAATAAATCATCTTTACAAAAAAAAAATTTTAAGATGCAAAATTATAACAAAAGCTAACAATTCTCCATGTGAGTTTATTAAAAAACAAACATAAAACAAATCTAGATAGTCTATACCAAGTTTGCTCAAAGATGAATAATCTAAAACATTTATAAATCTTGTCTGATCAGTTCCTTATCTAAAAAGAACAAAATGAGCTAAAAAGATTAAATAACTGAAAACCACCGAATAGGATTTAGAACACACTTAAGCACTACAATCAAAAAGGTCAAATGTTATACAAAATTAGAGATGTTACTGATCAACTCAGTTAAGCTCAAGATCATGTAATTTTATTATCTTAAGAGAATACATACATCTAATGTGCGCATAAAAATTTCCAGAAATATGGTAAATGCATGAAAATTTTAAAAAGAGATTGCAATGCATCTGACTATGCAACTGAATTTCAACATCATCCGTTTAGAAAATACGATACAATGCATTAGTTAAGGTCAAGATCCTGTAATTTCATTATTTTAAAAGGATACATACATCTAATGTGTGCACAAAGAATCAAGTAATCAAGTGTAATTTCTACTCTATGAAATTTGGCTGATGTTTAAAAACATTTACATACATGGGTATAGTATGAAATTCAGTTCTTGGGTACCATATATTTATATCTTTATGATATATATGGAAAAGGGAATAACATGAAGATTAAAGGCATAGATACTCATAATTGATATATACATGTTGATTGGTTGTAAGTGGGTAGTTGTGGTCCTAACCAGGTGTTAATTAAAAATGCAGGCATGACATAACCAGTCATTACCTGGTGGGGGGTTTTGTGCATCTCTAATCCTAGCACACCCTTAACACTTTTTGGAATAAATCTCAAGCTAAAATGATGTGCTGATTAGTAGCAGTTTAGTTGTAATGAGCTTTAAAAGCTGAAAAACAATAAAAGCAGATGAACAATGACAAAGCATACTCTTCTTTGACTTTTGGAAGTCAAGTGTTGTGTGATCAAACTACGTTTTAGTATGAATTTCTTCGCTTAATCACCTAATTTCTTTCTAGTGCTAGCACATGCACATGTCATTTTGGGTGTTAAACATTTTATATAAAACTAACAAAAAGCGTGTGAACTATGTCACTGACAAAACGAGGAGTGCTCTATCAAAACAAATTGAATATGCAACTTTTGTATGTTTTAAAACAGGGTGTGCGTTATATGGTTAAGGCATAATTTTACTATAAGACTTTACTTGGTATGTTAAAAGCACTTCATCAAAGTGATGAGGTCAAGTCAAATATTCAGCACACATGTTATAACACACAACCTTTCTCTGTTCATCTTATAACAAAATCAAACTTATGTATATGAATTCCTTTAGCTACTTAAAATTGTCACAAATGGATATATCAATCAAACTCACAAAAGAATGTACGCTTTGAAAGACCAAAACTCTCCTGTGTAAGAATCCACTGGTACAAACTCTAACTTTAATAATTAAGATAGTAGCATAAAACATACTATAATTAAGTAAATGGTTCATGTAGCAAATCTATTAAATGCAAGTCGTAGTTTGACACTTGCAATCTGACCCGTTAGCTTGTAGTTTAACAAACCTAAAGTTGCAATTTTACTTGTAATAAGAGAATGCGGCCAAGGAAAGTTTGCGTGTATGCCAGAAATATAAAGCAAATATGTTTTATTATCCACTTACCTTCATCATTTGCTCAAAGCTTCAAGGCCATCAATTTAGACACCTATACAACAATGTGAAAGTCATTATAGAGCAAGAAAATGCCAAACAACATAGACCTCCTCCCGTATTATAAAAACAAATTCATAACTGATTTCTAGGACCAAAGTCTCATAATGTAAATGCAAAATAACATCAACAACATCAAGTTAGCAATACCTTTCGTATGGCTGAAAACAACTACTATTTGCTTAATCACCAACCTACCTTTGCTTCAATGGGTTTACGAGCATTAGAAAAAGAAAACAACGGAAATGCATATGAACTCTAATTAGTATGTGAAGGTTGATTTGAATATAGTAATTTGCATCATAATAGTGAAGCATAGGAGTATGATTGAATGGAACCTTCACTCGGCTGGTTGAATTGTTATAAAAATGCGAGGGTGGATGTGATGGTTACTGAAACGGAAGAAGTATTCAATTTTTAAACGGACATGATAAGCGATTCAGTTGAATGTATTGATTGAGCATCGAATGTGAGTGGATGTGAAGAAGGTGAAGGGTAAGGGAGGGAGGGGCATTGCAACAGCCGCGTCTTACGAAAAAACGCACAAATTACTATTTTATTTTATTTTACCCACACATATATGTATTATATAGTAGTAAAAATAAAAATAAACATATATATATATATATATATATATATATATATATATATATATTAAACCTCTTAAAACTTTATAAACAAAGTTATTAAACCTTTTAGAGTAAATTAATATTTTGATACATGTAGTTTGGATATTTTAATTATTTTAATCCAAGAAAAACATTTTAATCAATCAAGCCATGTGGTTTGTCTTTTATATCTCTTTCAGTCCAATGCATTAACAAAGTTAAATTTTTCTGTTAAATTCTAATAAAATGATCAAAATACCCTTGGACTGAATTGGTAATTTTAGAAAATCTCAGGGACCAAAAGCGTAAATTACTCTTATATATATTAAAGAAAGTTTGAGTAAATTACAAATATTGTCCTTTAAGTATTACTAAAATTACGGATCTTATCCTTAAACTTTGATAATTACACTGGATATTCTTTATTTGAAAAATTGTCACACTTTCCGTCTTTTTCACTAAATGAAGTTAAATATTTTTGTTAAGTTTATAGTAAATGACAATTTTGTCCTTCTCTTTTAAATGACAAAATATGTAAATTCCTAATCATATATTTTCTTTCTTTCTTTTATTTATTTACTTTCTTTCTTTCTTTTTTTCTCACCACTTTTATTTTACACCTTATCTTAAATATAATTAGTAAATTAATTTTAATTGTAAGAAAATTAATTTCATAATTGATTTTAATATATTACAGTTTTGTTATTTGTTAAATTTTATTAAGTACTTTTCTTCTAGAACAAATAAAATTTTAAAAAACCTAATAGTTTTTCTAAATTAAAAATTACATAAACTAAAAATATAATTTATGAAAATTAATGAAACATAAATGATTAAAACATAAACTAAAACATATATGGGTTTAAATAACCCCGATTAATGACAAATTTTAAAAACACCTAATAGTTTTCCACTAATATATTATTTTGTTTCTTTATGTTTTATTTACTTAACTTTTCTTTCTTTCTCTCTTATAAACATTTTTGTTTTATAAACTTATCTTAAATATTATTAATTAATTAATTTAAATATTTTATTAAATTCAAATTTTATTTATAGATTATTAAATTCTAATGTTTTCATTTCTTTACTTTAGTTATTTCACATTAGATAAAAATTAAACTAGTAACGGTTTGTTACACCTTTGCTTTTTAACCCTTTTGGTATAAAAATTTCAACTATATCAAATCGTTAATTTTACGTATTATATTAAAAATCTATCGAATATCGTATGTAATTGGGCCATGGCTTTTTTATTTTACTTAGTTAAAAATATTATATGTTAAGACTTATATATGATCAGGCTTTACTTAATATATAAAGTCTTTAATTGTTTTTATTGTAAAGTTCGCTTTCACTTTAATTTTTAGTGGTTTATGTTTGATTTAAAACCCATTAGTAACCGTTTTGTTTAATTAAAACTTCAGAGTTGTCGTTTAGACTTATCTCTATGGTGAACTTTTAGATGGGTTGGTCATTATTTTATAAAAAAAAAAGAGAAAGAAATGTTAAAAGTCAAACCGAAGCCACAACCCGACGTATAGAACAACCCACTGACCCATGTTGCCACCCTATTTTCTATTTTTCTAAAAATTGATTGGACCAATAATATTTTAACACATCATAATATTTAATTAGCATACTTAATGCTTGAATTTTTTCCCGGTTTGTTTGCGTCTTTTATAGAAAAAATTAATACATAATCTTTTCATTTTCCTAAAATTTTTTATATAAATCTTATTGAAATGGATTTTTTAAAGCCATTTGATAAATGTTTTAAAATAAAATAGTAATTTATTATATATTTTAATATAATAAAAACTAATCATAAATCATATTTGGATGATTAAATTTAAAAATAACTAGTTAATAATATTTAAGATAAGTATTTAGATAAAAAGTGGTTAAAATAAAGAAATAATAAAAAGTAAAGTTAATAAAATAAACACACAAATAAAAAAAATAAAAGATATATAAAAGTTACACATTTTGTCCTTTTGAGAGTCAGGGGCAAAATGGACATTTACAAATATATAACAGAAAAAGTTAACTGATGTTAGTGAAAAGGACAAAAAACGTTACAAATTTTCAAATAAAGGATACTCAGTGTAATTATTAAATTTTAAGGACAAGATCCGTAATTTAATCATACTTAAAGGACAAAATTTGTAATTTACTCAAGAAAGTTTTTTATTTTTCAATTTTTTAGACAAAATTACACAATCCATCCTTTATGTTTATACCTGATTTCAGCTGTGGTCCTTAATCTTTAAAAATTACACCAAACATCCTTTACCTTCGATGTTTGTAACAATTAAGGTCCTTTAAACTAACCTGGGTTAATTTTTCATGTTAAATCATGTCACATGCATATCACATGGGGGTATTTTTGTCAAATCCACTTTTCCCCTATTCTAATAACCCTACTACGTACGTAACATGATCATCCATCTTCCTCATTCCCGCTTTCAAAATTGAACTTGATAACCACTCGATTCCTTGTTTATCAACTTAAAGCATGGCAAGATTTCGCATTCGTGAATCAACAGATAAGAGCATTGACTACCATGAGTTATACAGTATGTATCTAATCGATTTTTTTGATTGATTGTTAATCTATTTTGCTATTTGATTGATTTTCTTTAAACTCACTGATTCAAGTTTTGGATTTGATCTGTAGGTATGTATCCAAATCTTTTCTCCATCAACTTACATCATGGTGGTTCTTTTAGTAGATGTCCAGGTAGAAGGTATGAGAATGGACATGTCAATTTAGTTGATCTCTTTGATGTTAACAAGTTTTCTATAGCTGAACTTGATGAATTGAAGGCTGAGTTAGGGTACGAAGAGAGTGAGCGTGTTTTTTTATCATTTTTTAGTGCCTGGTAGTGATTTAGACATTGGGATACAAGCCTTAGGTACTAAAGAAGATGTATGTAGGTTCACCAAATTAGTGTGTACTCACAAGTTTATTGATGTTTTTGTTGAACATGGAGATACATATATGCACACTAATATGTTAGATTGGTATACATCACCCATTATGAAGGGGAAGAAAAGATGGAGATGGAGATCGTTAGGGCTGTACAAAAAGTTTGTGGCTCGAATCTCGCTCGAAAAAAGCTCGGCTCGAAAAAAGCTCGAATCTAAACGAGCTCGAATCTAAACGAGCCGGCTCGGCTCGGCTCGAATTCTAAACGAGCCGAACTCGAGCCAGGGTTAGCTCGGTTCGAGCTTGGCTCGTGGCTCGGTTCGTTGGCTCGGCTCGTGACTCGGTGCATATAATATATGCATATATATATATATATATATATATATATATATATATATATATATATATATATATATATATATTATAATTATTATTATTACTACTACTACTATTATTATGATTATTATTTTTATATTAGGATTTTAAAAAGGTTTGCTTAAAAATAAAAATGGATTCTTTTTAGAAACATTATGTATTTTGTTTAAAAAATACATAACTTGATAGTAAATTGTTTATATTTAAAATAATGATCTTTGTTCCCATAAGTACGGAGTACCCAACAAAATGTAAAAGCCCTAATATATATTTTTTGTGTTTTCATATAAATTAATGTGAAAAATTAAAAAAAAAATTAAATCGAGCCGGCTCGAACGAGCCACGAGCTGGCTCGAGCTTTTCACGAGCCGAACTCGAGCCGATGTTTTGAGCTCGTTAAAATTTTCAAGCCGGCTCGGGTCGGCTCGATAAGCTTCGAGCTCGAGCTCGAACCCATCCTGGCTCGGCTCGGCTCGGCTCGTTTACAGCCCTAGAGATCGTGGATTTGGAGTCCTAATGGGGAAAAAATGGGTGTTTTATGTATATAAGGGGAAAAGTGGATTTGACAAAAATACCCTCATGTGATATGCATGTGACATGATTTAACATGAAAAATTAACCTAGGTTAGTTTAAAGGACCTTAATTGTTACAAACATTGAAGGTAAAGGATGTTTGGTGTAATTTTTAAAGATTAATGACCACATCTGAAATCAGGTATAAACATAAAGGATGGATTGTGTAATTTTGTCTTTTTTTATTAACTGTCCTTTTTATGAACAGGCGGTTTTTAAATGTATTTCTTAAAACGTTAGGTTTTTAATGTATTTTTTAACAATTCATCATATTTAAAAGACTTTTTTAATCCATTCGACTTATTAAACTTCTTTTATAAATATTTAGGCTTACTTAAACTTCTTTTTTAAACCGTTTGTTTTGATTTAAAATGTTTAGCTTATTTTAATGTTTTTTAATTGTTTCGTTTTTAACGCCTTTTTAACCCTTTTTTAATTTCAACATAGCTTTTTAAACCGTTCGGCTATTTGAGCGTCTTTTTTAAATGACTTTTAAACCATTAGCCTTATTATATTTTCAAAACCGTTTGATTTATTTAAGACGTTTAAATAAACAGAATGATTTAAAAAAAGCCTACTGGTTTTAAAAATCATTTAAATGTTAACAGTTTAAAAAGAAGTTTAATAGGTTTGACGGTTTTAAAAGTCATTAAAACGTGCTTAAATAAGCCGAACGGTTTTACAAAAACTACGTTCATTAAATAAGGATTAAAAAAGACGTTTAAAATTCGAACCAGTTAAAAAAACTTTAAAACAAGCTAAACAAATATAATTAAAAATGGTTAAAAAAATATTTAAGTAAGCCTAAAGATTTAAAAAATAACTTTAATAAGTCGAGCGGCTTAAAAAAGTTCCTTAAATAACTGAACGGTTAAAAAATACATTAATAAATCGAATGGTTTGAAAAGGACGCTTAAAAACCAATTGTTAAAATAAGGACATATAATAAAACCAAAAGATTTAAAAATACATTTACAACAAATTTTCAAATTAAAATAAAAACATTTCTTTAATATGTTTAAGAGTAATTTACGCTTTTGGTCCATGAGGTTTTCTAAAATTACCAATTCAATCCAAGGGCATTTTGGTCATTTTATTAAAAACTAACAGAAAAATCTAACTTTGTTAATGTATTCAACTGAAAGGGTTATAAAATACAAACCACAGGGTTTGATTGTTAGAAAGATTACTTTTTGGACTCATATAGTTAAAATGCCTATACCATAAGGACCAAAATAGTAATTTACTTAAGCTTTTATGAAATTTATGAATTTATAATTAATAAATACATTACACTAATTAAAACTTTTTTCTTAATTTATGAACTTTGATAAACTTTCACTAGATTTTCATTATCATCCACTTTCATTTCATCCAAACTTCCATTTCTCTTTTTCATTTTTATTCTTAAACCCGTTATAATTACAACCCTTCACTTTCATTTTTCCTCACACCTTCAATTCTTCTTTCTATTAATATTTATATTTCTTGCAACCCTAACATTTTGTTATTATCATTACAAATTAATTCCTGTAATTGCTAAATAAAAACACTTCTAATGAGAACATAAACACAAACCCGGTCTTGTTTCGAAACTTTTGATATCAGAAATACCCATAATTCATATAATTTCTCTTAATTCTTACAATAGCTAAATTCAAATATATAGGCAAGTATACCAAGAATTTTCACAATTCTTTCAATTCTCACAATCATCATTCACCATAAAACCAAAAGACAACCTCATTCAATCAATCTCTTGTCGTTTCCAACACTTAAACATCCATCACAAATTCAAACTAAGCTTATTTATAATCATCATGTTTGAATTTATGGTGGATGATAAAAGAAATATGCATATGTTTATGTTTTTTTATAAAAATAAGCTTGTTTAAAATGCATAGGCTATTTGGACTACAACAACAAGAGGTGATTATAAACAAAACAATGGTGGATATGACAATTGGTGATGTCAATACAAGCAACATGACTTCACAGATGCTTCATTATAAACATAAGCGATATAGAATATATGGCTAAGCATGTGTGTGTTTTTCTAGTCTAATTTATGTAATACTAGGTTAGTACAACATGTAAAATATGGGTTGAAAAAAATATCAAGTTATTAGTAATGAAAATTTTAAAACTATAAAATAATACTTTGATATAAGATATGATTGAAATCACATATAATTAACTACTTTATGTAACAAAATAATAATATCATTTTTTCTACATTTTTTTAAAAATTCTATTTTACTAAAAATAATTAAACATTTTGTTTTTAAAAGTTCATGTTTAATTACTAGCTTTTAAACATATAATTCTGTTTTTGATTCATTATGATTGAAATTATAAATAATTAACTACTACTGCTATTTTTTTAATTATCATTTTTTATAAAAAGTTCATGTTTAATGAAATTTTGTTTTTTAATAGCATTAAGCTTTAAATTGCTTAATTTTTTCTTTTTAAAATTTCAAAATTACATTTAATATCATTATCAAATATGAGAGATATGCGAGAAAATTTATATAAGGATACTTAGAATTGTCATGTGTTATTTAAATTCTTCTTTTATTATAGACTATATTAGAAACTCATGTATCACATGGGGTTTAGGGTTTAGGGTGTGTAGAAAAAAAATTCAAGATATTAAAAATATTAGACTTTATTAATATTTTAAATGTTATATGTCATTAGACATTAGTAAAATAATAAATAAAAAATTAAGAAAATATAAATAACAAAAAATAAAAATCAAAAATTATAAAAGTATATCTCAAGATAAAATATTATTAAAATCTTATAATTTAATATGTTTCAATAATTTATTAGAAAAAAATTATATTTTGGATATTTAATAATTTAGTGTACTTATTTAAAATTATATAGTATAGATCTAGTTGTGTAATGCTTATAAACTTATGAATTTCGAATTCTAATTATATAATATATAAATACTTTATGTGATTTTTTACATTTAATATTATTGCATTTGATATTAAAAGAAAATTGATGAGGAAAATTTAAGAAAAAAAAAATTCATAAAAGGCAAACCACATGAATAGTTGTGTGATTGAATCATTGTTTGGGTAAATAAACAAACTCGTGTGGATGCTTTATCACATTTTTGTGGGTTTAACGTTACATATATGTTATAGATTTTGTGCATAGAAATTGTAAGGATTCCTTAAGTCTGATGCAACCCAAAACATCCAATGTGTTTCCGCAACATGCACTAAGTACTGAAGTAAAGAATGCTTCGGAAGTTTTACACAATACACTAGAAAATACTCTAAGTGTAAAATCTTCCGAAGCCAAGACCAATATCTTCCAAAGCCAAACATGAAGTCTTCCGAAGCCTCAAAGACAAAGTCTTCCGAAGCTTCAACCTATGAAGACAAATTTCTTCTGAAGACTTTTAGTATACATGCTTTATCTGATGTACTGTTCCATAAAGCACCTTTCCGCTGCATCTCTGTAAAGTCACCAACTTACATGAGTTGGTGAAAAGGTTCATGCTTTTGGTAACTGTACATTAAGGTCTTGAGTCTGTAACTTTCTACTTTATGTACTTTATCCTTTTTGTAATAGATAAGGATGTGAGCTATGGCATGTCATAGTCACAAGGTCAAAAGGCAGATATGCCTTTTGATCCTACAATTGATTTTGTTAGTGTCTAGTCAATTGTATCCAGTTGGCTTTCAAAGTATAGCCGGCTGTAGGTTGTAGTATAAGTATTCCAAGTTCTTGTATCTTTCTTTATGCTTTGTAACACTTGTAAAAGAACTTGAGAAAGCAATATACTGCCTCCTTGAAACCCAACTCTCTTGTTCTGTCTCTCTACTTTACTTGTGTTCTTTGTATCAACTTGGTTAATCCAGTTCACTGTTTGATCAAAGTTTAGTTGCTCTCCTCATTGTGTTGTTGTGTTGTAATTTGTTTAAGCCCTTAACGGTCCTGCAGAAATTTAGATGAATTTTTGGTCAATTTTGAATGTTTTACTGCATCGTTGAACATTCATAGGATAAGTAAAAGTAAAGTAAATTTCGATAAATGAGTGTAAATTTGCTAATTTCAAGGTTAGGTAGTGTTCATTGGGGCGACATACTTACACATCGATGTTGTCGTATGATCCCCCTACCCACTCCTTCCTTGATAAATAACATCATATCTAATCATAAACCATACTTTATATGTGTTTATACTTTCTGTAATCCATTACGCGTTAATTATTAGGTTTGTAGATTTTCTTGTAGCTATCGAGTATATCTTCGTATGTTTATCTAAAATTATCATTTCTCATCACACACGACACGATATAAATTCACCCACAAAACCAATTGAAAACATAAAAATGCTCAAATATATTTTGAACAAAATTACATTTTTAATAATGTCAGTTTTTATCAATTTGACAACATTATTTATTATACTCTTTAACAATATGTAATAGATTTAGTTTCAATATGAGTATCATCTCTTGGTGTTTTCTAGATTTTATAACACCTTAGATACTATGTAAATCATGTAAAGATCATTTTTGGGCAAATTCATTTCGTCAATGTAAATATATTTAATTGGATAAGACAAAAAGTTAATACAAGAACGAGTTATGAATTTTCTATAATATTGATTTATAAATTTTATTAAATAAGATTTTATATAGGGACCGAACAATAAAATGAGTCACTGTAACCCCTCATGAAAATACATAGTTAGCGGTAATCACTACCATAACTATCAGTCATTGACAGTTACATCAGCAAAAACAACATCATCTGTAGTAAATGTGTAACTACCAGCCAACTATAGTACCACGATTACTATTGAGCATCCATCCATAGATAGTTACAAATTTACTATTGACCATTAGTTGCTACCATTGTTTGACCATATGTAATAACAATGTTAGGGTTCATACTGTATACTCATAATGGCAACTAAACCTAAAGTTGCTACTAATGGTCAATCACTACTTATCAAATCATTCACTACTAGAAATTATGATAGTATTGCAAAATTAGTTACCACCATGACTACGGTTGCTTCTATCATAAATTAAAATTGTTTTAATCAAACGTATACTCCGCATGCAACTCGTAACTTGTATTAATGTATACTCAAATTTCTCATTTGATAAAAACAAAATAAGTCATACTAGAATGATTTTTACAACATCATCTACTACCAATCTCATCTCCAACCCAAAAAAAAATATTTTATAATTAATCTCATATCTTATTTCACATCCGAGTACATATCGTATGAATCATACCGAATATTTTAGGTTTTAGTTTTTCTTGCCGGTTTTGATTTTTCTTTCTGTGGCGCTTTCTTTTTTTAAAAAAAAAATCTTTTTGTGGCTACCCACGGTTGCTTTCCCATCTTGTTGTCTACTCATTTAATGAATAAGATTTAGACCTACAGCAATTACTAATTCATTTATATTTCATCTACTTTAATGTCATTAATAATACTCATATTGAGAAATTGAATATATACTATAATATATTAAAATACTATAATATTATTATATTTGAATGGCGATGATTAAGTCACGTTCGAGAAAGAAGTGAACCCCGAGAATCTACGTGGAAGTGAGTTCCTGAGTGTTAATGAGTGTGTGTGCATGTTTAGTTGAGAAATCGAAAATAAATGTCATAAATGGCGTGTGAGATTTAACCGTTGATTTTGATAAAATGTTTAACTAAGGTTTATAATATGAATGGCTACAATTAAGCCACGTGATTGCATGTTTAGTCTCTCATACTTAACCCCCTCCGCTACCACCAGGTCCACCACGATAGCAGCCCATCTCCACTCTAACAAATTTTACAAGCTTTAAAGCATAATGTACAATTGTATAAGGGTGTGTTGGAGTACCGTGTTCTCGACTAACCCCATTTAAACCCACTCATATGGAGGTCTTCTATTTTTTCGTCACTAGTTTTAATTTCGGTCTGATAGTGTAAATTTTTTTCTCGTTAGTGTAAATTGTTTTATATATATCAAGTTCGCCCTGTTTAAAAAAATTTAATTTTGCCCCCCGCTCCCATATAAGAGTGCTCAAGATTTATCACTACACTCAAAGGAGGTGAGGTTGTTAAGATCGTTCACAGCCACATAACGCTATTAATAATCCAAATATAACTTAAACATAAGTTTCAATTGTCACATTACAACATAAGTCTCAAAGAAATTAAAAGCATAACATAGAATGTAACAAATCATTCTTGTTTCATTTATTTATCTAGGTCCATTCCTAGATGTGCAAGCTTCAAAGAGTAGATCACATACTTGAGGTATTCCTGAAACATGTTAAAAATAAAATGTCAACATAAAAATGTTGGTGAGCATTCCATAGTTTGCAATACATAAGTATATAAAAGATGGCAATTCAAGTCATAAGTTAGTGAATAAAGTGATTAGGGATGTTATGAACAATGCAACAATCAAACCTCGACAAAGTTTTACAAGTCTCAAACGTTTAAAAGCATATACGATCAGCTAAGTGTACTTGGATCAACCAAAGCAGGCTTGTCTTGCCCATAGATCTATGACTTCGCTGGGCTAGCAATAGTTAATGATTGTACATATAACGCCATAACATGGTAACCACAAAAGTTCAACTAACCACAACTTTACAAGATGAATTGCCATAGGTTTACAAGTCTCAAATAAGTTTAGAAGTGCAATAGTATAAGTTAACATGTTTCACTCCAAAGTGTGAAAATAAGCAAAAGGGGTATGGAAATACTCACATGGCAAGAAGTATAGAAAAATGATGATTAATAAGAAATTATAATAAGCAACGATCCAACGTGGTTCTTCACAAGGTACCTAAGTATATATTTACAAAATTAAAGTTTAATTATAAGAAGATTAACGAATTGACGAGGACTAGGGTTCCCATTTAGCATTTGGGGTTTGTCTTATAATTATGTTTATCAAAATATAACCAATTATATTAATTAAACTCAAAGAAGTTTGCAACATTTTGTGGAAGGTTATATATATAAAGAAAACATAACATTTATAATAATTTGAATATATATATATATATATATATATATATATATATATATATATATATATATATATATATATATAAATTAAATATAGTTTAGTAACCACAATTTGAAACAATAATTTGAAAAATCTAGATATAAAGTTGAAATAAAGTTTTATAACCAAATGTGATTAACACGTTTTTTTTAAATAATAATAATAATAATAATAATAATAATAATAATAATAATAATTTAAAAGCAATGTTTGAACCAATAAGTATTTTAATTTCATAAAAATAACCAAGTATAAACTTTATATATATATATATATATATTTAAAAAGAAATATTTATTTGTCTAAATTTTTATAAAACAATATAGAAAATGATTTGATGCTTTTAGAAATATTTAGAGTTTACAAAATCCATTTTTATATTTATTAGAAATATTTTAGAATTTAATTTAAGGCTGAAAGCCTTTAAAAAAATACATGAGGGTCCCCGGGTTCGAACCCGGGACCTCATGTTTAGAGCACATGCACCTTAACCATTGAACCAAAGGCCTCAGCCGCAAGTTCTGTTGGTTTCAAAAACTTATAAACACCAGTTTCAATAGATCCCCATTTTCTCAAGAACCCTAATCCCAATTCAATCCAAATTGATAGCTAAACTGCGGATGATTACAGCAATAGACATGGGGCTTTTGTTCCCCATGTCAAATCGAGGGTGTGGGTGATCTTAATTACCCGATTGATGATGATTTAAGAACGAACAGAACGAAGAACAGAAACGATTTCTTCGAAGTTGAACCGAGATGCAATTGTGGATAATAATCCAATTAGTTTTGCAGAAACCTTCCAAAGATCAGGTTGATCGAAAGCCCCTTATCAATTTGAAGTCACATTGTTCAGAAGGAGGTTCTCGATCAAGTTGCAGACTCGCGATGAGAGGAGAAATGAATTCGATAAATGAATTCGATGTTTGGGTGTTTTCAGGTGGAATTAAGCGTTGGGAATAGATTAGAGATAGTTAAGTGGTTGTTGTTGTCCGATTAATTGGATTATTATTAGTCTTTAATGGTAGAACGGCTCCAGGATTTAAGGTGACGGTTTCTTGGTTCAAACAGGTTCATAACCATTGTTTAAACACGTTTAAGGTTCATAATGGGGTTCGAATCGTTTCCACGAAATGTTTGGAGCGTTTAGGGTTCTTTATTGCACAATTTAATGGGTTTTGGACCTCACCAGCGCCGCGCCGGAGCTTCGCCGGTCGGCGGCCGAAGATCGGGGAGAGGGGAAATGGTTTGAGACCATTTTACAGATTCAGCCCCTGTAGTTTATTAACTTATTATTTATGACTAAAACTTTTACAACAAAGTTTTAATTAATTACATTCCCAACCCTATACTTTATAAAATCCAAATTTTAAATGATTATTTCATTTATTTATTAAACATTATGTAAATTATATATCTTATTAATTATTAAATTATTAAGGTGGTAAAAAAAATGATAAATCTTGATACATCTATTTATCTTTATAAATTTCATATTTAATATAAATCTATATAACTTTTGTAGAATTTTGGAATATAATTATTATTTTTATATAATAATTAGAATTTCATACATGTTATATAAACCACATAAGTTTATAAACTTATTAAATGAAAGATTAAAAATATTTTTAATCACCAATTTCATGAAATTAATTAAATAATACATTGATTGTAATAAAAACCACCAAATCGATAGAAATGGTTTGAATTAATGTGCTTGATTTATAAAACCAATAGAACGGGTTCGGGTTTACATTTTCAAAATGGGCAGATGTTACAGTCTCCCCTACTTTAAGAAATTTCGTCCCGAAATTTAATCACGAAAAGACCAATTTCAAGAAGA
Organism: Flaveria ramosissima; assembly: GCA_025215565.1. Lineage (NCBI taxonomy): Eukaryota > Viridiplantae > Streptophyta > Magnoliopsida > Asterales > Asteraceae > Flaveria > Flaveria ramosissima. The sequence goes on along the minus strand of CM046040.1, from coordinate 33,189,703 downwards.
TGAGGAGCCTTGGATTTCATTTCACGTTCGCAGGTGAACTCTTGGAGGCGTTTAAATTCAACAAGTTTAGTTATGATGTTATGTTATGCTTAAATTTGTCAAGTTTCATAGTTCACTATTTCATGTGTTTCTTGACAAACGATACAAGATTATTAACTTAAGATTTTTAGTTGATAAAAGTTTGTATTTTAAATGGTTCAAGATGGTTAGAAAGGTTTGGTCATGAGTGAAGCACTAAGTATTAATGTGATACGAGGCTTGGGGATAAGTCAAGATGCTTTTGAATGAGATAAGGAATTCATAAGGGCTTCTCAATGAAACAATTTTTAAGGGGGTTTCAGGATGATCGATTGTTGTTTAAATGTCATTAGGGTTTCAAAGTTTTATTAGTGTTACATTGTTTACGAGAATCGTGTTTGTTATGATTAAAGATTCTATTTATAATAAGTGCATCATTGTAATAGCTTTTCAGGATAAGTTCGGATTTGAGGGAAGTGTAAGGATTCCTGAAGTCTGATGCAACCCAAAACAGCCTAAGTGTCTCAGCAACATGCACTAAGTACTGAAGTGAAGAATGCTTCGGAAGTTTTACACAAAGCATTAGAAAATACTCTAAGTGTAAAATCTTCCGAAGCCAAGACCAATATCTTCCGAAGCCAAACATGAAGTCTTCCGAAGCTTCAGAGACAAAGTCTTCCGAAGCTTCAACCTATGAAGACAGATTTCTTCCGAAGACTTTTAGTATACATGCTTTATCTGATGTACTGTTCCATAAAGCACCTTTTCCGCTGCATCTCTGTAAAGTCACCAACTTACATGAGTTGGTGAAAAGGGCCTTGCTTTTGGTAACTGTACATTGAGGTCTTGAGTCTTCAACTTTCCACTTTATGTACTTTATCCTTTTTGTATTGTATAAGGATGTGAGCTATGGCATGTCATAGTCACAAGGTCAAAAGGCAGATATGCCTTTTGATCCTACAATTGATTTTGTTAGTGTCTAGTCAATTGTATCCAGCTGGCTTTCAAAGTATAGCCGACTGTAGGTTGTAGTATAAGTATTTCAAGTTCTTATATCTTTTCTTTATGCTTTGTAACACTTGTAAAAGAACTTGAGAAAGCAATATACTGCCTCCTTGAAACCCATACTCTCTTGTTCTGTCTTTTGCTTTACTTGTGTTCTTTGTATCACTTTGGTTTTCCAGTTCACTGTTTGATTAAAGTTTAGTTAATCTCCTCATTGTGTTGTTGTGTTGTAATTGTGTTTAAGCCCTTAAACGGTCCTGCAATTGGTATCAGAGCATTCCAGGCTCTTGATATAAGATCTAACCATCTTAAGATCCCTCACACACACAAAAGCTAAACTCTTCAAATGGCTTCCATCTCAAAGACTGATATGGAGACTGGAACCATGAACAAATCCCCACTGATCACTCTTGATGATTTTGAGACCTGGTGCATGAGGATGGAAGGCTTCATCAGGTCTCTTGATTCAAGAATGTGGGAATCTGTTGAGAATGGACCTTTCATACCCAGCACCCCCTCTGCTACTGGTGCTGGTATGATTCCTAAAGATGTGGCCAACTACTCAGATGAAGATAGAAAAAGAGTAGAGATTGACAGGAAGGCCATGACTGCTCTTCAGACTGCTCTCCCAAACTCTGTATACAGAGGTTTTAAGAAGTGCAAGACAGCCAAACAGCTGTGGGATGCACTGAAGCTGATGTATGAAGGCTCCTCTGAAGCCAAGGAGAACAAGAAAGATCTTCTGAAGCAGCAGTTTGAAAATTTCACCTTCAAAGCAGGTGAGACCATGACCCAACAATACTTCAGGTATGTTGAGATTGTGGATACCCTAGTGGATGGAGGAGTTCCTCTTGAGAACAGGGACATTGTAAGGAAGTTCATGTCCTCACTTCCTAGGCAATGGACACACTATTGTGTGGTGATCAAGAGGACTGAGAACCTTAAGACTCTTACTCTTACAGAGTTGTATGGGATTCTCAGTGGATACCAGATGGAGATGAACATGCAAGGTTCATCTGGCAACTCCAACAATCAAATGGGTTTAGCCCTTCATGTGGTTGAAAGGGACAGCATAGAACCCCAGCATCATCTCTTATGCTACCCTGACAACTCACAAAAGGGTCCTTTCATCACCTTCCCGGAGACACCAAGGGAGAACTTTACTCAAGGAAGCCCATTCCAAGAGACAAGTTCTTCTCAAGCCTTTGTGTCTGCAGATGAAAGCTGTGGGAATTATCTTTCACTCTTGAAGACCTGGACTGTATCCATCCAGATGACCTGGAATACATGGAGATAGTTCAGCAGATGGCTCTCCTCACTCACAGAGCCAAGAAGTTCTACAAGAGGACAGGAAGAAGATTTCCAAGCAATGCTACCAGTAGTAAGTTTGGGCTGGATAAAAGCAAAGTTAAGTGTTACAACTGTAACCTTATGGGTCACTTTGCCAGGGAGTGTAAGGCACCTAAAGCAAATGGGGGCCAAACACAACCCAGACCAAACTTTACTGACAAAGCTCCTCAGGCTGAGAAGACAAAGCAACATGCTGCTGTTGCTGTTGAAGAAGGAGGCTTTGACTGGAGTTTTCAGGTGGAGGATGCTTTTCCAAACCAAGCACTGATGGCTGACCATGATGAAGCCAAGGTATTGGAACATCTTTGCTCCCCTGAATGCATTGCTAAAGTAAATAGATACAGGTCCTATAACCTAGAGATGAGATCTGATCTTGAGTCATTAAATATATTAAAATCTGATTTTAGAAAGTCTGAAAATGATTACAAGTTAAAGATAGAGGACTTGGAGAAAACCATTTCAGTACTAAAACATGAACATACAGATTTCAGAACTCAGATCCAAGATCTCATCACTAAGTTAACTGAGTGCCAGGCTGAGCTTGTGATCAGCAAAGCCAAGGCAGAGAAGAGTGTTCTTGAAGAAGAGACCTTCAAGAACATGATATCCTCATCCCTGCACAACAAGGTTTGTTATCAAAATAGACAGGGACTGGGATCAAATGAGATAGCTCCTCCACACACAATCTTGTCTGTAAGATCTCCTAGGTGTGGAACTTGTGAAGATGAGCTTCCTCTCATAGATCCTGTAAGTGAGGATGATGAAGAAGTGATAGTGAAGAATTCCTCTGAGAAGAGTGAAGAAGAGGATTCTTCCAAGGGCCACTATCCTTCTGAGGAGAAGAAATCAACTGTGATGACCAAGTCCAAAGAAAGAACTTGATCAGAAAGAGCAAAAGGAAGGCAAAGAAGGCTCAAGAAATCAAGGCTACTTTTGATGCTAAGCAGAAACAAGTTTTTATCTCTGCAGGTTTCAAAGTAGTAAGGACTGAAGACATCAACCAAGACTCCTCAGCTAAGAGTCATGGTTCTTGTTCAAATCATCTCAGTGCCAAGAAGAAGACTGAGCTGCTGTGTACCACTGCTGCACAGCCTGGACCATCAAACTCCAAGAACAGTTCACAGCCCAAAGGAACTGTCTCAGCATCTACCAAGATGAAGGTGGAGAAGGGATGTGACCAAAGCCAGTCTTGCTCTCAAAGGGAGACTTCTTTGAAGAAGAAAATGTTTGTGTTATGTGTGAAAGTACTTCTCACATTGCTAAGGATTGCCCATACAATCCTAAAAGTACTGTCCACATGACTAAAACAAAGACTTCAAAGAGTCTCAAGAAGTCTCAAGCTTCGGAAGGAAAGTCTGTTTCCTTCGGAAGCTCCAAATCAAAGAAGAAGGTAAATGGAAAATTACCTTCGGAAGCAAAGTTGGTCTCGGAAGAAAGGAGTTCTTCCGAAGCACTGAAGTCTGCTGCAGTGACTGTAGATTCTTCCGAAGGATCAGTCATCAAAACTTGTGAAGTTCCAAAAGCTTCTAAGGTTTTGAAGGTCAAGTCCAAGACTCCAAAGGTGGTGTGGAAGTCTAAGAAAGACCAAATGACTGAGGTTTCTCCATCAACAACAGCTGAAGATCCCCATAGTACAACCATAGGATCTATTACTGTTGCATTACCTTCTATTACTATTAATGAGCCCAAGACAAGTAAGGCTTGGGTTTCCAAATGTAACTAATCATTTTCTTTGTGCAGGAACAGCTCAAGACAAACAGGAATGTCTGGATAATTGACAGTGGCTGTTCCAGGCACATGACAGGCAATAGGTCTCTACTCCATAATTTTGAGAGAATTGATGGAGGACCAGTTGCTTTTGGAGGAGATGAAGGTGGTTACATTTCTGGAAGGGGCAAGGTCACAAATGGTAAGCTCAGCATTGAGAAGGTAAACTTTGTTAAGGAGCTTGGGTACAATCTTCTGAGTGTATCCCAATTTTGTGATCAGAGTCATAACATGCTCTTTACTGAGCATGAGTGCATTGTTCTCAAGCCTGGTGTGGTCATTCCTCATGAGCATATCCTGCTCAGAGCCCCCAGGAAAGGGAACATGTACAAGATGGATTTGCAAGAAACATCTCCCTCTGGAGAAGTTTCATGCTTTCTATCTAAAGCAAATAGTGATGAGTCTTTCCTATGGCATAAAAGAATGTGCCATGTAAACTTTAAGAACATGAATAAATTAATTAAACATGATCTGGTAACTGGAATGCCAAAGAAAGAGTTTACTAGTGATGATCATTGTGTTGCATGCCTGAAAGGGAAGCAACACAAGGTATCTCACAAGCCTAAGGAAAAGAACTCCATCACTACTCCCCTACACTTGTTACATATGGATCTCTTTGGCCCCACCAGTGTAATGAGTTTAGGAAGGACCTCTTACTGTCTGGTGATCACAGATGATTTTACAAGATTCACTTGGGTCTTCTTCCTTAGAACTAAGGATGAAACCCCTGAGATTCTGAAGAATTTCATCTTAAAAGTTGAGAATCAATGTGATCACAAGGTCAAAACCATAAGATGTGATCAGGGAACTGAATTCAAGAACCAAATCCTTGATGCATTTTGTGATGAAAAGGGTATTACAAGACAATATAGTGCTCCCAGGACTCCTCAGCAAAACGGAGTTGCTGAGAGGAGAAACAGGACACTTATTGAAGCTGCAAGAACTATGTTGTCTGACTCTAAACTGCCTATCACCTTCTGGGCAGAGGCAGTCAATACTGCTTGCTATGTGCAAAACAGAGTTTTAGTAGTTAAGACACATGGTAAGACTCCTTATGAACTTTGGCACAAGAGAAAACCTTTCATTGGTTTTCTCAGGTCATTTGGATGTCCCTGCACCATCTTGAATACCAAAGATCAAATTGCCAAGTTTGCTGAGAAATCAGATGATGGACATTTCATTGGATACTCTTCTCAAGCTAAAGCTTATAGAGTATACAATCTCAGAACTAGAATTGTTGAGGAGTCAGCCAATGTGACTTTCAATGAGCACACTCCTTGTGTGGCTGGTTCTGGTCCAGATTGGCTGTTTGATCTTGATTTAGTTACCACTGTTTTAACAAATCTTGTGAGCATGTTTCAGGATCTGCAGAAAATCTAAATACAGGTGATCCTGATCCAAGATTTGAGCTAGGAAGACCTTCAACTCATACATCTTCAGCTCCAGTTGGAACTACTTCAGCAAATGAGGTTTCTATCAGCACAACAATGACAAATTCAGCTGATACATCTGGCATGCCTTCAAATTCCAGCTCAGAGGCCTCTCAACCAGATAAAGACACCTCACTTGTAGAAGACAACAATGGTGATGGTGATAGTGATCAGGTGCTAATAACCATACCATAGATGACAACATCAATGATGTCTCACACTCATTGGATCAAGTTAATCTTGATAAGTGTGATAATGTGGAGGGTGAATCTTCCAGACCAGATTTAAATTTCTCAAATTTAGATCTTTCTCAACAACTTGCTGTGATCCCTCAGCTAAGGATCCACAAGTCTCACCCCACCACAAACATCATTGGAGATGTTGTCACAGGGGTAAGAACAAGAGGACAAACCCATGAAGCAAATGTTTGTCTTCACTCTTGTTTCTTATCTCAGATAGAGCCCAAGAAAGTTGATGAAGCTCTAAAGGATGGAAGTTGGGTTGAAGCTATGCAACAAGAGCTGCTTCAATTCAAAAGGCAGAAAGTTTGGAACCTTTGTCCTCTTCCTCATGGGAAGACTACCATTGGAACCAAATGGGTTTTTAGAAACAAGAAGGATGATAGAGGAATCATCATCAAGAACAAGGCAAGACTAGTTGTTCAAGGATACACACAAGAAGAAGGAATTGACTACACTGATGTCTTTGCTCCTGTAGCAAGACTAGAAGCTGTTAGGATATTCCTGGCATTTGCTGCATCCAAGAACTTCAAGGTCTACCAACTTGATGTAAAGTGTGCTTTCTTATATGGAGTGATTGATGAGGAGGTTTATGTCAAACAGCCACCTGGTTTTGTAGACCCTGATCATCCTGATTATGTCTGCAAGCTTGACAAAGCTCTTTATGGGCTGCATCAGGCACCCAGGAAGTGGTATGAGACACTATCTGAGTATCTTTGTAAGCATGGATACAGAAGAGGTACTATAGATGGAACTCTCTTCATCAAAGGACAGGGAAATGACTTATTGCTGGTTCAAGTATATGTTGATGACATCATCTTTGGTTCAACTAATCCAAAGCTCTGCAAAGACTTTGAGAAGCTGATGAAAGACAGATTTGAGATGAGTTCAATGGGAGAACTCAACTTCTTTCTGGGAATTCAAGTGAAGCAGGTTGAAGATGGCATCTTCATAAGTCAGTCAAAGTATGTTCAAGACATACTCAAGAGGTTCAATATGACTGATTGTAAGATTGCTAAGACACCCATAGCCAGAAACCACTCCCTTGGTCCAGATCTTGAGGGGGAGTGTGTAGATGAGCACTTATACAGGGCTATGATTGGGTCTCTTATGTATCTTACAGCTAGCAGGCCTGATATCATGTTTGCTACATGTATTTGTGCAAGATATCAAGCCAACCCTAAGATGTCTCACTTAATCATTGTGAAAAGGATTTTAAGATACCTCAAAGGTGCTTCAACACTTGGTCTATGGTATCCAAAGAATCCAAATTTCAATCTGTATGCCTATACAGATAGTGATTATGGTGGTTGCAATATGACTGCAAAGTCTACATCTGGGGGATGTCAATTCCTTGGTGGAAGGGTGGTCTCATGGCAATGCAAGAAACAATCCTGTGTGTCTGCATCAACTGCTGAGGCTGAATACATTGCTGCTGCAAGCTGCTGTGCTCAAGTGCTCTGGATTCAAAATCAGATGCTGGACTATGGATTTAACTTCAAAGAGACTCCTATCCACATAGACAACAATAGTGCTATCTCTATCACTGAGAACCCTGTGCAGCACTCAAGGACCAAACACATCAACATCAGGTATCATTTAATAAGAGATAACTATGAAAAGGATTAATTAAACTAGTCAAAGTTCATACAGATGAACAATATGCTGATCTGTTCACAAAAGCTTTTGATGAACAGAGATTTAAGTATCTGATATCAGCTATTGGGATGATTAACTTTGAGTAGACTTTTTATTAAAACTAATTCTAATTATTTCTTCTTAAAATATGTGTGTCCTAAGTTGTCTAGTTCATCACTTTCATAAGCTCATGTTTTCTTGGACTCATCATCCTTTGTCTATCAGCAGACTTCTTCACACTCTTTTGGATGATGGCTCTTGACTTTGCAGCTTCTTCCCTTAGCTTCCTTTTGGTTGTCTTTCTTTCTTTGACTAGCTCAAGTTCAAGTTGCTTTAGGTACTCAAACTCAATGAAGTCATAGGACATGGGAAGAAGTGCATCTGCCTGATAGAAGCCTGTGGCACTCAGGTAGTTGATCATCTTGATCCTATCTTCTTCTTTGTCTACCTCAGGTTCTTGTGGAGCCACATCTTCCTATGCAGGACTTTCTTGAACTGGAGAGAGAGTGGGAGCATGCTTGTAGAGTCTTTTATGTCTCCTCTCCTCTTTGAATTGGAGAAGTAGCCTTGCATCCTCTTTTTCTTTCATCTCTCTTGACACTTCCATATCAGCCAGTTCATTCAATTCTTCTAAGGGGAGGGAGATGATTTCATCAATATCATAGTTTCTGGTCTGTAAATAAGTAATCCTAACTGCCCTTAACTCATCATCTTGAGTATTTGGTCTGGGGGCAGCCCTGATTGCGGCTTGCATAAAGCTTGATGACCCAGAGGAACTTTATCCCCTTAGCTTCCTTTTCCTCTCTCTCTCTTCCTCCTTAATTTCCTTAGGAGTCATTATCCTTTTGCCTTTGTCACCAACAGACCTTTGTGACTCAGGGTGGATAGAGGCTTGGCATTCATTGCTTGGTGTAGCTTCCATGCTCTGGCCAGAGAGAGGTTGAGAAACACCTTCACCAGCAGGTGTCTCAGAAGGAGTTTGAACCTCTGCAGCAGTTGTTGATGATGAGACAGGGGTCTCAGGTTCTGCCACTGGGCCTTCAGTCAAGGTTTCCCCTATGAAACTAATCTTAGGGTTCACCTCAACATCCAGTTGACCGATGACATTGCCTGATTGCCTAAGTCTCCTTCTTAGAGTGAACTCTGCAAGGATCCTATCTTGGATTCTTTGAGCCAATCTATCAGCTTGTCTTGAATTGCTTGGATTGACAAGTGGCATGTTGACTAGATCCAATCTTTCATAGAAGTTCCGGCTTTGAAAATCAAACACTTCTTGTTGCCCTTGAACTCTGTGAAGGATAAGGGCTCTTCTGTCAGCATCATACCTCCACCTGACATGTAGTTTGAAGTTCCTTGTGATGGAGATGATACAGCCCTTGGTATACCTTCCTCAAAGAGACTCCTGATGATAGAGTCTATAGAGTCCACATTAATGTGAACTTGAGGAAGTTGTTGAGAATGCACAACAGCAAGTGAGGATGGTGAGTCCCCTATGTCCATTCTCTGAGAAGAACTCCCAGGTTCTGTGGCTGCAATAACTTTCTCCCCTTTTTGGTAGCATCACCCACTTGCATAGGTGAGCTGGAGGATAAGTCAATCACTTCCACAGGTTCTTGTGTTCCTGGTTGAGCTCTCCTTAAAGGTCTCCCAGCTAGTTTTTCCTTTAGATATGAAATCTGAAGTTGCTGATCATTGACCCTGTTTTGTAAGGTAGTCACCTGAGATTCAAGGTGACTAACCTTAGAGACTAAATAGGAGCATGTTTTTGACAATTTCTGCACCTTTAGTCTCAAATTCCCCTCTTCTTCATCAGAAGAATCATTGGGGGATGAGATGATTGGACCAAAGTCCTCTCTCTCACCACCAGCTTGAGGTTCTTGGCTGCTGGTTTTCCTCTGCTCACTAGCAACCTCAGTTGAGATGCCAGTGGGCTGAGTTGCCATGGTTGAGGTCTTAATAATGTAATCACTTTCAAAAGTGAGAGCCTCTTCCATATGGACATCCTGAACATGTTCAGAAGTGTCCACCTCAGTAACAGGTGACTGATGTGGGATAGACTGAGGAGAATCAGAGGTACTCATCTCTCTTTGAGTAGGGGAGGAGAAGAGAGACTCATGGTACTCACTGAATCCTAAGTCTTCATCAGTATAGAAGGATAGGTTGGGAATTGGTTGGTTTAGATCTAAAGGCTGGGGATGGTAACTGTCCCCTGAAGGTTGTTCACTTGAGTGTTGAGACTCAGAGTGAAGGCTTAAGGTTGTTGGGCTTGTGAGCTCATCAGGGTGAGCATGAGGAACCTCAGCCCTGATAGGTGAAGAAATGGGAGTGGTTTGCTCCTCAGGGAAGTGGGAGCTCTAGTGTCCACTTCCTCCTGTAAGGTTGAGTATATGGGGACCTGCACAGACTCAATAGCCTGAGCAGGGGTTCGTTTGGATTTTCTTTGGTAGGTGAGGGTTATTTGTGATCTTTTTAGTGGTAAAGAAAAAGAAGGTGTGGGTTCAACACTAGCTTGTGTTGCTAGGTTGTCACCTTGAGCAATGAGCTCTAACATTTTGGGGACTAGGGCTGTTTCTACCCTGAGAAGCCTACAGTTGGCTTCTTCATGATTTTAAAGATGTCGGGCTTCATCTGTCCCAATTTAAGAATATTACGTGTTTCCCTCAACTGTGAGCCCAGTTCACAGTTAAGAATGTGTTGAACATATCTAGAAACATGTAATACTCTAAGGAGTCCAAGTTTGCAAGTAAATTAGTATAAACAAATTGAGAATACCTGAACTTGACCCCCTGAACCATTCCATGAACTTATAAAGGAGAGATCCTCAGGAATCTGGTCCCACCCTCCATGCTTGTTTGATAAGCTGTGGATAACCACATGGAGCAGGTATTTCCACTGGGATGAGACCTTCCTTTCCTGAAGGTCTTTACAGAGAAATCTCCCTCATAGCCCATCTGCTCAAAGGAATGATTTACAGCTTCCTTTGGGAAAGGCAACTCACCTTCTTCATCATCCAGCTGCAAATGATGGTTAATGATGGCCGGAGTGATGAAGATTGTCCTCCCTTGCACTGTGGCAGACAGTGCCTTCTCCCCATCCATAATGACCTCTTGGCAGGTCTTCCAGAATTCAAGCAAGTGATCCTCATACAGAGTAGGATCAATGGTCAGGGAGGTGAAGTAGTTGGATAGAGTTAAGAATTGGCAAATCTCTTAGAAACTTGCATCTTTCTCAGAGCTTAACAGAGCAACCTGATTGTGTTGCCTGTGAAGTTGCATGGAGAAATCTGGGTTGTTTCTGCGGTTAAGGTTGGCCATTTCAGAAGCTTAAGGGTGAAGAAAGGTAGAAAGCAAAGGCGGTTTAGAGAATTAGGTTTGAGGAATAGTGGAATTTGAGGAAGATAGTGAGAAAGAGGGGGAACCGTTGGGTATTTATGTGAAAAGGGATTTGAACCAAAGTTAATGAAAGAGGATAAACTTTGAAATCCGAAAGTCGGTCCCACCTCTGAAAAGTAGTTTACTTTTGCTCAAAAAGTAGTTTTCTTGGAATTCGAAAAGCTTCCGAAGGTAAATTGTCTTCGGAAGTTTTAATGAAAAAGCTTCCGAAGCTAAAATGGATTCGGAAGATTTTCCTGAGAGTCTTGAAAATTTATGCTTCGGAAGAGAAATAAACACTTGAATGCTTTGTATAAGAACCAACAAAGCTTCCGAGGGTTAATTTTGCTTCGGAAGGAAAAAGTCCTTAAAAACAAATAAGTGTCTGAGATAAGATTTTAAGCTTCGGAAGATGGATTTAGACTTCTTCCGAAGGTAAAATCTCTTAGACAGTTATTTATTTTGAAGACATGATTTTCTTCCGAAGATAAAATTTTATCTTCCGAAGTATCAAAATTTTTTTAAGAATCTAAGGAAAGTCTTCAAAAAGAATTTTACATCCAAAGAAAACATGAGCTTATGAAAGTGATGAACTAGACAACTTAGGACACACATATTTTAAGAAGAAATAATTAGAATTAGTTTTAAGAAAAAGTCTACTCAAAGTTAATCATCCCAATAGCTGATATCAGATATTTAAATCTCTGTTCATCAAAAGCTTTTGTAAACAGATCAGCATATTGTTCATCTGTATGAACTTTGACTAGTTTAATTAATCCCTTTTCGTAGTTATCTCTTATTAAATGATACCTGATGTTGATGTGTTTGGTCCTTGAGTGCTGCACAGGGTTCTCAGTGATAGAGATAGCACTATTGTTGTCTATGTGGATAGGAGTCTCCTTGAAGTTAAATCCATAGTCCAGCATCTGATTTTGAATCCAAAGCACTTGAGCACAGCAGCTTGCAGCAGCAATGTATTCAGCCTCAGCAGTTGATGCAGACACACAGGATTGTTTCTTGCATTGCCATGAGACAACCCTTCCACCAAGGAATTGACATCCCCCAGATGTAGACTTTGCAGTCATGTTGCAACCACCATAATCACTATCTGTATAAGCATACAGATTGAAGTCAGAATTCTTTGGATACCATAAACCAAGTGTTGAAGCACCTTTGAGGTATCTTAAAATCCTTTTGAAAGTGATTAAGTGAGACATCTTAGGGTTGGCTTGATATCTTGCACAAATACATGTAGCAAACATGATATCAGGCCTGCTAGCTGTAAGATACATAAGAGACCCAATCATAGCCCTGTATAAATGTTCATCTACACACTCCCCCTCAAGATCAGGTCCAAGGGAGTGGTTTCTGGCTATGGGTGTCTTAGCAATCTTACAATCAGTCATGTTGAACCTCTTGAGTATGTCCTGAACATACTTTGACTGACTTATGAAGATGCCATCTTCAACTTGCTTCACTTGAAATTCCCAGAAAGAAATTGAGTTCTCCCATTGCACTCATTTCAAATCTGTCTTTCATCAGCTTCTCAAAGTCTTTGCAGAGCTTTGGATTAGTTGAACCAAGATGATGTCATCAACATATACTTGAACCAGCAATAAGTCATTTCCCTGTCCTTTGATGAAGAGAGTTCCATCTATAGTACCTCTCCTGTATCCATGTTTACAAAGATACTCAGACAGTGTCTCATACCACTTCCTGGGTGCCTGATGCAGCCCATAAAGAGCTTTGTCAAGCTTGCAGACATAATCAGGATGATCAGGGTCTACAAAACCAGGTGGCTGTTTGACATAAACCTCTTCATCAATCACTCCATATAAGAAAGCACACTTTACATCAAGTTGAAAGACCTTGAAGTTCTTGGATGCAGCAAATGCCAGGAATATCCTAACAGCTTCTAATCTTGCTACAGGAGCAAAGACATCAGTGTAGTCAATCCCTTCTTCTTGTGTGTATCCTTGAACAACTAGTCTTGCCTTGTTCTTGATGATAATTCCTCTATCATCCTTCTTATTCCTAAAAACCATTTGGTTCCAATGGTAGTCTTCCCATGAGGAAGAGGACAAAGGTTCCAAACTTTCTGCCTTTTGAATTGAAGCAGCTCTTGTTGCATAGCTTCAACCCAACTTCCATCCTTTAGAGCTTCATCAACTTTCTTTGGCTCTATCTGAGATAAGAAACAAGAGTGAAGACAAACATTTGCTTCATGGGTTTGTCCTCTTGTTCTTACCCCTGTGACAACATCTCCAATGATGTTTGTGGTGGGGTGAGACTTGTGGATCCTTAGCTGAGGGATCACAACAAGTTGCTGAGAAAGATCCAAATTTGAGAAATTTAGATCTGGCATAGATGATTCACCCTCCACATTACCACACTTATCAAGATTAACTTGATCCAATGAGTGTGTGACATCATTGATGTTGTCATCTATGGTGTGGTTATTAGCATCAAGGAATTCCTGATCACTATCACCATCACCATTGTTGTCTTCTACAATTGAGGTATCTTTATCTGGTTGAGGAGCCTCTGAGCTGGAATTTGAAGGCATACCAGATGTATCAGCTGAATTTGTCATTGTAGTGCTGATAGAGACCTCATTTGCTGAAGTAGTTCCAACTGGAGCTGAAGATGTATGAGTTGAGGGTCTTCCTAGCTCAAATCTTGGATCAGGATCACCTGTATTTAGATTTTCTGCAGATCCTGAAACATTCTCACAAGATTTGTTAAAACAGTTGGTAACTAAATCAAGATCAAACAGCCAATCAGGACCAGAACCAGCCACACAGGGTGTGTGTTCATTGAAAGTCACATTGGCTGACTCCTCAACAATTCTAGTTCTGAGATTGTATACTCTATAAGCCTTAGCTTGGGAAGAGTATCCAATGAAGTGTCCATCATCTGATTTCTCAGCAAACTTGGCAATTTGATCCTTGGTATTCAAGATGGTGCAGGGACATCCAAATGACCTGAAAAACCAATGAAAGGTTTCCTCTTGTGCCAAAGTTCATAAGGAGTCTTACCATGTGTCTTAACTACTAAAACTCTGTTTTGCACATAGCAAGCAGTATTAACTGCCTCTGCCCAGAAGGTGATGGGCAGTTTAGAGTCAGACAACATAGTTCTTGCAGCTTCAATAAGTGTCCTGTTTCTCCTCTCAGCAACTCCGTTTTGCTGAGGAGTCCTGGGAGCACTATATTGTCTTGTAATACCTTTTTCATCACAAAATGTATCAAGGATTTGGTTCTTGAATTCAGTTCCTTGATCACATCTTATGGTTTTGACCTTGTGATCACTTTGATTCTCAACTTTTAAGATGAAATTCTTCAGAATCTCAGGGGTTTCATCCTTAGTTCTAAGAAAGAAAACCCAAGTGAATCTTGTAAAATCATCTGTGATCACTAAACAGTAAGAGGTCCTTCCTAGACTCATTACATGGTGGGGCCAAAGAGATCCATATGTAACAAGTGTAGGGGAGTAGTGATGGAGTTCCTTTCCTTAGGCTTGTGAGATACCTTATGTTGCTTCCCTTTCAGGCATGCAACACAATGATCATCACTTGTAAACTCTTTCTTTGGCATTCCAGTTACCAGATCATGTTTAATTAATTTATTCATGTTCTTAAAGTTTACATGGCACATTCTTTTATGCCATAGGAAAGACTCATCACTATTTGCTTTAGATAGAAAGCATGAAACTTCTCCAGAGGGAGATGTTTCTTGCAAATCCATCTTGTACATGTTCCCTTTTCTGGGGGCTCTGAGCAGGATATGCTCATGAGGAATGACCACTCCAGGCTTGAGAACAATGCACTCATGCTCAGTAAAGAGCATGTTATGACTCTGATCACAAAATTAGGATACACTCAAAAGATTGTACCCAAGCTCCTTGACAAAGTTTACCTTTTCAATGCTGAGCTTACCATTTGTGACCTTGCCCCTTCCTGAAATGTAACCACCTTCATCTCCTCCAAAGCAACTGGTCCTCCATCAATTCTCTCAAAGTTATGAAGTAATGACCTATTGCCTGTCATGTGCCTGGAACAGCCACTATCAATTATCCAGACATTCCTATTTGTCTTGAGCTGTTCCTGCACAAAGAAAATGATTAGTTACATTTGGAAACCCAAGCCTTACTTGTCTTGGGCTCACTAAGTATAATAGAAGGTAATGCAACAGTAATAGATCCTATGGTTGTGCTAGAGGGATCTTCAGCTGTTGTTGATGGAGAAACTTCAGTCACTTGGTCTTTCTTAGACTTCCACACCACCTTTGGAGTCTTGGACTTGACCTTCAAAACCTTGGAAGCTTTTGGAACTTCACAAGTTTTGATGACTGAACCTTCGGAAGATTCTGCAGTCACTGCAGCAGACTTCAGTGCTTCGGAAGAACTCCTTTCTTCCGAGACCAAATTTTCTTCCGAAGGTAATTTTCCATTTACCTTCTTCTTTGATTTGGAGCTTCGAAGGAAACAGATTTTCCTTCCGAAGCTTGAATCTTCTTGAAACTCTTTGAAGTCTTTGTATTGGTCATATGGACAGTACTTTTAGGATTATATGGACAATCCTTAGCAATGTGAGAGGTACTTTCACACATGACACACAACATTTTCTTCTTCATAAGAGTCTCCTTATGAGAGCAAGACTGTCTTTGGTCACATCCCTTCTCCACCTTCATCTTTGTAGATGCTGAGACAGTTCTTTTGGGCTGTGAACTGTTCTTGGAGTTTGATGGTCCAGGCTGTGCAGCAGTGGTACACAGCAGATCAGTCTTCTTCTTGGTACTGAGATGATTTGAACAAGAACCAGAACTCTTATCTGAGGAGTTTTGGTTGATGTCTTCAGTCTTTACTACTTTAAACCCTGCAGAGATAAAAACTTGTTTCTGCTTAGAGTCAAAAGTAGCCTTGATCTCTTGAGCCTTCTTTGCCTTTCTTTTGCTCTTCCTGATCAAGTTCTTTCTCTTTGACTTGGTCATCACAGTAGACTTCTTCTCCTCAGAAGGATAGTGGCCCTTAGTAGAATCCCCTCTTCACTCTTCTCAGAGGAATTCTTCACTATCTCTTCTTCATCCTTTCACTTATAGGATCTATGAGAGGAAGCTCATCTTCACAAGTTCCACACCTAGGAGATCTTACAGACAAGATTGTGTGTGGAGGAGCTATCTCATTTGATCCCAGTCCCTGTCTATTTTGATAACACACTTTGTTGTGCAGGGATGAGGATATCATGTTCTTGAAGGTCTCTTCTTCAAGAACACTCTTTTCTGCCCTGGCTTTGCTGATCACAAGCTCAGCCTGGCACTCAGTCAGCTTAGTTATGAGATCTTGGATTTGAGTCCTAAAATCTATATGTTCATGTTTTAGTACTGAAATGGTTTTCTCTAAGTCCTCTATCTTTAGCTTATAATCATTTTCAGACTTTCTAAAATCAGATTTTAAAATGTTTAAGGACTCAAGATCAGATCTCATTTCCAAGTTATAGGACCTATATCTATTAACTTTAGCAATGCATTCAGGAGTACAGAGATGTTCCAATACCTTGGCTTCATCATGATCTGCCATTAGTGCTTGGTTTGGAGAAGCATCTTCCACCTGAAAGCTCCAGTCAAAGCCTCCTTCTTCAACAGCAACAGCAGCTTGTTGCTTTGGCTTCTCATTCTGAGGAGCTTTGTCAGTGTAGTTTGGTCTGGTTTGTGCTTGGCCACCATTTGTTTTAGGTGCCTTACACTCTCTAGCAAAGTGGCCCATCAAGTTACAATTGTAACACTTGACTTTGCTTTTATCCAAGCCAAACTTTCCACTGGTTGCATTGCTTGGAAACCTCCTTCCAGTTCTCTTGTAGAACTTCTTGGCTCTATGAGTGAGAAGAGCCACCTGCTGAACTATTTCCATGTATTCTAGATCATCTGGATGGATACAATCCAGGTCTTCAAGAGTGAAAAGAGAGTTACCACAACTTTCATCAGAAGACACAAAAGCTTGAGAAGAGCTTGTCTCTTGGAATGGGCTTCCTTGAGTGTAGTTCTCCCTAGGTGTCTCTGGGAAGGTGATGAAAGGGCCCTTTGGTGAGTTGTCAGGGTAGCATATGAGATGATGTTGGGGTTCTATGCTATCCCTTTCAACCACATGCAGGGCTGAACCCATTTGATTGTTGGAGTTGCCAGATGAACCTTGCATGTTCATCTCCATCTGGTAGCCACTGAGAATCCCATATAACTCTGTCAGAGTAAGAGTTTTGAGATTTTCAGTCCTCTTGATCACCACACATTAGTGTGTCCATTGCCTAGGAAGTGAGGACATGAACTTCCTTACAATGTCTCTGTTTTAAAGAGGAACTCCTCCATCCACGAGGGTATCCACTATCTCAACATACCTAAAGTATTGTTGAGTCATGGTTTCACCTGTTTTGAAGGTGAAGTTTTCAAACTGCTGGTTCAGGAGATCCTTCTTGTTCTCCTTGGCTTCAGAGGAGCCTTCATACATCAGTTTTAGTGCATCCCATAGCTGTTTAGCTGTTTTGCACTTCTTGAAACCTCTGTACACAGAGTTTGGAAGGGCAGTTTGAAGAGCAGTCATGGCCTTTCTATCAATTTCTACTCTCTTCCTATCTTCATCAGAGTAGTTGGCCACATCTTTGGGGATCATACCAGCACCAGTAGCAGAAGGAGTGCTGGGTATAAAAGGTCCGTTTTCAACAGATTCCCACATTCTTAAGTCTAGAGACCTGATGAAACCTTCCATTCTCATACACCAGGTATCAAAGTCATCAAGAGTGATCAGTGGGGACTTGTTCATGGTTCCAGTCTCCATATCAGTCTTTGAAATGGATGCCATTTGAAAGTTTAGTATTTGTGTGAGTAAGGGATCTTAAGATGGTGAGATCTTATATCAAGGGCCTGAAAAGCTCTGATACCAATTGCAGGACCGGTTAAGGGCTTAACAATTTACAACACAACAACACAAAGAGGAGATTAACTAAACTTGATCAAACAGTAAGCTGGGTTAACCAAGATAATGATACAGAGAACACAAGTAATGATAAAGAGAAAAAACAAGAGATTTGGGTTTCAAGGAGGCAGTATATTGCTTTCTCAAGTTCTATTACAAGTGTTACAAAGCATAAGAAAGATACTAGAACTTGGAATACTTATACTACAACCTACAGCCGGCTATACTTTGAAAGCCAGTTGGATACAATTGACTAGACACAAACAAAATCAATTGTAGAATCAAAAGGCATATCTGCCATTTGACCTTGTGACTATGACATGCCATAGCTTACATCCTTATCTATTACAAAAAGGATAAAGTACATAAAGTAGAAAGTTACAGACTCAAGACCTCAATGTACAGTTACCAAAAGCATGGACCTTTTCACCAACTCATGTAAGTTGGTGACTTTACAGAAATGCAGCGGAAAGGTGTCCAGCTTTATGGAACAGTACATCAGATAAAGCATGTTACTAAAAGTCTTCGGAAGAAATCTGTCTTCATAGGGTGAAGCTTCGGAAGACTTTGTCTCTGAGGCTTCGAAAGACTTCATGTTTGGCTTCGGAAGATTTTACACTTAGAATATTTCTAGTGTATGGTGTAAAACTTCCGAAGCAATTCTTCCTCAATACTTAGTGCATTACTTGCAGAGAGACATTGGACGTTTTAGTTTGCATCAGACTTAAAGGAATCCTTACAATATTTATAATTTTTTTATTTTACGTTTCAGTCTAAATTTTACAAGTTAACATGCTGCAATGTGTGTGTGATTGCACGTTTATTTACGATTATTCCCCCCCTATAACGGCTTTTCGCAACGCGCTGATCGTATATCGACTTACTTATTTTTTATATATTTTACGTTTTTTCTACGTGGTTTAACTTTCTTTGTCTACTTTCGTTTGGTTTTACTTATTCGGTTTTTATTTCTTTTCTAATACGAGCATTTATGGTTTTGATGGTCACTAACAATGGTATGCCATTAGTGCTACTTGGCATGGTTTATGCATTCCACTGCAACTTGGGGGGCTAAATTTATACTAGTTAAAATATAATTTCCAATCTAAAGAGGGGGAGAAGTATATACTTAGCCTTGTAAATGAACTGAACGGTTATGAACTATTTGGCGGAAAGTTCGTTTATATGGGGAAGGAATAAACATGAACAATAAATATGTGTTCTTTAATTAAACGAATAAATATGAACACATGTTTTGTTCGTTCGTTTACGTTCATGAACAATCATTTAAGTTCGTTCATATTTATGCTCGTTAAATTACGTTCGTTTATTTTTGTTCATTTACGTTATTTTATATATATTAATCTATAATAAAGGGTATTATGTGTTAATAGTTGAAACATAATGTATTAAGTTATACTGGAAACCTATAAGTTTAGTGAGATTTCGATTTTTACTAATACATATAAAAATTCAAAAGTTATCACTTAAAGGGTTAGTTTTTTGTGTTCATTTATGTTTGTTTATTATTGTTCATTTAAGTTCGCTCATTATAGTTCATTTGTATTTGTTTTTGTTTATTTAGCTTTTTAACGACATGAACATTTTATTTTCTTAATGAACGAAATGAACACAAAATCATGTTCGATAATGTGTTCGTATGCGGTATAAGTTAAATGCACGAACACGAACATGCATCTATTACTATACTATACTATGCACGTTCTTGCATTCTTTTGCTAGCAATCATCATATATTATTTTACGTAGTTGTTTTTCAAATATGCTTTTATAGTTTTGCTGTTATTTTAAATTGGATAAATGTAATGGTTAACCTAATTAAAATATGGAAAATTAGATTTTAATAATCTAAACTATTACCAATTGACTGATAGTAATCATACTAATTTGACCGGTAACGCTCTCAACTTTAATTTTATTAACCAACAACAGTCCCGGTGACATAATTTTCAAATTTTTACGTTCGATTTATATCTATTTTAGTCTCAATTTAGCTTGTATGTTTCTTCGTTTCATTCATTTTTGCGAACCGAATCGAGTCCAAATCAAACGTAAAAAATTGAAAATTATGTCACCGGGACTGTTGTTGGTAATAAAAGTGAGTTAGCGTTTGGTACGCAAGAATGAGTGACGGAATTGAATGAACCATTGAGAGTGAATGAATAAATATATGTTTGGTTGGTGAAGATAATAAAATGAACCATTACATAGTTTGATTACATTCCCTCAAATTCATTCCATCCAACCTCCTTTTTTTTCATTCCATCCCTTTTTTCATCATCAGTCACCAACACCATCCACTCACCCAACACAACAACCACCATCGGCCACCAAGATCGTTCATCACCGGCAACCACCACAAGGCACGCTCGCCACCACCTCCATCGACGATCGCCACCGCCGTCGCCACCACCCACCGGCCGCTGTAGCCAACCACCAGCCACCAACGGCGCCGCCAACCATCGTTCGTCATTGGCAACCACCACTAGGCATAACACCACTACCACCGTCTGTAACATCTGCCCATTTTGAAAATGTAAACCCGAACGTTCTATTGGT
The DNA here is from genome assembly GCA_025215565.1 of Flaveria ramosissima. Classification (NCBI taxonomy): domain Eukaryota; kingdom Viridiplantae; phylum Streptophyta; class Magnoliopsida; order Asterales; family Asteraceae; genus Flaveria; species Flaveria ramosissima. The sequence goes on along the minus strand of CM046040.1, from coordinate 33,169,343 downwards.
TTTATAAATCAAGCACATTAATTCAAACCATTTCTATCGATTTGGTGGTTTTTATTACAATCAATGTATTACTTAATTAATTTCATTAAATTGGTGATTAAAAATTATATTTTTAATCTTTCATTTAATAAGTTTATAAACTTATGTGGTTTTATATAACATGCATGAAATTCTAATTATTATATAAAAATAATAATTATATTCCAAAATTCTACAAAAGTTATATAGATTTATATTAAATATGAAATTTATAAAGATAAATAGATGTATCAAGATTTATCATTTTTTTACCACCTTAATAATTTAATAATTAATAAGATATATAATTTACATAATGTTTAATAAATAAATGAAATAATCATTTAAAATTTGGATTTTATAAAGTATAGGGTTGGGAATGTAATTAATTAAAACTTTGTTGTAAAAGTTTTAGTCATGAAATAATAAGTTAATAAACTACAGGGGCTGAATCTGTAAAATGGTCTCAAACCATTTCCCCTCTCCCCGATCTTCCGGCCGCCGGCCGGCAAAGCTTCGGCGCGGTGCCGGTGAGGTCCAAAACCCATTAAATTGTGCAATAAAGAACCCTAAACGCTCCTAAACATTTCGTGGAAACAATTCGAACCCCATTATGAACCTTAAACGTGTTTAAACAATGGTTATGAACCTGTTTGAACCAAGAAACCGTCACCTTAAATCCTGGAGCCGTTCTACCATTAAAGACTAATTATAATCCAATTAATAGGACAACAACAACCACTTAACTATCTCTAATCTATTCCCAACGCTTAATTCCACCTGAAAACACCCAAACATCGAATTCATTTCTCCTCTCATCGCGAGTCTGCAACTTGATCGGGAACCTCCTTCTGAACAATGTGACTTCAAATTGATAAGGGGCTTTCGATCAACCTGATCTTTGGAAGGTTTCTGCAAAACTAATTGGATTATTATCCACAATTGCATCTCGGTTCAACTTCGAAGAAATCGTTTCTGTTCTTCGTTCTGTTCGTTCTTAAATCATCATCAATCGGGTAATTAAGATCACCCACACCCTCGATTTGACATGGGGAACAAAAGCCCCATGTCTATTGCTGTAATCATCCGCGTTTTAGCTATCAATTTGGATTGAATTGGGATTAGGGTTCTTGAGAAAATGGGGATCTATTGAAACTGGTGTTTATAAGTTTTTGAAACCAACAGAACTTGCGGCTGAGGCCTTTGGTTCAATGGTTAAGGTGCATGTGCTCTAAACATGAGGTCCCGGGTTCGAACCCGGGGACCCTCATGTATTTTTTTTAAAGGCTTTCAGCCTTAAATTAAATTCTAAAATATTTCTAATAAATATAAAAATGGATTTTGTAAACTCTAAATATTTCTAAAAGCATCAAATCATTTTCTATATTGTTTTATAAAAATTTAGACAAATAAATATTTCTTTTTAAATATATATATATATATATATATATATATATATATATATATATATATATATATATATATATATATATATATATATAAAGTTTATACTTGGTTATTTTTATGAAATTAAAATACTTATTGGTTCAAACATTGCTTTTAAATTATTATTATTATTATTATTATTATTATTTAAAAAAAACGTGTTAATCACATTTGGTTATAAAACTTTATTTCAACTTTATATCTAGATTTTTCAAATTATTGTTTCAAATTGTGGTTACTAAACTATATTTAATTTATATATATATATATATATATATATATATATATATATATATATATATATATATATATATATATATATATATATATATATATATATTCAAATTATTATAAATGTTATGTTTTCTTTATATATATAACCTTCCACAAAATGTTGCAAACTTCTTTGAGTTTAATTAATATAATTGGTTATATTTTGATAAACATAATTATAAGACAAACCCCAAATGCTAAATGGGAACCCTAGTCCTCGTCAATTCGTTAATCTTCTTATAATTAAACTTTAATTTTGTAAATATATACTTAGGTACCTTGTGAAGAACCACGTTGGATCGTTGCTTATTACAATTTCTTATTAATCATCATTTTTCTATACTTCTTGCCATGTGAGTATTTCCATACCCCTTTTGCTTATTTTCACACTTTGGGATGAAACATGTTAACTTATACTATTGCACTTGTAAACTTATTTGAGACTTGTAAACCTATGGCAATTCATCTTGTAAAGTTGTGGTTAGTTGAACTTTTGTGGTTACCATGTTATGGCGTTATATGTACAATCATTAACTATTGCTAGCCCAGCGAAGTCATAGATCTATGGGCAAGACAAGCCTGCTTTGGTTGATCCAAGTACAATTAGCTGATCGTATATACTTTTAAACGTTTGAGACTTGTAAAACTTTGTCGAGGTTTGATTGTTGCATTGTTTATAACATCCCTAATCACTTTATTCACTAACTTATGACTTGAATTGCCATCTTTTATATACTTATGTATTGCAAACTATGGAATGCTCACCAACATTTTTATGTTGACCTTTTATTTTTAACATGTTTCAGGAACACCTCAAGTATGTGATCGACTCTTTGAAGCTTGCACATCTAGGAATGGACCTAAATAAATAAATGAAACAAGAATGATTTGTTACATTCTATGTTATGCTTTTAATTTCTTTGAGACTTATGTTGTAATATGACAATTGAAACTTATGTTTAAGTTATATTTGGATTATTAATAGCGTTATGTGGCTGTGAACGATCTTAACTCTCACTCCTCGATGTTTCCGCCGTCAAGGTTGGGGTGTGACAGATTGGTATCAGAGCCCATAACTATAGGGATTTAGGTTACGAAATGGTTGTCTTGCCCATAGATCTATGACTTCGCTAGGCTAGCAATAGTTAATGATTGTACATATAACGCCATAACATGGTAACCACAAAAGTTCAACTAACCACAACTTTACAAGATGAATTGCCATAGGTTTACAAGTCTCAAATAAGTTTACAAGTGCAATAGTATAAGTTAACATGTTTCACCCAAAGTGTGAAAATAAGCAAAAGGGGTATGGAAATACTCACATGGCAAGAAGTATAGAAAAATGATGATTAATAAGAAATTATAATAAGCAACGATCCAACTTGGTTCTTCACAAGGTACCTAAGTATATATTTACAAAATTAAAGTTTAATTATAAGAAGATTAATGAATTGACGAGGACTAGGGTTCCCATTTAGCATTTGGGGTTTGTCTTATAAATATGTTTATCAAAATATAACCAATTATATTAATTAAACTCAAAGAAGTTTGCAACATTTTGTGGAAGGTTATGTATATAAAGAAAACATAACATTTATAATAATTTGAATATATATATATATATATATATATATTAAATATAGTTTAGTAACCACAATTTGAAACAATAATTTGAAAAATCTAGATATAAAGTTGAAATAAAGTTTTATAACCAAATGTGATTAACACGTTTTTTTTAAATAATAATAATAATAATAATAATAATAATAATTTAAAAGCAATGTTTGAACCAATAAGTATTTTGTGACATCTCGTAAATATTATTAACTTAGAAGTTAACTTTGTTAAATCTTAAAAGGGTCTTTTATGTCATTTTGAAACTTTGGGGTTGTTATACTTAATAATTAATTAAGTGATTAACAAATTAATATAATAATAATAACATTATAAGTGATATAATGTTTGCTTATTATTATAAAATTTAAAGTGTTGATAATCTTAAATAAAATAATCACTATTATTATTATTATAATAATGACACTAATAATAATAATATTAGTGATAATAATATTAATAACAATAATAATCATAACAACAAGATTAATAATAATAATCATAATAAGTGTTAACCTTTGAAATAAATAAAAATAATATAAGTTCTATTATTTTAAAACTTGTATTTAACTAGCTTTAGCATAAAATAATAACATTTTAAAACTTCAGGGTCTAAAGTGTAAATTAGCTAAAACTAAAAACAAAACTTTAAGTTTTAGTTGTTAATTGTTGGAAACCTCAGGGACTAATTGTGTAAATGTTCCTCCCTCCCTCGTCCCCGTTTTTCCGGTTGCCGGCCAGCGAGCCCCGGCGCGGCTCCAGCGACCCTAAAAACCCATAAATTTAATCGATTTTTAGTCCAAAACCGTTACCAAACTCTTTTGGAACTTGATTAGAACCGTTAATCATCAAATAAACGAGTTAAAGCATCGGTTACGAAGCTCCACCGAGAGCATAACCGATGCCATAAACCCTATGGCCGTTCGAACATTTAATCCTAATAATAATCAAATTAACTCAACCAAAACGATCGTTTATCTATCTCTAAACGATTATCACATCCAATTTAACCTAATAAACACAATTTCATTGCAATTGATCACCATTTTCATCGTGACCTGCAACTTAATGGAGATCCATGTTCGAAGTTCTATTACACCGAATTAACAGAGGGCTTTTGCTTAAAATTGATCCTAAGATCTATCTGCAAAGTTAATTTGATTAACATCAACGTTCTCGCCTTGAATCAACATCCAAATAGTCGTGACCGTCTCTTCTCATTGCAACGTTGATTCGAGCATCTTTCTGGTAATTACACACACCCACATACTCGGTTTTACTCAAGGAATCAAAGCCCTATTCTTGATCTCGTTAACCACATCATTTGGATGTTTGATTTGATGCAACCCGAAACTAGGGTTCATATGAATTTGGGGATTTCTTGAACTATTGTTTATAACGATTTAATACCAAATCTATACGCGGCTAAGGCCTTGGTTCACTGGTAGTTTGCGTGCTTTGTGGACTTGAGGTCCCGGGTTCGAACCCGGGGACCCTCAGCCCACTTTTCTTTAATGTTTTTTTTCTTTTCTTTCTTTCTTTTCTTCTTTAAAATGGTTAGGATATATAGAATTTTTATAAATTATAAAAATCAGTTTTATAAACTTTGGTTATTAAAAAGATTATCTAATTATTTTCTGTAAATTATTCCTTTAAACATCTTAACAATTTTCATATGAAATATTAATAACAAATGTTATAATTAATTTATTTTATAAAAATAAACTTTAAATAGTTGAAATCACTAAGTTATCTCTAGTCATTACATTATCTTTAATTATAGATTGATTATGATTTTATTTACGTTTTATAAATCAATATGTTAAAGGAATAATTATTTAATTAGTTATTTGGATAATCATTTAAATATTTAGTTACTTATCTATTCTTTTAACCATATTATAGCATAACTAGTTTATAGATTATACCATTACGTAAACTCTTGAAACTTGTAAAACGATATATTATACTTATTACTAAGAGTTGTAAGATTTTTATAATAAATCGTTTAGAAGTTCAAACTAAATAAAACGATTTTAAATAATTTTAAAGTCATCTAAATAAATATTTAATTAAGTGTGAAGTCACTGGATCGGTAAACATCCGAGCATGTTCTTGACGGAAGGATAAACAACAGCAAAAACCAAGAGACAATCAATCACACGAACTATAATATAATGGTTTCATTGATAAAACCTAACGATTACAAGCTCGTTACAACATAAGAATCAAGACTCTTGGCAAGGGGAGATCGAGCATGATCTCCCCTCTCATCCGGCAGCCCTAGGCCCCGGGCAGACTCCCTCCCCAAACCCTTTTCTCTCTACACAATGAAACTGGTATATATAGGCTTCGGCCCATATTAGATACGACTGGGCCCATTCGTGCGATTGGACCATGCGTATGGTTCAATCGTACGACTGGACCATGCGTATGGTTCAATCGTGCGACTGGACCATACTTATGGTTCAGTCTTACGAATGACCCAATCGCATCTCTCAGTCGCACGACTGGCCCATTAGTAAGGCTCAGTCGCACGACTGAGTCTCATTCGCATATGCTCCTGCGAATGACCCAGTTTCATGTGTTTACAACATATCAGGTTTATTACATTAAGTCTAGACTATTCGACAAGCGACGGACACACTATATATGACAATATATGCTCCAACAAATTCCCCCTTGGACGTTGCTTGCGAATAGTAGATAACACCTCTTACAATCTTCAGTCAATCTTTGCTCTGGTTGTCAATAGAATCAAACGAAAACCATATCAGCCAACGTTGCCACTCCGTCAGGTTACTACCATATCCCTGAAAATGAATTTAGGCACAACAGCTTTCGTTTACTTTGCAGAACACCATCACCGCATCAAGATTCCCCATATGACTGATTTTTCCAGATAATGACATGAACAGTTTTCCATTGCTTCAATCTTCACACAGGCTAACCTGATTAACATTAACACCTGCAGAAATTCCCCCTCACATTCAGCATATCCCAATATATAAACGTTGTGCTCTCTTGGCGTCTTCATACGGTGTATTGGGCAAAAGGTTGAAGGTTCCAGTCCATAGTTGACAATATCAAACAAATCAGCATGCATGTAGATTCTTCATTGGAAACCGGCTCACATCATCACTTTCTGATTGCGTCTTCAATCTCTCTATACATGGATTCCCCCTAAGAATGAGAATCCTCTCTGTGCGGATAAATATAACTTGATTGGCCCATAAATAGTCAGATGCTCCTGACTACCCCACGAAATCAGCACTGACTGCTGACATCTTCTCTTCTCTCTTTCGTGTTCCAACTTCATTCACCTATTCTGGAAGTCCGACGAATAATGGGGTATACATCGAACTTATTTGACAAAAATTCTCAGGGTGAATGTGCTTTGCTCATCCTCAAATCTGTGCAAAAGGTAGTTCCAGACTTTTTCTTTTTTTTTTTTTTTATTTTTTTTTGGTCTGGAACACCGTTCATCCGTATGACGTGGAGGACAAATATCACATTCATGTGAATGGATGATACTAATGATATATTCGTGAGACTGGTCATAAGACTGGTCCAATTGGTCATAAGACTGGTCCAGTAGCATGACTTGTCATAAGACTGGTCCAGTAGCATGACTGGTCATAAGACTGGTCCAGTAGCATGACTGGTCATAAGACAGGTCCAGTCGCATTCCAGTCGCATTCCAGTCATACGAATGGTCCATTAGCATGGTCCAGTCGCACGAATGGTCCATTAGCATGGTCCAGTCGCACGAATGGTCCATTAGCATGGTCCAGTCGCACGAATGGTCCATTAGCATGGTCCAGTCGCACGAATGGTCCATTAGCATGGTCCAGTCGCACGAATGGTCCATTAGCATGGTCCAGTTGCACGAATGGGTCTGTACGCAGATTTTCAGATCTGCAGCCGCCAAAGCTGCCAAAAACCCTAATTTGATGAATTTTACAAGAACCGAAACAAAATAGACATCATCAAATTCGCACGGGTCATAGGAACGTGGTTTCGAGTTCGATTTTAACATAGAAACAACACACGTAACAAGATCTGAGCAAAACACGAAGAACACGAAGTGGGTTTAACGTCAAGATCTGAAATTGGATCCAGAAATCAAGAGCTCGGGTTGCTAGAATGATTGTTAGATCATTCCAGCAGTAACCGGCTCTGATACCAATTGTGAAGTCACTGGATCGGTAAACATCCGAGCATGTTCTTGACGGAAGGATAAACAACAGCAAAAACCAAGAGACAATCAATCACACGAACTATAATATAATGGTTTCATTGATAAAACCTAACGATTACAAGCTCGTTACAACATAAGAATCAAGACTCTTGGCAAGGGGAGATCGAGCATGATCTCCCCTCTCATCCGGCAGCCTTAGGCCCCGGGCAGACTCCCTCCCCAAACCCTTTTCTCTCTACACAATGAAACTGGTATATATAGGCTTCGGCCCATATTAGATACGACTGGGCCCATTCGTGCGATTGGACCATGCGTATGGTTCAATCGTACGACTGGACCATGCGTATGGTTCAATCGTGCGACTGGACCATACTTATGGTTCAGTCTTACGAATGACCCAATCGCATCTCTCAGTCGCACGACTGGCCCATTAGTAAGGCTCAGTCGCACGACTGAGTCTCATTCGCATATGCTCCTGCGAATGACCCAGTTTCATGTGTTTACAACATATCAGGTTTATTACATTAAGTCTAGACTATTCGACAAGCGACGGACACACTATATATGACAATATATGCTCCAACATTAAGTACCTTTATCAAATTTTTAAATAATTATTAAATTAATTATTTCTTTCCACACATCATGATAATTCAATAAATTTAATTATTGAATCTTTCACTATAATTCTTATATTTAATTGATCGATTTCAATATTATCGAACCAAAACATAAACGATTCATTATTTCATTTAACTATTTAAACCCCCAAATTCTAATTGAAACCCTAGTTCACGTCTCGTTATTAATCTTATTATCGAACTTAATCTTGGAACATATACGTTTAGGCAACTTTTAAGAGAAATCATTGGAGCCTCGATTTAGTCTTATCATCATCTTGTATACAATGTGAGTATTTCCATACCCCTTTTGCTTATTTTCACACTTTGGGGTGAAACATGTTAACTTATACTATTGCACTTGTAAACTTATTTGAGACTTGTAAACCTATGACAATTCATCTTGTAAAGTTGTAGTTAGTTGAACTTTTGTGGTTACCATGTTATGGCGTTATATGTACAATTATTAACTATTGCTAGCCCAGCGAAGTCATAGATCTATGGGTAAGACAAGCCTACTTTGGTTGATCCAAGTACACTTAGCTGATCGTATATACTTTTAAACGTTTGAGACTTGTAAAACTTTGTCGAGGTTTGATTGTTGCATTGTTCATAACATCCCTAATCACTTTATTCACTAACTTATGACTTGAATTGCCATCTTTAATATACTTATGTATTGCAAACTATGGAATGCTCACCAACATTTTTATGTTGACCTTTTATTTTTAACATGTTTCAGGAATACCCCAAGTATGTGATCTACTCTTTGAAGCTTGCACATCTAGGAATGGACCTAGATAAACAAATGAAACAAGAATGATTTGTTACATTCTATGTTATGCTTTTAATTTCTTTGAGACTTATGTTTTAATGTTACAATTGAAACTTATGTTTAAATTATATTTGGATTATTAATAGCGTTATGTGGCTGTGAACGATCTTAACTCTCACTCCTCGACGTTTCCGCCGTCAAGGTTGGGGTGTGACAGATTGGTATCAGAGCCATAACTATAGGGATTTAGGTTATTAGAAATGGTGACCTAGACTATAGTTGCATGAACCTCATAGAAAGATTCTTATACCTTTGTGCTTACATGTTGTTTGCATGCTACATAATGCTATGCCTTTTGTGCAACTTGATGCCTTAGCATAGGATTTCCTTATGTATGCTTAAACTTAGTTACTTGTCTCCCTAAACTTAACTTTAACTCTTTGACTCTCCCCGACAAATGAACTTCTTAAACCTATTCTTGGCAACATGTGGAATCTACACTTATCATCGTGGGTTCAATTCCTTAGACCCTATGTCTAATCTATGAACATCTCATCAAGGTTTTGATTTCATAAACCAAAGAAATTTGTGTGACACATAGACACCTGTATTCTGGATTTCCTGGCAAAAGGCCTTCGGGCTAAGGCAAGCATATCGTATAAATCTCATTGTGAGACCAGTTATGCTTACCTGGGGATTTCTGGGATGAGTGATAAACTATGGTCAACATACACAAGTCTCTATGGCAAATGGGTCAATTTACCTTGACGTGTCAACGATTCCAAATGGTAATGTGTTACCAAATGGAACCATCCTCTTTGTATCTTAAAAAGTCTTTGATTCCTTGAACTGGTATCTCTTCATTCTTATCATATATAATGTTCCTGTTAATATTGAACCTATCCTACATTTCAACTCTTACGTTTAAACACCGTTACACGTTGAGCGTTTCATGTATCTATTTCTATACCTTGACCAACGTGTGCATGACTCTTAATATATCCAATGATATTGGGAATCTAAAACGAATGGTCTTCAAAACTTTAAACCGTTACTTATGGTTCTAAAGTCTTCTTAAGGGTGTGTCCCATAACTAAGAACATGCAATGCTATAGGTGGAATTCCTACATCTCGAGATACTTTGTCTAGGCAAAGTGTAAATGGTGATTTGACTCGATCATTGAATCCATTTACTTGACTCGAAACCCTTGAGATGAGTGATCACTTATAAGTACGCGTGTCTTCAATAAGGTTATGGTTGACCTCATGACTTGAGAAGTCCATGTATTCCCTTCGATTGTGAATCGAATGTTCACATCTCATTGTGGTGTTGAATAATTTCCTGTCCTTGATTTCGTCTTCCCGATTGAAACCATCCAAGATTTGAACACCACAACAAATTCTGTTATCTCGAACTTTGATCTTAAGCTTGTAAGCATGATTTTTCCTTTTGTTACATTGATGTAACTTGAAATTTTCCGAATTTCTAATTGATATTATTTTTCTTTCGTCGTTAAGTCAAACTCCGTACCGTCTGCACCGTGAGAGATGCAAGTGTTTGCAAGCCAACCTATGACTAAGAACACTCGTATCTCCTAAATGATTCTAACTCATCAAAACAGGGGTGATTCCCTTACTTTGATGATTTTCTATTTGTTTCGATAAATGGTTTCCAATTGTGATATATAAAATTTCATCCTCTGGATCGGGGTGATTTTCCTTATCCCGAGGATTGACTTCAATTATTTTCTTTGGAATGGCATTTTCACAAATGACATGATCTCACCAAAATAGGATTGAAACCCGTACTTTGGTGACAAATGTCAATCTTCGATTGTTTTCTTGCTATTATCATCAAGATAGGCGTGAATTCCATACCTTGATGATAATATCATCTTTATGAATTGTATTGTTCAAATGAGACGACTTCATCAAAGTAGGAGTGATTTCTGGATTTTGATGAAGAAGTTCATCCTGTTATATTTTGTTTTTGTAAAACTTCACCGTTAAGATAGGAGTGATTTCCCTTACCTTAATGGTGAGTTACCTCGTCTTATTTCTGTGGATCCTCAACAAGGAGTTGGGATCGAACTTTTTGATTGGTAAGTTAGTAATACACCATCAAGTTAGGAGTGAAAAACACACCTTGATGACTATTCTCATTTCTTGATCTCCAACTTACCAAGGTTTTAATCAAGTGATAAGAAACATGTAGTAACTTGAAGGGTGAACCAATGTTAGTGTTTGGATCTATCAAGCCAAAGCATGATTTCTGAACTTGAAAGGAGACCCGATCACTCTAGGTTGATTTTGATTCCGAGCTTGGAGCATTTGAATCCTTAAATCGATTTCTTTCCCTTTATCTTCATGTTTTGACTCGGTCTAGCTACATCGAACCATTTATTTCTTACTTATCAACTTTCATTTTGAGTAACCATCAACACATGATTGTGTGATGGTAGTCTTCTTAAACAATCTTTCTACTAAATAAAAACATTATCAACTTGTGGTTATGTCTTCCTAGTCATACGAATGTTCTCGACTGTACTTATGGGTTTGATAAATTACGTATGCAATCTATATTTGGAAATTTGTTACCTTGCAAAACATGGTTACAAATGCATGTCATATTGTTTGTGTTACCTCTTGAATCACTTTTGAACCCTTAACCTTGGAAATCTTTAAAACTCTATCTTGGTTTCGACTAAAGAGACTCGTTATTACTTACATTGTGACGTGGAGGTTCATAAACCTTTGTAACTTGTAGTCATGGGTTTGGCATAAAAGAAAAGACATAACTTGGTATATGTCCAAGTGTCTTACCTTCATATATGATAAAGCCTAACATTCGTGTTTCTATGAATCTCCTGTTTAACTTTTCATCGCTAGGTGCCTCTTATTTTAGATGCCATGATGACGAATGGTGCATTATAGACCGATTAACTAATTTCAGATTGACTCATGTGGGTTAACGGGTCGGGAAATTGGCTCGTATCTAACTCAAATAGTCGTATACCGTGGTATGTCGTTAAACATCGATCATTAATTTGGATGATCAATTCATTTTCTGCTTTTAATAATGCTCCTAATCATCGTTGTGAACTTATTCCAAAATCTTCGCATACGTGTTATTCTTAGACCAATGGTTGGTCAAAGGAGAGATACTTGTTCACAAGATATGCGTTAAGATCGTTTCATATAGTGACGTTTGGGATTCTTAAATCCTGACGGTTAACCTTTCTTATCATTGTTGGTCTTTTATTGATTTCTAGACATCAATATATTCTAGAAGTTGTGACTTATAAATCTAAGGTACCACGGTAACTCGTCATCGTTTTTCCAACGTTTCATCTCAAAACGTCTCGCGTTTATTATGCTAAGAATCTTGAAAGATTCCATAAGGTGAAGCGTTCCACCTGTAATCAAACGCCAAACACTGTTCGTTGTACACTTATCTTTCATTATAACTCCTTTTGTTCATTTAAGTTCATTCTTAATTTCGGGACGAAATTCTTTTAAGTTGGGGAGACTGTGACATCTCGTAAATATTATTAACTTAGAAGTTAACTTTGTTAAATTTTAAAAGGGGTCTTTTATGCCATTTTGAAACTTTGGGGTTGTTATACTTAATAATTAATTAAGTGATTAACAAATTAATATAATAATAATAATAACATTATAAGTGATATAATGTTTGCTTATTATTATAAAATTTAAAGTGTTGATAATCTTAAATAAAATAACCACTATTATTATTATTATAATAATGACACTAATAATAATAATATTAGTGATAATAATATTAATAACAATAATAATCATAACAACAAGATTAATAATTAATCATAATAAGTGTTAACCTTTGAAATAAATAAAAATAATATAAGTTCTATTATTTTAAAACTTGTATTTAACTAGCTTTAGCATAAAATAATAACATTTTAAAACTTCAGGGTCTAAAGTGTAAATTAGCTAAAACTAAAAACAAAACTTTAAGTTTTAGTTGTTAATTGTTGGAAACCTCAGGGACCAATTGTGTAAATGTTCTTAAAAACCCAAACCTCCCTCCCTCGCCCCCGTTTTTCCGGTCGCCGGTCGGCGAGCCCCGGCGCGGCTTCGGCGACCCCAAAAACCCATAAATTTAATCGATTTTTAGTCCAAAACCGTTACCAAACTCTTTTGGAACTTGATTAGAACCGTTAATCATCAAATAAACGAGTTAAAGCATCGGTTACGAAGCTCCACCGAGAGCATAACCGATGCCATAAACCCTATGGCCGTTCGAACATTTAATCCTAATAATAATCAAATTAACTCAACCAAAACGATCGTTTATCTATCTCTAAACGATTATCACATCTAATTTAACCTAATAAACACAATTTCATTGCAATTGATCACCACTTTCATCGTGACCTGCAACTTAATGGAGATCCATGTTCGAAGTTCTATTACACCGAATTAACAGAGGGCTTTTGCTTAAAATTGATCCTAAGATCTATCTGCAAAGTTAATTTGATTAACATCAACGTCCTCGCCTTGAATCAACATCCAAATAGTCGCGACCGTCTCTTCTCATTGCAACGTTGATTCGAGCATCTTTCTGGTAATTACACACACCCACATACTCGGTTTTACTCAAGGAATCAAAGCCCTATTCTTGATCTCGTTAACCACATCATTTGGATGTTCGATTTGATGCAACCCGAAACTAGGGTTCATATGAATTTGGGGATTTCTTGAACTATTGTTTATAACGATTTAATACCAAATCTATACGCGGCTAAGGCCTTGGTTCACTTGTAGTTTGCGTGCTTTGTGGACTTGAGGTCCCGGGTTCGAACCCGGGGACCCTCAGCCCAATTTTCTTTAATGTTTTTTTTTCTTTTCTTTCTTTCTTTTCTTCTTTAAAATGGTTAGGATATATAGAATTTTTATAAATTATAAAAATCAGTTTTATAAACTTTGGTTATTAAAAAGATTATCTAATTATTTTCTATAAATGATTCCTTTAAACATCTTAACAATTTTCATATGAAATATTAATAACAAATGTTATAATTAATTTATTTTATAAAAATAAACTTTAAATAGTTGAAATCATTAAGTTATCTCTAGTCATTACATTATCTTTAATTATAGATTGATTATGATTTTATTTACGTTTTATAGATCAATATGTGAAAGGAATAATTATTTAATTAGTTATTTGGATAATCATTTAAATATTTAGTTACTTATCTATTCTTTTAACCATATTATAGCATAACTAGTTTATAGATTATACCATTACGTAAACTCTTGAAACTTGTAAAACGATATATTATACTTATTACTAAGAGTTGTAAGATTTTTATAATAAATCGTTTAGAAGTTCAAACTAAATAAAACGATTTTAAATAATTTTAAAGTCATCTAAATAAATATTTAATTAAGTACCTTTATCAAATTTTTAAATAATTATTAAATTAATTATTTCTTTCCACACATCATGATAATTCAATAAATTTAATTATTGAATCTTTCACTATAATTCTTATATTTAATTGATCGATTTCAACATTATTGAACCAAAACATAAACGATTCATTATTTCATTTAACTATTTAAACCCCCAAATTCCAATTGAAACCCTAGTTCACGTCTCGTTATTAATCTTATTATCGAACTTAATCTTGGAACATATATGTTTAGGCAACTTTTAAGAGAAATCATTGCCGCCTCGATTTAGTCTTATCATCATCTTGTATACAATGTGAGTATTTCCATACCCCTTTTTCTTATTTTCACACTTTGGGGTGAAACATGTTAACGTATACTATTGCACTTGTAAACTTATTTGAGACTTGTAAACCTATGGCAATTCATCTTGTAAAGTTGTAGTTAGTTGAACTTTTGTGGTTACCATATTATGGCGCTATATATACAATCATTAACTATTGCTAGCCCAGCGAAATCATAGATCTATGGGTAAGACAAGCCTACTTTGGTTGATCCAAGTACACTTAGCTGATCGTATATACTTTTAAACGTTTGAGACTTGTAAAACTTTGTCGAGATTTGAATGTTGCATTGTTCATAACATCCCTAATCACTTTATTCACTAACTTATTACTTGAATTGCCATCTTTTATATACTTATGTATTGCAAACTATGGAATGCTCACCAACATTTTTATGTTGACCTTTTATTTTTAACATGTTTCAGAAATACCCCAAGTATGTGATCTACTCTTTGAAGCTTGCACATCTAGGAATGGACCTAGATAAACAAATGAAACAAGAATGATTTGTTACATTCTATGTTATGCTTTTAATTTCTTTGAGACTTATATTGTAATGTTACAATTGAAACTTATGTTTAAATTATATTTGGATTATTAATAGCGTTATGTGGCTGTGAACGATCTTAACTCTCACTCCTCGACGTTTCCGCCGTCAAGGTTGGGGTGTGACAGATTTTAATTTCATAAAAATAACCAAGTATAAACTTTATATATATATATATATATATATATATATATATATATATATATATATATATATATATATATATATATTATATATATATATATATATATATATATTTAAAAAGAAATATTTATTTGTCTAAATTTTTATAAAACAATATAGAAAATGATTTGATGCTTTTAGAAATATTTAGAGTTTACAAAATCCATTTTTATATTTATTAGAAATATTTTAGAATTTAATTTAAGGCTGAAAGCCTTTAAAAAAATACATGAGGGTCCCCGGGTTCGAACCGGGGACCTCATGTTTAGAGCACATGCACCTTAACCATTGAACCAAAGGCCTCAGCCGCAAGTTCTGTTGGTTTCAAAAACTTATAAACACCAGTTTCAATAGATCCCCATTTTCTCAAGAACCCTAATCCCAATTCAATCCAAATTGATAGCTAAACTGCGGATGATTACAGCAATAGACATGGGGCTTTTGTTCCCCATGTCAAATCGAGGGTGTGGGTGATCTTAATTACCCGATTGATGATGATTTAAGAACGAACAGAAAGAAGAACAGAAACGATTTCTTCGAAGTTAAACCGAGATGCAATTACGGATAATAATCCAATTAGTTTTGCAGAAACCTTCCAAAGATCAGGTTGATCGAAAGCCCCTTATCAATTTGAAGTCACATTGTTCAGAAGGAGGTTCCCGATCAAGTTGCAGACTCGCGATGAGAGGAGAAATGAATTCGATGTTTGGGTGTTTTCAGGTGGAATTAAGCGTTGGGAATAGATTAGAGATAGTTAAGTGGTTGTTGTTGTCCGATTAATTGGATTATTATTAGTCTTTAATGGTAGAACGGCTCCAGGATTTAAGGTGACGGTTTCTTGGTTCAAACAGGTTCATAACCATTGTTTAAACACGTTTAAGGTTCATAATGGGGTTCGAATCGTTTCCACGAAATGTTTAGGAGCGTTTAGGGTTCTTTATTGCACAATTTAATGGGTTTTGGACCTCACCGGCGCCGCGCCGGAGCTTCGCCGGCCGGCGGCCGGAAGATCGGGGAGAGGGGAAATGGTTTGAGACCATTTTACAGATTCAGTCCCTGTAGTTTATTAACTTATTATTTTATGACTAAAACTTTTACAACAAAGTTTTAATTAATTACATTCCCAACCCTATACTTTATAAAATCCAAATTTTAAATGATTATTTCATTTATTTATTAAACATTATGTAAATTATATATCTTATTAATTATTAAATTATTAAGGTGGTAAAAAAATGATAAATCTTGATACATCTATTTATCTTTATAAATTTCATATTTAATATAAATCTATATAACTTTTGTAGAATTTTGGAATATAATTATTATTTTTATATAATAATTAGAATTTCATAAATGTTATATAAAACCACATAAGTTTATAAACTTATTAAATGAAAGATTAAAAATATAATTTTTAATCACCAATTTCATGAAATTAATTAAATAATACATTGATTGTAATAAAAACCACCAAATCGATAGAAATGGTTTGAATTAATGTGCTTGATTTATAAAACCAATAGAACGAGTTCGGGTTTACATTTTCAAAATGGGCAGATGTTACAGTCTCCCCTACTTTAAGAAATTTCGTCCCGAATTTTAATCACGAAAAGACCAATTTCAAGAAGATGAGGAGCCTTGGATTTCATTTCACGTTCGCATGTGAACTCTTGGAGGCGTTTAAATTCAACAAGTTTAGTTATGATGTTATGTTATGCTTAAATTTGTCAAGTTTCATAGTTCACTATTTCATGTGTTTCTTGACAAACGATACAAGATTATTAACTTAAGATTTTTAGTTGATAAAAGTTTGTATTTTAAATGGTTCAAGATGGTTAGAAAGGTTTGGTCATGAGTGAAGCACTAAGTATTAATGTGATACGAGGCTTGGGGATAAGTTCAAGATGCTTTTGAATGAGATAAGGAATTCATAAGGGCTTCTTAATGAAACAATTTTTAAGGGGGTTTCAGGATGATCGATTGTTGTTTAAATGTCATTAGGGTTTCAAAGTTTTATTAGTGTTACATTGTTACGAGAATCGTGTTTGTTATGATTAAAGATTCTATTTATAATAAGTGCATCATTGTAATAGCTTTTCAGGATAAGTTCGGATTTGAGGGGAAGTCATTCGGAAAAGATTATTAAGGGTCGTTAAGAGATTTGGGATAATGTGTTTAAGATTTAGGAGGCCAAAATCAATGAAGAAACAAGCCAATAGGTCAATAGTGCACCAAAGAACATCAAGAAGTACAAGGCAATTTGAACTTATACCAAGCTACGTCAACAATTCCTTTATGCCAAACCATGAATACCAATCACGGAAATTCATGATCATCTTTGTCCACATCGGAATGAATAACAAGTCTCGTGAGTCGTAAACAAGATAGAGATTTAGAGATTTTCAAAATTATGAGTTCAAAGTTATCCAAAATAATGAGAATTGTTTTTTTTAATTATGGGTAAAGAGTTAAACAGAAACGTCGTTCATGATCGGATTGGAATTTAAACAATTCAGAATATCAACGACAAAGGCAACGGCAAATAGTTTTCTAAGTACGGCTTGCACACGCGGTTCATCATACCCATAAGCACAGCTGAGAACATTTATGTGTCTAGAAAGACATGAACACAAGTTGATAATGCCCTTATTTAGTAGAAAGATTGTTTAAGAAGGCTACCATCACACAATCATATGTTGATGATAACTCAAAATGAAAGTTGATAAGTAAGAAATAAATGGTTCGATGTAGCTAGATCGAGTCAAAACATGAAGATAAAGGGAGAGAAATCGATTTAAGAATTCAAATGCTCCAAGCTCTGATACCAATCTGTCACACCCCAACCTTGACGGCGGAAACGTCGAGGAGTGAGAGTTAAGATTGGTATCAGAGCCCATAACTATAGGGATTTAGGTTATTAGAAATGGTGACCTAGACTATAGTTACATGAACCTCATAGAAAGATCCTTATACCTTTGTGCTTACATGTTGTTTGCATGCTACATAATGCTAAGCCTTTTGTGCAACTTGATGCCTTAGCATAGGATTGCCTTATGTATGCTTAAACTTAGTTACTTGTCTCCCTAAACTTAACTTTGACTCTTTGACCCTCCCCGACAAATGAACTTCCTAAACTTATTCTCAACGACATGTGGAATCTACACTTATCGTCGTGGGTTCAATTCCTTAGACTCTATGTCTAATCTATGAAAATCTCATCAAGGTTTTGATTTCATAAACCAAAGAAATTTGTGTGACACATAGACACCTGTATTCTGGATTTCCTGGCAAAAGGCCTTCGGGCTAAGGCAAGCATATCGTATAAATCTCATTACGAGACCAGTTATGCTTACCTGGGGATTTCTGGGATGAGTGATAAACTATGGTCAACATACACAAGTCTCAAAGGCAAATGGGTCAATTTACCTTGACGTGTCAACGATTCCAAATGGTAATGTGTTACCAAATGGAACCATCCTCTTTGTATCTTAAAAATCTTTGATTCCTTGAACTGGTATCTCTTCATTCTTATCATACATAATGTTCCTGTTGATATTGAACCTAACCTACATTTCAACTCTTACGTTTAAACACCGTTACACATTGAACGTTTCATGTAACTATTTCTATATCTTGACCAACGTGAACATGGATCTTAATATACCCAAAGATATTGGGAATCTAAACCGAATGGTCCTCGAAAACTTTAAACCGTTACTTATGGTTCTCAAGTCTTCTTAGGATGTGCCCCATAAATAAGAACATGCAAATCTAGGAATGGACCTAGATAAATAAATGAAACAAGAATGATTTGTTACATTATATGTTATGCTTTTAATTTCTTTGAGACTTATGTTGTAATGTGACAATTGAAACTTATGTTTAAGTTATATTTGGATTATTAATAGCGTTATGTGGCTGTGAACGATCTTAACTCTCACTCCTCGACGTTTCCGCCGTCAAGGTTGGGGTGTGACAGATTGGTATCAGAGCCCATAACTATAGGGATTTAGGTTATTAGAAATGGTGACCTAGACTATAGTTGCATGAACCTCATAGAAAGATTCTTATACCTTTGTGCTTACATGTTGTTTGCATAATACATAATGCTATGCCTTTTGTGCAACTTGATGCCTTAGCATAGGATTGCCTTATGTATGCTTAAACTTAGTTACTTGTCTCCCTAAACTTAATTTTGACTCTTTGACCCTCCCCGACAAATGAACCTCCTAAACTTATTCTCAACGACATGTGGAATCTACACTTATCGTCGTGGGTTCAATTCCTTAGACTCTATGTCTAATCTATGAAAATCTCATCAAGGTTTTGATTTCATAAACCAAAGAAATTTGTGTGACACATAGACACCTGTATTCTGGATTTCCTGGCAAAAGGCCTTCGGGTTAAGGCAAGCATATCGTATAAATCTCATTGTGAGACCAGTTATGCTTACCTGGGGATTTCTGGGATGAGTGATAAACTATGGTCAACATACACAAGTCTCTATGGCAAATGGGTCAATTTACCTTGACGTGTCAACGATTCCAAATGGTAATGCGTTACCAAATGGAACCATCCTCTTTGTATCTTAAAAATCTTTGATTCCTTGAGCTGGTACCTCTTTATTCTTATCATACATAATGTTCCTGTTAATATTGAACCTAACCTACATTTCAACTCTTACGTTTAAACACCGTTATACATTGAGCGTTTCATGTAGCTATTTCTATATCTTGACCAACGTGAACATGGATCTTAATATACCCAAAGATATTGGGAATCTAAACCGAATGGTCATCCAAAAACTTTAAACCGTCACTTATGGTTCTCAAGTCTTCTTAAGGATGTGTCCCATAACTAAGAACATGCAATGCTATAGGTGGAATTCTTACATCTCGGGATACTTTGTCTAGGCAAAGTGTAAATGGTGATTTGACTCGATCATTGAATCCATTTATTTGACTCGAAACCCTTGAGATGAGTGATCACTTATAAGTACGCGTGTCTTTAATAAGGCTATGGTTGACCTCATATCTTGAGAAGCCTATGTATTACTTTCGATTGTGAATCGAATGTTCACATCTCATTGTGGTGTTGAATAATTTCCAGCCCTTGATTTCGTCTTCCCGATTGAAACCATCCAAGATTTGAACACCACAACAAATTCTGTTATCTCGAACTTTGATCTTAAGCTTGTAAGCATGATTTTTTTTCCTTTTTGTTACAATGATGTAACTTGAAATTTTCCGAATTTCTAATTGATATTATTTTCCTTTCGTCGTTAAGTCAAACTCCGTACCGTCTGCACCGTGAGAGATGCAAGAGTTTGCTAGTCAACCTATGACTAAGAACACCCGTATCTCCTAAATGATTCTAACTCATCAAAACGGGGGTGATTCCTTTACTATAATGATTCTCTATTCGTTTCGATAAATGGTTTCCAATTGTGATTTATAAAAATTTCATCCTCTGGATCGGGGTGATTTCCTTAACCCGAGGATTGACTGCAATTATTTTCTTTGAAATGGCATTTCACAAATGACATGATCTCACCAAAATAGGATTGAAACCCGTACTTTGGTGACAAATGTCAATCTTCGATTGTTTTCTTGCTATTATCATCAAGATAGGCGTGAATTCCATACCTTGATGATAATATCATCTTTATGAATTGTATTTGTTCAAATGAGACGACTTCATCAAAGTAGGAGTGAATTCTGGATTTTGATGAAGAAGTTCATCTCGTTATATTTTGTTTTTGTAAAACTTCACCGTTAAGATAGGAGTGACTTCCCTTACCTTAATGGTGAGTTACCTCGTCTTATTTCTGTGGATCCTCAAGAAGGAGTTGGGATCGAATTTTTTTAATTGGTAAGTTAGCGGTCATACCTTGGGAATACACCATCAAGTTAGGAGTGAAAACCACACCTTGATGACTATTCTCATTTCTTGATCTCCAACTTACCAAGGTTTTAATCAAGTGACAAGAATCATGTAGTAACTTGAAGGGTGAACCAATGTTAGTGTTTGGACCTATCAAGCCAAAGCATGATTTCTGAACTTGAAAGGAGACCCGATCACTCTAGGTTGATTTTGGTTCCGAGCTTGGAGCATTTGAATTCTTAAATCGATTTCTCTCCCTTTATCTTCATGTTTTGACTCGATCTATATTTCTTACTTATCAACTTTCATTTGAGTTATCATCAACATATGATTGTGTGATGGTAGCCTTCTTAAACAATCTTTCTACTAAATAAGGGCATTATCAACTTGTGTTCATGTCTTTCTAGACACATAAATGTTCTCAGCTGTGCTTATGGGTATGATGAACCGCGTGTGCAAGCCGTACTTAGAAAACTATTTGCCGTTGCCTTTGTCGTTGATATTCTGAATTGTTTAAATTCCAATCCGATCATGAACGACGTTTCTGTTTAACTCTTTACCCATAATTAAAAAAACAATTCTCATTATTTTGGATAACTTTGAACTCATAATTTTGAAAATCTCTAAATCTCTATCTTGTTTACGACTCACGAGACTTGTTATTCATTCCGATGTGGACAAAGATGATCATGAATTTCCATGATTGGTATTCATGGTTTGGCATAAAGGAATTGTTGACGTAGCTTGGTATATGTTCAAATTGCCTTGTACTTCTTGATGTTCTTGGTGCACTATTGACCTATTGGCTTGTTTCTTCATTGATTTTGGCCTCCTAAATCTTAAACACATTATCCCAAATCTCTTAACAACCCTTAATAATCTTTTCCGAATGACTTCCTGCAGGACCGTTTAAGGGCTTAAACACAATTACAACACAAACAACACAATGAGGAGATTAACTAAACTTTAATCAAACAGTGAACTGGAAAACCAAAGTGATACAAAGAACACAAGTAAAGCAAAAGACAGAACAAGAGAGTATGGGTTTCAAGGAGGCAGTATATTGCTTTCTCAAGTTCTTTTACAAGTGTTACAAAGCATAAAGAAAAGATACAAGAACTTGAAATACTTATACTACAACCTACAGCCGGCTATACTTTGAAAGCCAGCTGGATACAATTGACTAGACACTAACAAAATCAATTGTAGGATCAAAAGGCATATCTGCCTTTTGACCTTGTGACTATGACATGCCATAGCTCACATCCTTATACAATACAAAAAGGATAAAGTACATAAAGTGGAAAGTTGAAGACTCAAGACCTCAATGTACAGTTACCAAAAGCAAGGCCCTTTTCACCAACTCATGTAAGTTGGTGACTTTACAGAGATGCAGCGGAAAAGGTGCTTTATGGAACAGTACATCAGATAAAGCATGTATACTAAAAGTCTTCGGAAGAAATATGTCTTCATAGGTTGAAGCTTCGGAAGACTTTGTCTCTGAAGCTTCGGAAGACTTCATGTTTGGCTTCGGAAGATATTGGTCTTGGCTTCGGAAGATTTTACACTTAGAGTATTTTCTAATGCTTTGTGTAAAACTTCCGAAGCATTCTTCACTTCAGTACTTAGTGCATGTTGCTGAGACACTTAGGCTGTTTTGGGTTGCATCAGACTTCAGGAATCCTTACAAACTCCCCCTAGGCTGATGCTACCAAAACACTTGGAAGATCTTCAAATGTTGGTAGTCTTCAGTACAATCAGGACCATTCCTTTCTTCATGAGATGGTCAGGATCATCAAGACTTTCATAGTATCTTCTCATCTCAAAGAGATCATGCAGAGGTAAGTTGATTATGTCTTGCCATGAGTAGACATTCTCAACACCTTGATCTCTGATAACAGTCCATCTCTCTGGATTGGTGGAGTAAGTCCAGGACAAGATGGGTGTCTCACTAGTTAGAGGAGCCACTTGAATAGGAGTTGATTGGGCTGCCTCATCATGCACTTCCTCAGGTTGATCTGATTCAGCCTGAGGTGCAGAGGTAGATGACTTTGGCTTCTTCTTCTTAGTCTTTGGTTTAGAAGCCATCCTCTTCTTCCTCTTGGATGTCTTTAACTGAGAAGACTGGTCTACAGCACCATGTTGATCATTAGTGTCTTTCTCAGTTGGGTGTTCCTCCCTCACAGGTTCAGAAGGAGAGGGAGTTTGACCCTGCCTAGGATCAGAAGATGAAGCTTGCTGAGGCTCAGCTGGAGGTGCTGGTTGAGGTGTCTCTGGTTGTTCAAACTTGACCTCCACTTCAGGTGGGACTTGACTTGGAAGAGAGTGCAAGTCAATGAGTTCTCCACTTTTAATCTTCTGCTTGATCACCCTAATATGCTCATCCATGGTGGATAGAGACATGGGGCCAAGTCTCCTTCCGGAGAATCCATACAGCTTCAAGAAGCTCACCATTCTTTGTCTGTCAGCAGACTTCTTTGCATTCTTTTGAATGATGGCCCTTGACTTTGCAGCTTCTTCCCTTAGTTTCCTTTTAGTTGTCTTTCTTTCCTTGACTAACTCAAGCTCAAGTTGCTTTAGATACTCGAACTCAATGAAGTCATAGGACAAAGGGAGAAGTGCATCTGCCTGATAGAAGCCTGTGGCACTCAGGTAGTTGATCATCTTGATCCTATCTTCTTCTTTATCTACCTGAGGTTCTTGTGGAGCCACATCTTCCTGTGCAGGACTTTCTTAACTGGTGAGAGAGTAAGAGCATGCTTGTAAAGTCTTTTCTGTCTCTTCTCCTCTTTGAGTTGGAGAAGTATCATTGCATCCTCTTTCTCCTTCAACTCTCTTGACACTTCCCTGTCAGCCAGTTCATTTAGTTCTTCTAAGGGGAGGGAGATGATCTCATCAATGTCATAGTTCCTGGTCTGTAAGTAGGTAATCCTGACTGCCCTTAACTCATCATCTTGAGTATTTGGTCTGGGAGCAGCCCTGATTGCAGCTTGCATGAAGCTAGATGACCCAGTGGAACTTTCTCCCCTTAGTCTCCTTTTCCTCTCTCTCTATTCCTCCTCAATTTCCTCAGGAGTCATTATCCTTTTCCCTTTGTCACCAACAGACCTTTGTGACTCAGGGTGGATTGAGGCTTGGCCTTCATTGCTTGGAGTAGCTTCCATGCTCTGGCCAGAGAGAGGCTGAGAAACACCTTCACCAGCAGGTGTCTCAGATGGAGTTTGGACCTCAGCAGCAGTTGTTGATGATGAGACAGGGGTCTCAGGTTCTGTCACTGGGCCTTCAGTCAAGGTTTCCCCTATGAAACTAAACTTAGGGTCCACCTCAACATCCAGTTGACCGATGACATTACCTGATTCCCTAAGTCTTCTTCTTAGAGTAAACTCTGCAAGGATCCTGTCTTGGATTCTTTGAGCCAGCCTGTCAGCTTGTCTTGAATTGCTTGGATTGACAAGTGGCAAGTTGACTAAATCCAGTCTTTCATAAAAGCTCAGGCTTTGGAATTGAAAACTTCTTGTTGGCCTTGAACTCTTTGAAGTATGAGGGCTCTCCTGTCATCATCATACCTCCACCTTATGATGTGATTGCCAGTTCCTAGTGGTGGAGATGAGACAGCCCTTGGTATGCCTTCCTCAAAGAGACTCCTGATGAGAGAGTCTATAGAGTCCACATTAATGTGAACTTGAGGAAGTTGCTGAGAATGCACAACAGCAAGTGAGGATGGTGAGTCCTCTATGTCCATTCTCTCTGAAGAACTCCCAGGTTCTGTGGTTGTAACAACTTTCTCCCCCTTTTTGGTAGCATCACCCACTTGCATAGGTGAGCTGGAGGATAAGTCAATCACTTCCACAGGTTCTTGTGTTCCTGGTTGAGCTCTCCTTAAAGGTCTCCCAGCTAGTTTTTCCTGCAGATATGAAATCTGGAGTTGCTGATCATTGACCCTGTTTTGCAGGGTAGTCACCTGAGATTCCAAGTGACTAACCTTAGAGACTAAGTAGGTGCATGTTTTTGACAGTTTTTGCACCTTTAGTCTCAAATTCCCCTCATCTTCTTGAAGCTATATGGATTCTCCGGAAGGAGACTTGGCCCTATGTCTCTATTCACAATGGATGAGCATATAAGGGTGATCAAGCAGAAGATTAAGAGTGGTGAACTGATTGACTTGCACTCTCTTCCAAGTCAAGTCCCACCTGAAGTGGAGTGTTAAGTTTGAAACAACCTGAGACACCTCAACCCGGACCTCCAGCTGAGCCTCAGCAAGCTTCATCTTCTGATCCAGGGCAGGGTCAAACTCCCTCTCTTTCTGAACCTGTGAGGGAGGATTACCCCAACTGAGAAAGACAAGGATGATCAACATGGTGCTGCAGACCAGTCTTCTCAGTTAAAGTCATCTAAGAGGAAGAAGAGAATGGCTTCTAAACCAAAGTCAAAGAAGAAGAAGCCTAAGTCATCTACCTCTACACCTCAGGCTCAGTCAGATCAACCTGAGGAAGTGCATGATGAGGCAGCCCAATCAACTCCTATGCAAGTGGCTCATCTGATAACTGAGACACCCATCTTATCCTGGACTTACTCTACTAATCCAGAAAGATGGCATGTAATCAGAGATCAAGGTGTTGAGAATGTCTACTCTTGGCAAGACATAATCAACTTACCTCTGCATGATCTCTTTGAGATGAGAAGATACTATGAAGGTCTTGATGATCCTGACCATCTAATGAAAAAAGGAATGGTCATGATTGTACTAAAGACCACCAACATCTGAAGATCTTCTAAGTGTTTGGTAGCATCAGCCTAAGGGGTGTTTGTAAGGATTCCTTAAGTCTGATGCAACCCAAAACATCCAATGTGTTTTCTGCAACATGCACTAAGTACTGAAGTAAAGAATGATTTGGAAGTTTTACACAATACACTAGAAAATACTCTAAGTGTAAAATCTTCCGAAGCCAAACATGAAGTCTTCCGAAGCCTCAAAGACAAAGTCTTCCGAAGCTTCAACCTATGAAAACAGATTTCTTCCGAAGACTTTTAGTATACATGCTTTATCTGATGTACTGTTCCATAAAGCACCTTTCCGCTGCATCTCTGTAAAGTCACCAACTTACATGAGTTGGTGAAAAGGTTCATGCTTTTGGTAACTGTACATTGAGGTCTTGAGTCTGTAACTTTCTACTTTATGTACTTTATCCTTTTTGTAATAGATAAGGATGTGAGCTATGGCATGTCATAGTCACAAGGTCAAAGGCAGATATGCCTTTTGATCCTACATTGATTTTGTTAGTGTCTAGTCAATTGTATCCAGCTGGCTTTCAAAGTATAGCCGGCTGTAGGTTGTAGTATGTCAGGATCAGTGATCACAAGTTTGATAGATTAGAGTGTAACGCAGCGGAATAAGATCAAGAATTAGACAAATTGTAGCAAGAATTTGATATTCGTATGCATTAAAAACAAATACGAGAGAATATATTTCTGTGACAAGGAATGTTTCAATTATAACAAATTTCTGCTCATCATTCACATTACAATAAGGTTGACACTCCTTATATAGAGTGCAATCACTGCTGTTATCACGGGATAGTGACAACTGGCAGATCTATTACAAAATAACTAACACTTAACAAACTACTGAAATGTTCACAACTACTGAGAACATATCAGAGTGCTAAGTACAAAATATAAAACTACTGATAAGAAACTACTGAAACTACAACGACTGAAGAACAAGCTCTTCAGTCATTTTACAAAACTACTGAAAACATAAAACTACTGAAGTAAACCGTCACAACTACTGAAGAAGTCCTCTTCAGCTGTTATGACAACGTCTGATACTTGATCTTCAGCACTTGTGTCTTCAGACTTTGTCTTCAGCACTTGTGTCTTCAGACTTTGTCTTCAGCACTTGTGTCTTCAGACTTTGTCTTCAGCACTTATGTCTTCAGACTTTGTCTTCAGCACTTGTCTTCAGACTTTGTCCTCAGCACTTGTGTCTTCAGACTTTGTCTTCAGCACTAGTGTCTTCAGACTTTGTCATCAGTTGTTGTCTTCAGCTGTTGTGGACTTCAGCGGTTGTTTGTGACGTCTGTGGGACTTAAAGGTTTTTCTGATCCAGCTCATTGGTTGTTTTGGTCCAACATAGTATAAGTATTCCAGGTTCTTGTATCTTTCTTTATGATTTGTAACACTTGTAAAAGAACTTGAGAAAGCAATATACTGCCTCCTTGAAACCCAACTCTCTTGTTCTGTCTCTCTACTTTACTTGTGTTCTTTGTATCAACTTGGTTAATCCAGTTCACTGTTTGATCAAAGTTTAGTTGCTCTCCTCATTGTGTTGTGTTGTAATTTGTTTAAGCCCTTAATGGTCCTGCAGAAATTTAGATGAATTTTTGGTCAATTTTGAATGTTTTACTGCATTGTTGAACATTCATAGGATAAGTAAAAGTAAAGTAAATTTCGATAAATGAGTGTAAATTTGCTAATTTCAATTTTTTTGCAGTGACCAATCAAACACGATGTGGATGAAAATATATCATTTTCAAATTTAATTCCAGGGAATTTTATGAAACACAACCTAATTCTACTCCATAACACAAGCATGATTAAAATCCAGGCTAATTGATACAAATATAGCTATACTGTGTTAGAACACATGTCTTACATGAGATAGAATTAATCTAACTTGTTAAAATCATTTGTGTTTACATAAATTTTGTATGTTAGTTGTTGTCAAGCATTGGCACAAAAAACAAATATTAAATATATAACAAATTATAATGACAAAAAGTAAAGATTAAAACTTACACAATTATATTTTAATATGTAATATAATTAAAATTTTATTGTTTACTAATTTTAATAAATTATTACAATAAGAAGATTTACATTTTGAATATTTAGATTTTGATTTATTTACTTAAAACCATCTATCATTTGATATAGGAGAGAGATCAGGATACAATCTTAGAATTCATCAAAAATCACCAAGTGTCATATATAACCTGTTGGGTATTCTATCTTGGAAGAAATTAAAGATTTCAATATTATTGAAGTTGAAGACTTGAAGCACGAAATCAACAAAAATATTAGTCTAGGGTTTATATTGTAATTATATTTATTGCTAGACTAGTATAAATATTAGTACAAATTATCATTGTAAAGGGTGACTAATTCACCACTTGTTAGGTTGAATTAGGTCCATCACCAACAACATTATATCATCATCCTTCATGGATGATGATTTCGACAACATATCAATAAACATCAAGCATTAAACAAGTTTGTGTTCTTCATCATGTTCATCATTATTATATTTTAGCATCTAATCATTCAAGTCTTGTCTTTATCAATATGAATCATAAGATCGAAGCTCATTGTTGCGTTCATATCGGGAACACACAATTGGTATCAGAGCTGGAGTTAATGGATTCATATTGATTTTGATGATATTTCATGGTTAGATTGCTGAAATTATTGAAGATTTGAAGAAAACAATTCAACAATCAATCAACATTAGGGTTTGCGGCTTCCTCAAGATCAAACAAATGCGGATAAGGGCTGCTTCCAATCCGAATGTAGGCTGCCGAAGGCAGCTCTTGCGAGCCGAATAGAAGCTGCCGATAAGGGCTTCTTGCGGCCGATTGGGGCTGCCAAAATATGGCTGCTGAATGTTGGCTGCATTGGGCACCTTGCGAACCAAAAGAAGCTGCCAAAGGCAGCACTTGCGAACCAAAAAAGGCTGCCGAATAGGGGCTGCCGATTAGGGATGCTTGCGGCCGAATGGGGATGCCCTAATTAGGGTTTGCCGAATATAGAATGTGGCTGCAAATGTCTTTGTCAATTAGGGTTTCTTGCGAATTTAGGGCTGCCACATCAAGTATCAAACGAATTAGGGTTTGCAACCTAGGGTTGCAAATGGGCTCGTGAACACCATTGGGTTTTGTTTCTTGGGCTCCATCATTAAACAAAAACATTAGTTGGAATTGGGCTCAAGTGTTGAAGATTGGGCTTATGATCAACAAAACAAAATTGGGTTTGTTACTTGGGATCCATCATTAAACAAAAACATCAATTGGACTTGGGCTGAAGTGTTGAAGATTGGGCTTATGATCAACAAAACAAATTTGGGCTTCGTATTTGGGCTCTCAACAACAAAAACAAGTGACATTGAGTTACATAATATAGTTGTACCAAAGTTTTGAAGACCTCGCTTCCGCATAAACAACAAATTTCTTGACTTTGGACAATTATACAACAAAAACAAGATGTAAGGCCCCGTTCCCGGGACGCCTACAGTTGGTCATTCATCGCACATAAAACATACATTTATATTCATACTTCATAAACATCGCAGCGGAACATTAAAATAAGCTTTCATTTCTATATAAATGCTTTTGCAAGTTAATACAACATTCATTACAAAACCGTTTGTTCGCATTACAATGCAAAAACATTAATCAAAATAATACCATCCCAAAAGAGCCGAGTAGCCTTGCAGTGTTATCCTCAGCAATCATTACCTGCCAACTGGAATACATATAAAAACTCAGCGTTGCTAAGTGAGTTCTAGTTTTATAATAAAACATACTTTACTTTCATTAAAAACTATTCCTTTTCTCATGCGATCATTCAACATACGTATACACAGATAATGTCATTATTATCCTTTTATCTCATTCGTTATCTTTCGTTCTTTTCATACGTTCATTCTTCCGAGTCTGTTGTGACGACAAAGTCGCTCACCTCAATAGCAATCTCAACGATTGCACGCTATCCGAGTCTGTTACAACCATAGGGTTGCTCACCTCATTGCCAATCTTAATGATAGCAAGCTATCCGAGTCTCTTGCAACAACAAGGTTGCTCACCTCCTGGCAACATCACGATAGCACATTACTCGAGTCTCTTGCAACAACAAGGTTGCTCACCCCATGGGCAATCTCAATGATTGCACGTCATCCGAGTCTCTTGCAACACAAAGTCGCTCACCCCATATATGTGCTTGCAAGCCTTTCCTTCGTTCATTCATCATTCATTAATGCATGCATTCTTACTTCATGTTCCTCTTTCATTATCTTTCACTTTACATTACATAATACTTCATTCATTCATTAACATGACATGCAAAGCCACAAGAAAGATAAGTATACATCACAATAAGGAACATATCATACACATTCATCATCATCATACAGGGCAACATCATACATACATAACATGCATAAACATGCAACATCATCATCATCATGCCCTACATACTCTCTAAGGCCATAACAGTCATCTTACATGCTCTTACGGGAAACTTTACGTCAGAACTTACATCTGCACTTTCCCTCGAAAGCCAGAAGTCGAACTACACTTTCCTTCGAGTGCAACAGCCCTATTCGGGCGTATGGACACCCTTCAGTCGCATGGCCTCCATGCGACTGAACATCATGCGATTGGACTCATGCGGATGATCATTTATGCGAATGAACATTCAATCGTGCGTATGGACCTCATGCGGATGGAACTAATGCGAACGGGCACCTATGCGACTAACATCATGCGAATGGTCTCATGCGACTAAGCACCTATGCGACTGGACCCTCAGTCGTATGACTCCCCATGCGACTGGACTCCCAGTCGTGCGACCGAAACCTTAGTCGTGCGATTGAACCCTCAATCGTGCGAATGTATCCCAGTCGTGCGAATGACCTTCAATCGCCTCTCAATGGGTCGTATGGCCTTCATTCGGTCGCATAGCCCTAGCTGATGCAGAATGGAGTTCATCCCGAACCCAATCTGCCATTTTTGGCCTCCAAGCTCATCCAAACCCATTCTAAGCCTAAATCAACCATCCTAGACCTTAGGAATGCATATCACAACACCATACAAGCACACACAAGCCCGGAAACATACACGAAACACATCACACACATCACACCGAAATGGGTCAAACACATACTCACACTAAAAACGGGTTTTGATATTTTCCAGCCCCAAAACCGGTTGAAAACAAGTAAAAGTGGGGTCCTAGAACTCACGCAAACGAGCACAATGACGAGGGCTTCGATTTGGCTTGCTACACAACGAGTTTGGCCACCCGAATCACCCGAACCGACCTTTTTTCTCTTTTCTTCTTCTTCTCTCTCTTCTCCTCTCTTTGAAAGCTGAAATGTGAGTGTGTGGGGAGAGTTTGGCTGCCCTCTCCCTACTAATATCACCACATTTCCAACTTTCCTTCGTTGGCGAGTTTGGTCCCTCGACTTTGAACTTTATTTCCTTTTCTTCCTTCGTCGGCTTCAAAATAATAAATATCCGGGTGTTACAAGTCCACCCCACTTAAATGGGTTTCGTCCCCGAAACCTGTTATTCCTCAAACAGACGTGGATAATGTTGCCTCATTTCTTCCTCAGTTTCCCACATTGACTCGGATCCCTTCCTGTGCTTCCACTGTACACACACAAGAGGAACCACTTTATTTCTCAGCCTTTTCTCCTTTCGGTCGATGATTGCCACTGGTTGCTCCACATAATTGAGCCGTTCATCCACTTCAATATCCTCCAGTGGAACAATCATATCTTCATCAGCTAAGCACTTCCTTAGATGAGATACATGGAATGTCGGGTGAATTCCACTTAACTCATCCGGTAACTCCAGTCTATAGGCCACCTCTCCTACTCGAGCAATGATTTGAAAAGGGCCTATATACCTTGGGCTCAATTTGCCCCGCTTTCGAAAGCGAATGATACCCTTCCAAGGTGAGACCTTCAACATAACCCGGTCACCCACCTGGAACTCAATCGGTCTGCGTCGTTTATCAGTATACGACTTCTGTCTGTCTTTGGCTGCCTTCATGAAGGCTTTAATCTTCTCAAGCTTCTCAGTCGTAGCCTCGATTACCTCGACACTCCCCAATTCCTTCTGACCAATATCACCCCAACAAACGGGTGTTCTGCATCTCCTACCGTATAGCATCTCATATGGAGGCATACCAATGCTGGCATTATAGTTGTTGTTGTATGAGAATTCAGCTAACGGTAGGTGGTCATCCCAACTTCCACCAAAATCAATCACACATGCCCGAAGCATGTCTTCCAGTGTCTGAATGGTCCTTTCTGACTGACCATCAGTCTGGGGATGATAAGCCGTGCTAATATGTAACCTCGTCCCCATAGCGTCGTGGAATTTCTTCCAAAATTTAGATGTAAACCGGGTGTCGCGATCCGACACAATAGACACCGGCACACCATGACGAGTTACAACCTCCTTGATGAACAGATCAGCCAACCTCTCTGATGAATATGTCTCGCGGATCGGTACGAAGTGAGCACTCTTTGTCAAACGATCAACTATCACCCATATGGCATCGTACCCTTTCGGGGTACGCGGCAACTTCGTAATGAAATCCATGGTGATGTGCTCCCACTTCCATTCCGGTATATCCAAAGGTTGGATCTTCCCGTACGGCTTCTGATGCTCGGCCTTCACCTGTAAGCAAGTAAGGCACTTACTCACATACTCCACCACGTCGCGCTTCATACCCGGCCACCAGTAATCTCTCTTCATATCATGGTACATTTTCGTGGCACCAGGATGAATGGAGTATCGAGTCTTGTGAGCTTCATCCATGATCTTCACCCGTAGATCCCCAAAACGAGGAATCCACACACGACCGAATCGGGTTCTAACACCGAGCGTGTTTTCACCCAATTCCCCAGCCAGACCTCTCATTCTTTCAGAGTTAAGATGATCTTCTTTCAATGCCTCATCTTGAAACTCTTTAACCTGCTTCATCACATCAGAGGTCATGATCAACTGATATGCCTTCACCCGAATCGGCTCGGGTCTCCTCTTTCGGCTAAGGGCATCCGCCACCACGTTGGCTTTACCCGGGTGGTAATGGATCTCGCAATCATAGTCTTTTATGAGCTCCAACCATCGTCTCTGCCTCATGTTTAGATCCTTCTGCTCGAAGAAGTACTTCAGGCTCTTGTGGTCAGTGAATATGGTGCACTTCGTCCCGTAAAGATAGTGCCTCCAAATCTTTAACGCAAAGACCACCGCTGCTAGCTCCAAGTCATGAGTAGGATAATTGACCTCATGAACCTTTGCAGGACCAGTTAAGGGCTTAATAATTACAACACAACAACACAAAGAGGAGATTAACTAAACTTGATCAAACAGTAAACTGGATTAACCAAGATATTGATACAAAGAACACAAGTAATGATAAAGAGACAGAACAAGAGATTGGGGTTTCAAGGAGGCAGTATATTGCTTTCTCAAGTTCTATTACAAGTGTTACAAAGCATAAAGAAAGATACTAGAACTTGGAATACTTATACTACAACCTACAGCCGGCTATACTTTGAAAGCCAGCTGGATACAATTGACTAGACACAAACAAAATCAATTGTAGAATCAAAAGGCATATCTGCCTTTTGACATTGTGACTAAGACATGCCATAGCTCACATCCTTATTTATTACAAAAAGGATAAAGTACATAAAGTAGAAAGTTACAGACTCAAGACCTCAATGTACAGTTACCAAAAGCATGGACCTTTTCACCAACTCATGTAAGTTGGTGACTTTACAGAGATGCAGCGGAAAAGTGTCCAGCTTTATGGAACAGTACATCAGATAAAGCATGTTACTAAAAGTCTTCAGAAGAAATCTGTCTTCATAGGATGAAGCTTCGGAAGACTTTGTCTCTGAGGCTTCGGAAGACTTCTTGTTTGGCTTCGGAAGATATTGGTCTTGGCTTCGGAAGATTTTTACACTTAGAATATTTTCTAGTGTATGGTGTAAAACTTCCGAAGCAATTATTCTTCAGTACTTAGTGCATTACTTGCAGAGAGACATTGGATGTTTTGGTTTGCATCAGGCTTAAAGGAATCCTTACAAACTCCCCTAGGCTGATGCTACCAAAACATTTAGAAGATCTTCAGATGTTAGTAGTCTTCAGCACAATCATGACCATACCCTTCTTCATTAGATGGTCAGGATCATTCAGACCTTCATAGTATCTTCTCATCTCAAAGAGATCATGCAGAGGTAAGTTGATTATGTCTTGCCATGTATAGACATTCTCAACACCTTGATCTCTGATTACATGCCATCTTCTTGGATTGGTAGAGAAGATCCAGGATAAGATGGGTGTCTCAGCTGCCAGAGGAGCCACTTGCATTGGAGTTGATTGGGCTGCCTCTTCATGCACTTCCTCAGGTTGACTCAGCCTGAGGTGTAGAGGTAGATGATTTAGGCTTCTTCTTCTTAGACTTTGGTTTAGAAGCCATCCTCTTCTTCCTCTTAGATGACTTTAACTGAGAAGACTGGTCTGCAGCACCTTGTTGATCATCCTTGTCTTTTTCAGTTGGGTGTTCCTCCCTCACAGGTTCAGAAGGAGAGGGAGTTTGACCCTGCTTTGGATCAGAAGATGAAGCTTGCTGAGGCTCAGCAGGAGGTCCGGGTTGAGGTGTCTCAGGTTGTTCAAACTTAACCTCCACTTCAGGTGGGACTTGACTTGGAAGAGAGTGTAAGTCAATCAGTTCAACACTTAATCTTCTGCTTGATTACCCTTATATGCTCATCCATTGTGGATAGAGACATAGGGCCAAGTCTCCTTCCGGAGAATCCATATAGCTTCAAGAAGCTCATCATCCTTTGTCTATCAGCAGACTTCTTCATACTCTTTTGGATGATGGCTCTTGACTTTGCAGCTTCTTCCCTTAGCTTTTTCTTAGTTGTCTTTCTCTCCTTGACTAACTCAAGCTCAAGTTGTTTTAAGTACTCAAACTCAACAAAGTCATAGGATAGGGGAAGAAGTGCATCTGCCTGATAGAAGCCTGTGGCACTCAGGTAGTTGATCATTTTGATCCTATCTTCTTCTTTGTCTACCTGAGGTTCTTGTGGAACCAATCTTCTTGTACAGGGCTTTCTTGAACTGGGGAGAGAGTGGGAGCATGCTTGTAGAGTCTTTTCTGTCTCTTCTCCTCTTTGAATTGGAGAAGTAACCTTGCATCCTCTTTTTCTTTCATCTCTCTTGACACTTCCATGTCAGCCAGTTCATTCAGTTGTTCTAAGGGGAGAGAAATGATTTCATCAATGTCATAGTTCCTGGTCTGCAGATAAGTAATCCTGACTGCCCTCAACTCATCATCTTGAGTATTTGGTCTTGGGGCAGCCCTGATTGCAGCTTGCATAAAGCCTGAAGACCCAGAGGAACTTTCTCACCTTAGCTTCCTTTTCCTCTCTCTCTCTCTTCCTCCTCAATTTCCTCAGGAGTTAAAATCCTTTTCCCTTTGTCACCCACAGACCTTTGTGACTCAGGGTGGATAGAGGTTTGGCCTTCATTGCTTGGTGTAGCATCCATGCTCTGGCCAGAGAGAGGCTGAGAAACACCTTCACCAGCAGGTGTCTCAGAAGGAGTTTGAATCTCTGCAGCAGTTGATGATGATGAGACAGGGGTCTCAGGTTCTGCCATTGGGCCTTCAGTCAAGGTTTCCCCTATGAAACTAATCTTAGGGTCCACCTCAACATCCAGTTGACCGATGACATTGCCTGATTGATTAAGTCTCCTTCTTAAACTGAACTCTACAAGGATCCTGTCTTGGATTCTTTGAGCCAATCCGTCAGCCTGTCTTGAGTTGCTTGGATTGACAAGTGGCATATTGACTAGATCCAGTCTTTCATAGAAGTTCAAGCTTTGAAAGTCAAATACTTCTTGTTGCCCTTGAACTCTGTGAAGAATAAGGGTTCTTCTGTCAGCATCATACCTCCACCTTATGATGTAGTTTGAAGTTCCTTGAGGTGGGGATGACACAGCCCTTGGTATACCTTCCTCAAAGAGACTCCTGATGATAGAGTCTATAGAATCCACATTAATGTGAACTTGAGGAAGTTGCTGAGAATGCACAATTGCAAGTGAGGATGGTGAGTCCTCTATGTCCATTCTCTGTGAAGAACTCCCAGGTTCTGTGGCTGCAATAATTTCTCCCCCTTTTTGTAGCATCACCCACTTGCATAGGTGAGCTGGAGGATAAATCAATCACATCCACAGGTTCTTGTGTTCCTGGTTGAGCTCTTCTTAAAGGTCTCCCAGCTAGTTTTTCCTTAAGATATGAAATCTGAAGTTGCTGATCATTGACCCTGTTTTGTAAGGTAGTCACCTGAGATTCAAGGTGACTAACCTTAGAGACTAAATAGGATCATGTTTTTGACAGTTTTTGCACCTTTAGTCTCAAATTCCCCTCTTCTTCATCAGAAGAATCATTGGGGGATGAGATGATTGGACCAAAGTCCTCTCTCTCACCACCAGCTTGAGGTTCTTGGCTGCTGGTTTTCCTTAGCAATCTCAGTTGAGATGTCAGTGGGCTGAGTTGCCATGGTTGAGGTCTTAATGATGTAATCACTTGCAGAAGTGAGAGCCTCTTCCATATGGACATCCTGAACAGGTTCAGAAGTGTCCACCTCAGTAACAGGTGACTGATGTGGGCTAGACTGAGGAGACTCAGAGGTACTCATCTCTCTTTGAGTAGGGGAGGAGAAGAGAGACTCATGGTACTCACTGAATCCTAAGTCTTCATCAGTATAGAAGATAGGTTGGGAATGGGTTGATTTAGATCTAAAGGCTGGGGATGGTAACTGTCCCCTGAAGGTTGTTCACTTGAGTGTTGAGACTCAGAGTGAAGGCTTAAGGCTGTTGGGCTTGTGAGCTCATCAGGGTGAGCATGAGGAACCTCAGCCCTGATAGTTGAAGAAATGGGAGTGGTTTGCTCCTCAGGGGAAGTGGGAGCTCTAGTGTCCACTTCCTCCTGTAAAGGTGAGTATATGGGGACCTGCACAGACTCAATACCTTGAGCAGGGGTTCGTTTGGATTTTCTTTGGTAGGTGAGGGTTATTTGAGGCCTTTTTAGTGGTAAGGAAGTAGAAGATGTGGGTTCAACACTAGCTTGTGTTGCTAGGTTGTCACCTTGAGCAATGAGCTCTAACATTTTGGGGACAAGGGCTGTTTCTACCCCTGAGAAGCCTACAGTTGGCTTCTTCATGATTTTAAAGATGCCGGGCTTCATCTGTCCCAATTTAAGAATATTACTTGTTTCCCTCAACTGTGAGCCCAGTTCACAGTTAAGAATGTGTTGAACATATCTAGGAAACATGTAATACTCTAAGGAGTCCAAGTTTGCAAGTAAATTGGTATAAACAAATTGAGAGTACCTGAACTTGACCCCTTGAACCATTCCATGCACTATGAAGGAGAGATCCTCAGGAATCTGGTCCCACCCTCCATGCTTGTTTGACAAGCTGTGGATAACCACATAGAGTAGGTCTTTACAGAGAAATCTCCCTCATAGCCCATCTGCTCAAAGGAATGATTGACAGCTTCCTTTGGGAAGGACAACTCACCTTCTTCATCATCCAGCTGCAAATGATAGTTGATGATGGCCGGAGTGATGAAGATTGTCCTCCCTTGCACTGTGGCAGACAGTGCCTTCTCCCCATCCATAATGACCTCTTGGCAGGTCTTCCAAATTCAAGCAAATGATCCTCATACAGAGTAGGATCAATGGTTAGGGAGGTGAAATAGTTAGATAGAGTTAAGAATTGGCAAATCTTGAGAAACTTTCATCTTTCTCAGAGCTTAACAGAGCAACCTGGTTGTGTTGCCTGTGAAGTTGCATGGAGAAATCTGGGTTGTTTTTGCGGTTAAGGTTGGCCATTTCAGAAGCTTAAGGTTGAAGAAAGGTAAAAAGCAAAGGCGGTTTTGGGAATTAGGTTTGAGGAATAGGGAATTGAGGAAGATAGTGAGGAAGAGGGGGAACCGTTGGGTATTTATGTGAAAAGGATTTGAACCAAAGTTAATGAAAGAGGATAAACTTTGAAATCCGAAAGTCGGTCCCACCTCTGAAAAAGTAGTTTACTTTTGCTCAAAAAGTAGTTTTCTTGGAATTCGAAAAGCTTCCGAAGGTAAATTATCTTCGGAAGTTTTAATGAAAAAGCTTCCGAAGCTAAAATGACTTCGGAAGATTTTCTGAGAGTCTTGAAAATTTTGCTTCGGAAGAGAAATAAACACTTGAATGCTTTGTATATGAAACAACAAAGCTTCCGAGAGTTAATTTTGCTTCGGAAGGAAAAAGTCCTTAAAAACAAATAAGTGTCTGAGATAAGAATTTAAGCTTCGGAAGATAGATTTAGACTTCTTCCGAAGGTAAAATTTCTTAGACAGTTATTTATTTTGAAGACATGATTTTCTTCCGAAGGTAAAAGTATATCTTCCGAAGGATCAGAAAATTTTCAAGAATCTAAGGAAAGTCTTCAAAAAGGATTTTATATCCAAAGAAAACATGAGCTTATGAAAGTGATGAACTAGACAACTTAGGACACACATATTTTAAGAAATAATTAGAATTAGTTTTAAGAAAAGATCTACTCAAAGTTAATCATCCCAATAGCTGATATTAGATATTTAAATCTCTGTTCATCAAAAGCTTTTGTAAACAGATCAGCATATTGTTCATCTGTATGAACTTTGACTAGTTTAATTAATCCCTTTTCATAGTTATCTCTTATTAAATGATACCTGATATTGATGTGTTTGGTCCTTGAGTGCTGCACAGGGTTCTCAGTGATAGAGATAGCACTATTGTTGTCTATGTGGATAGGAGTCTCCTTGAAGTTAAATCCATAGTCCAGCATCTGATTTTGAATCCAAAGCACTTGAGCACAGCAGCTTGCAGCAGCAATGTATTCAGCCTCAGCAGTTGATGCAGACACACAGGATTGTTTCTTGCATTGCCATGAGACAACCCTTCCACCAAGGAATTGACATCCCCCAGATGTAGACTTTGCAGTCATGTTGCAACCACCATAATCACTATCTGTATAAGCATACAGATTGAAGTTAGGATTCTTTGGATACCATAAACCAAGTGTTGAAGCACCTTTGAGGTATCTTAAAATCCTTTTGACAGTGATTAGGTGACATCTTAGGGTTGGCTTGATATCTTGCACAAATACATGTAGCAAACATGATATCAGGCCTGCTAGCTGTAAGATACATAAGAGACCCAATCATAGCTCTGTATAAATGTTCATCTACACACTCCCCCTCAAGATCAGGTCCAAGGGAGTGGTTTCTGGCTATGGGTGTCTTAGCAATCTTACAATCAGTCATGTTGAACCTCTTGAGTATGTCCTGAACATACTTTGACTGACTTATGAAGATGCCATCTTCAACTTGCTTCACTTGAATTCCCAGAAAGAAATTGAGTTCTCCCATTGCACTCATTTCAAATCTGTCTTTCATCAGCTTCTCAAAGTCTTTGCAGAGCTTTGGATTAGTTGAACCAAAGATGATGTCATCTACATATACTTGAACTAGCAATAAGTCATTTCCCTGTCCTTTGATGAAGAGAGTTCCATCTATAGTACCTCTCCTGTATCCATGTTTACAAAGATACTCAGACAATGTCTCATACCACTTCCTGGGTGCCTGATGCAGCCCATAAAGAGCTTTGTCAAGCTTGCAGACATAATCAGGATGATCAGGGTCTACAAAACCAGGTGGTTGTTTGACATAAACCTCTTCATCAATCACTCCATATAGGAAAGCACACTTTACATCAAGTTGAAAGACCTTGAAGTTCTTGGATGCAGCAAATGCCAGAATATCCTAACAGCTTCTAATCTTGCTACAGGAGCAAAGACATCAGTGTAGTCAATCCCTTCTTCTTGTGTGTATCCTTGAACAACTAGTCTTGCCTTGTTCTTGATGATAATTCCTCTATCATCCTTCTTATTCCTAAAAACCCATTTGGTTCCAATGGTAGTCTTCCCATGAGGAAGAGGACAAAGGTTCCAAACTTTCTGCCTTTTGAATTGAAGCAACTCTTGTTGCATAGCTTCAACCCAACTTCCATCCTTTAGAGCTTCATCAACTTTCTTTGGCTCTATCTGGGATAAGAAACAAGAGTGAAGACAAACATTTGCTTCATGGGTTTGTCCTCTTGTTCTTACCCCTGTGACAACATCTCCAATGATGTTTGTGGTGGGGTGAGACTTGTGGATCCTTAGCTGAGGGATCACAGCAAGTTGCTGAGAAAGATCCAAATTTGAGAAATTTAGATCTGGCATAGATGATTCACCCTCCACATCACCACACTTATCAAGATTAACTTGATCCAATGAGTGTGTGACATCATTGATGTTGTCATCTATGGTGTGGTTATTAGCATCAAGGAATTCCTGATCACTTTCACCATCACCATTGTTGTCTTCTACAATTGAGGTATCTTTATCTGGTTGTGGAGCCTCTGAGCTGGAATTTGAAGGCCCCAGATGTATCAGCTGAATTTGTCATTGTAGTGCTGATAGAAACCTCATTTGCTGAAGTAGTTCCAACTGGAGCTGAAGATGTATGAGTTGAGGGTCTTCCTAGCTCAAATCTTGGATCAGGATCACCTGTATTTAAATTTTCTGCAGATCCTGAAACATTCTCACAAGATTTGTTAAAACAGTTGGTAACTAAATCAAGATCAAATAGCCAATCAGGACCAGAACCAGCCACACAGGGTGTGTGTTCATTGAAAGTCACATTGGCTGACTCCTCCAATTCTAGTTCTGAGATTGTATACTCTATAAGCCTTGGCTTGGGAAGAGTATCCAATGAAGTGTCCATCATCTGATTTCTCAGCAAACTTGGCAATTTGATCCTTGGTATTCAAGATGGTGCAGGGACATCCAAATGACCTGAGAAAACCAATGAAAGGTTTTCTCTTGTGCCAAAGTTCATAAGGAGTCTTACCATGTGTCTTAACTACTAAAACTCTGTTTTGCACATAGCAAGCAGTATTTACTGCCTCTGCCCAGAAGGTGATGGGCAGTTTAGAGTCAGACAACATAGTTCTTGCAGCTTCAATTAGTGTCCTGTTTCTCCTCTCAGCAACTCCATTTTGCTGAGGAGTCCTGGGAGCACTATATTGTCTTGTAATACCTTTTTCATCACAAAATGTATCAAGGATTTGATTCTTGAATTCAGTTCCTTGATCACATCTTATGGTTTTGACCTTGTGATCACTTTGATTCTCAATTTTTAAGATGAAATTCTTCAGAATCTCAGGGGTTTCATCCTTAGTTCTAAGAAAGAAAACCCAAGTGAATCTTGTAAAATCATCTGTGATCACCAAACAATAAGAGGTCCTTCCTAGACTCATTACACTGGTGGGGCCAAAGAGATCCATATGTAATAAGTGTAGGGGAGTAGTGATGGAGTTCCTTTCCTTAGGCTTGTGAGATACCTTATGTTGCTTCCCTTTCAGGCATGCAACACAATGATCATCACTTGTAAACTCTTTCTTTGGCATTCCAGTTACCAAATCATGTTTAATTAGTTTATTCATGTTCTTAAAGTTTACATGGCACATTCTTTTATGCCATAGGAAAGACTCATCACTATTTGCTTTAGATAGAAAGCATGAAACTTCTCCAGAGGGAGATGTTTCTTGCAAATCCATCTTGTACATGTTCCCTTTCCTGGGGGCTCTGAGCAGGATATGCTCATGAGGAATGACCACTCCAGGCTTGAGAACAATGCACTCATGCTCAGTAAAGAGCATGTTATGACTCTGATCACAAAATTGGGATACACTCAGAAGATTGTACCCAAGCTCCTTGACAAAGTTTACCTTTTCAATGCTGAGCTTACCATTTGTGACCTTGCCCCTTCCTGAAATGTAACCACCTTCATCTCCTCCAAAAGCAACTGGTCCTCCATCAATTCTCTCAAAGTTATGGAGTAGTGACCTATTGCCTGTCATGTGCCTGGAACAGCCACTATCAATTATCCAGACATTCCTGTTTGTCTTGAGCTGTTCCTGCACAAAGAAAATGATTAGTTACATTTGGAAACCCAAGCCTTACTTGTCTTGGGCTCACTAAGTATAATAGAAGGTAATGCAACAGTAATAGATCCTATGGTTGTGCTAGGGGGATCTTCAGCTGTTGTTGATGGAGAAACTTCAGTCACTTGGTCTTTCTTAGACTTCCACACCACCTTTGGAGTCTTGGACTTGAC
This sequence comes from Flaveria ramosissima, assembly GCA_025215565.1. Lineage (NCBI taxonomy): Eukaryota > Viridiplantae > Streptophyta > Magnoliopsida > Asterales > Asteraceae > Flaveria > Flaveria ramosissima. The sequence goes on along the minus strand of CM046040.1, from coordinate 33,126,944 downwards.
CTTCAAAACCTTGGAAGCTTTTGGGACTTCACAAGTTTTGATGACTGAACCTTCGGAAGATTCTGCAGTCACTGCAGCAGACTTCAGTGCTTCGGAAGAACTCCTTTCTTCCGAGACCAATTTTTCTTCCGAAGGTAATTTTCCATTTACCTTCTTCTTTGATTTGGAGCTTCCGAAGGAAACAGATTTTCCTTCCGAAGCTTGAATCTTCTTGAAACTCTTTGAAGTCTTTGTATTGGTCATATGGACAGTACTTTTAGGATTATATGGACAATCCTTAGCAATGTGAGAGGTACTTTCACACATGACACACAACATTTTCTTCTTCAAAAGAGTCTCCTTATGAGAGCAAGACTGTCTTTGGTCACATCCCTTCTCCACCTTCATCTTTGTAGATGCTGAGACAGTTCTTTTGGGCTGTGAACTGTTCTTGGAGTTTGATGGTCCAGGCTGTGCAGCAGTGGTACATAGCAGATTAGTCTTCTTCTTGGTACTGAGATGATTTGACTTGGTCATCACAGTAGATTTCTTCTCCTCAAAAGGATAGTGGCCCTTAGTAGAATCCTCCTCTTCATTCTTCTCAGGGAATTCTTCACTATCTCTTATTCATCCTCTTCACTTATAGGATCTATGAGAGGAAGCTCATCTTCACAAGTTCCACACCTAGGAGATCTTACAGACAAGATTGTGTGTGGAGGAGCTATCTCATTTGATCCCAGTCCCTGTCTATTTTGATAACACACTTTGTTGTGCAGGGATGAGGATATCATGTTCTTGAAGGTCTCTTCTTCAAGAACACTCTTTTCTGCCCTGGCTTTGCTGATCACAAGCTCAGCCTGGCACTCAGTCAACTTAGTTATGAGATCTTGGATTTGAGTCCTAAAATCTGTATGTTCATGTTTTAGTACTGAAATGGTTTTCTCTAAGTCCTCTATCTTTAACTTATAATCATTTTCAGACTTTCTAAAATCAGATTTTAAAATGTTTAAGGACTCAAGATCAGATCTCATTTCCAAGTTATAGGACCTCTATCTGTTAACTTTAGCAATGCATTCAGGAGTACAGAGATGTTCCAATACCTTGGCTTCATCATGATCTGCCATTAGTGCTTGGTTTGGAGAAGCATCTTCCACCTGAAAGCTCCAGTCAAAGCCTCCTTCTTCAACAACAACAGCAGCTTGTTGCTTTGGCTTCTCATTCTGAGGGGCTTTGTCAGTGTAGTTTGGTCTGGTTTGTGCTTGGCCACCATTTGTTTTAGGTGCCTTACACTCTCTAGCAAAGTGGCCCATCAAGTTACAGTTGTAACACTTGACTTTGCTTTTATCCAAGCCAAACTTTCCACTGGTTGCATTGCTTGGAAACCTCCTTCCAGTTCTCTTGTAGAACTTCTTGGCTCTATGAGTGAGAAGAGCCATCTGCTGAACTATTTCCATATATTCCAGGTCATCTGGATGGATACAGTCCAGGTCTTCAAGAGTGAAAAGAGAGTTACCACAACTTTCATCAGTAGACACAAAAGCTTGAGAAGAGCTTGTCTCTTGGAATGGGCTTCCTTGAGTGTAGTTCTCCCTAGGTGTCTCTGGGAAGGTGATGAAAGAACCCTTTGGTGAGTTGTCAGGGTAGCATATGAGATGATGTTGGGTTCTATGCTATCCCTTTCAACCACATGCAGGGCTGAACCCATTTGATTGTTGGAGTTGCCAGATGAACCTTGCATGTTCATCTCCATCTGGTAGCCACTGAGAATCCCATATAACTCTGTCAGAGTAAGAGTTTTGAGATTTTCAGTCCTCTTGATCACCACACAGTAGTGTGTCCATTGCCTAGGAAGTGAGGACATGAACTTCCTTACAATGTCTCTGTTTTCAAGACGAACTCCTCCATCCACAAGGGTATCCACTATCTCAACATACCTAAAGTATTGCTGAGTCATGGTTTTACCTGTTTTGAAGGTGAAGTTTTCAAACTGCTGCTTCAGGATATCATTCTTTTCTCCTTGGCTTCAGAGGAGCCTTCATACATCAGTTTTAGTGCATCCCACAGCTATTTAGCTGTTTTGCACTTCTTGAAACCTCTGTACACAGAGTTTGGAAGGGCAGTCTGAAGAGCAGTCATGGCCTTTCTGTCAATCTCTACTCTCTTCCTATCTTCATCAGAGTAGTTGGCCACATCTTTTGGGATCATACCAGCACCAGTAGCAGAAGGAGTGCTGGGTATGAAAGGTCTATTTTTAACAGATTCCTACATTTTTGAGTCTAGAGACCTGATGAAACCTTCCATTCTCATACACCAGGTATCAAAGTCATCAAGAGTGATCAGTGGGGACTTGTTCATGGTTCCAGTCTCCATATCAGTCTTTGAAATGGATGCCATTTAAAAGTTTAGTATTTGTGTGTGTGAGGGATCTTAAGATAGTGAGATCTTATATCAAGAGCCTGAAAAGCTCTGATACCAATTGCAGGACCGGTTAAGGGCTTAACAATTACAACACAACAACACAAAGAGGAGATTAAATAAACTTGATCAAACAGTAAACTGGATTAACCAAGATATTGATACAAAGAACACAAGTAGTGATAAAGAGACAGAACAAGAGATTTGGGTTTCAAGGAGGCAGTACATTGCTTTCTCAAGTTCTATTACAAGTGTTACAAAGCATAAAGAAAGATACTAGAACTTGGAATACTTATACTACAACCTACAGCCGGCTATACTTTAAAAGCCAGCTGGATACAATTGACTAGACACAAACAAAATCAATTGTAGAATCAAAAGGCATATCTGCCTTTTGACCTTGTGACTATGACATGCCATAGCTCACATCCTTATCTATTACAAAAAGGATAAAGTACATAAAGTAGAAAGTTACAGACTCAAGACCTCAATGTACAGTTACCAAAAGCATGGACCTTTTCACCAACTCATGTAAGTTGGTGACTTTACAGAGATGCAGCAGAAAAGTGTCCAGCTTTATGGAACAGTACATCAGATAAAGCATGTTACTAAAAGTCTTCAGAAGAAATCTGTCTTCATAGGATGAAGCTTCGGAAGACTTTGTCTCTAAGGCTTCGGAAGACTTCATGTTTGGCTTCGGAAGATATTGGTCTTGGCTTCGGAAGATTTTTACACTTAGAATATTTTCTAGTGTATGGTGTAAAACTTCCAAAGCAATTTTTCTTCAGTACTTAGTGCATTACTTCAGAGAGACATTGGATGTTTTGGTTTGCATCAGACTTAAAGGAATCCTTACAACCTTCAACTGTCGGGATGCATAGGCTATAACCTTTCCTCTCTGCATTAGTACACATCCCAACCCCGAGTAGGAAGCATCAAAATAAACTACCAGATCTTCACTTCCCTCGGGTAACGACAGAACAGGAGCTTGAGTCAATCTTGCCTTCAGTTCCTCGAACGCTTTCTCTTGAGCTTGACCCCATACGAACTTCACATCTTTTCGGGTCAACTTAGTTAGTGGAGAAGCATCTTAGAGAAGTCTTGGATGAATCTTCTGTAGTAGCCCGCCAAACCCAAGAAGCTACGAATCTCGGATGGCGTCTTTGGTGACTTCCATTGCATAACCGCCTCCACTTTCGCCGGGTCCACCACAATCCCGTCAAGATTCACCACGTGACCCAAGAACTGAACCTCGCGCAACCAGAACGCGCACTTGGAGAACTTGGCGTACAACTTCTCCCTTCTCAACGTCTCTAGAACCTCCCGAATGTGACCGGCATGCTCAATCTCGCTTCTCGAATAAATTAGGATATCATCAATAAACACAATCACCGATTTATCCAACATAGGCTGACACACCCGGTTCATCAAATCCATAAAAGCAGCTGGCGCGTTGGTCAAGCCAAAAGACATGACGAGAAACTTGTAGTGACCATAGCGCGTACGGAAAGCTGTTTTAGGAATATCTTGCTCCTTCACCTTCAACTGATGGTAACCAGATCGAAGATCTATCCTTGAAAACCAACTGGCACCTTGAAGCTGATCGAACAAATCATCTATCCTCGGTAAGGGGTATCGGTTCTTCACCGTCAACTTGTTTAGCTCGCGGTAGTCAATGCACATCCTCATACTACCGTCCTTCTTCCTTACAAACAGGACCGGAGCACCCCAAGGAGAGATACTCAGTCTAATGAACCCCTTGTCAAGCAGCTCTTGCAATTGCTCCATCAACTCTTTCATCTCGGTCGGAGCCAACCGATACGGTGCTTTGGCGACAGGTTGGGCACCCGGTATCAGATCAATCTGAAACTCGATCTCTCTGTCAGGTGGCACTCCTAATAAGTCTTCTGGGAACACGTCTGGAAAATCACACACACCCGGTACATCGGCTAGTTGTGATGTTGGCGTATCCACATCCTTTACATAGGCCAAGTAGGCACTACATCCACGCCTCATACACTTTCCCGCCACCGCCATCGAGATCACCTTCGGAATCGTAATAACCCGATCACCATAAACAGTCACTGAACTACCGTCAGGCGCCGACAACTGAATCATCTTCTTGCGACACACAATGTTCGCCTCGAAGTTCGCTAACCAATCCATCCCAAGAACCAAATCAAAACCACCTAAGGTCATCACAAACGGCCTAACAGGAAACTTGTGACCCTCGAGCTCCATATCACAGTTCTCTATCATCTTAGAAATCCTGGTAGACTTACCTATGGCAGTTTATACATCAAAGGGCGCATCGACACGTCTACTACTAATAGGCAGCTTAGCACAGAAAGCAGCAGAAATAAAACTTTTACTGGCACCCGAATCAAATAACACATAAGCTAAAGTTTGGTTCACTAGAAACGTACCGGACACAACATCAGGGTCCGTCCTAGCTTCCTCCTGTGTCATGGTGAATGCCCTGGCGCTCGGCCTCGGTCCTTCACCTCCCGTCTTCTTCGCCCCCGAGCTCTCAGCCCTCGGCCTCTTACAATCTTTGCTCATGTGACCCTCTTCACCACAGTTAAAGCACCGGACCGTATGTCAGTCCTTAGCCATGTGCCCCGCCTTTCCACACTTAAAGCACAAGTTCGACCCAAACCTGCACTCCCCACTATGCTCCCGTCCACACTTGCCACACCTTCTCGACCCCGCACTTGACGTGACCACACGGCGGTCGTCCACCTGTGCCCTCTTATTACCCGTCGAGGCATCACCCCGATCAAACCTCTTCCTCTGTCAGTTTTGATCACCACCGCTCTTCTTGCCGCCTTCAGTCACCACCACCGTCCTCTCATCATACAATCTTCCCGCCAAATCCACCGCCGACCTAAACGCGCTCGGTCGGGCAGCGATCATGTGCCTGCGAATATCCGCTGGCAAACCCTGAATATACCTCTTGATTTTTCGGGACAGAGGTGTCACCTGATCCGGCACCAGACGTGCCATCTCGTTGAATTTCGTGGTGTACTGTTGGTGAGTCATGGTTCCCGCCTCCAGTTGCAAGAACTCCCTTTCGACCTTGTCCATTTCCCGATGAGGACAAAACTCCTCAATCACCAATCTTTTCAGCTCAGACCACCTCATCCTTCCAATGGCCCTGCTACCCTCGGCTTGGACAATGTTGTCCCACCAACATAGAGCCGAATCCACAAAAGAATGGGTAGCGAACTTCACCTTCTGGTCTTCACGGCATTCGCTGATATCCAGAACGGCCTCCATTTCCCTCACCCACCGGTGAGCAGCAGCATCAGTGCCGTTTCCATCAAAAGTTGGGGGCTTGCATCTCATAAATGCCCCATAGTTACAACCTCGTACCACCCCTTGCACGGGCTCATCTTCTTCCTCCTCCTCATTATCGGAGAAAATCATTTCAGGCTCCGGTTGCTCCCCCGAGGCCCTATTTCTCTCCTTCCTTTCTCCCTCTTTCACAGCCTTGATGACTTCGGTCACCACAGACGGTAAGATTGTCTGCATGACATGATGTACTTCCTCAACAACAGCCTCCTTTACCGAGGCCCTCACGTTTGCACTCTCATCCCCAGCCTCCGGATGAGGGGTCTCAGGTTCTTCAGGAACCTCCTTCTCAGCCCTTGGCCTTCCTCTTTTAGGTCGCGGTTCCGCATCAGGACCACCACGGCCTCCACCCCTAGAAGCTCTAGAAGATCTACCACCAGCCATTCTCTATCACACTGAAAGATTCAAACACCAACACGGTCATTCAAGGAAACAACTCAGTTTATGTCAAGTATAGTAAGTCCCTAATTACAGTGGCCAGTTGTGATTAGCCACTTACTTTACTCTTCATACCCCAAGTATTACCTGTCCTGACTACATCAGTATCTAAATCTACATACAACACATAACCACATACCATGCGCACATAAAACCGGTTAACTTTAAGAAAATACCTGATGGCACGCAGCTACTCAGATTGGCATCCCATTCCCTTTTCGTCCCATTCTCAGTTTAAGTTAAGGTTTATTTTGAAAATTTACCCATTTCACTTAAACTTTGGCTCTGATACCAACTTGTAAGGCCCCGTTCCCGGGACGCCTACAGTTGGTCATTCATCGCACATAAAACATACATTTATATTCATACTTCATAAACATCGCAGCGGAACATTAAAATAAGCTTTCATTTCTATATAAATGCTTTTGCAAGTTAATACAACATTCATTACAAAACAGTTTGTTCGCATTACAATGCAAAAACATTAAACAAAAGAATGTCATCCCAAAAGAGCCGAGCAGCCTTATAGTGACATCCTCAGCAACGCTGACTTTTTATATATTTTCCAGTTGACAGATAATGATTGCTGAGGATGGCACTGCAAGGCTACTCGGCTCTTTTGGGATGGCATTCTTTTGATTAATATTTTTGCATTGTAATGCGAACAAACGATTTTGTAATGAATGTTGTATTAACTTGCAAAAGCATTTATATAGAAATGAAAGCTTATTTTAATGTTCCGCTGCGATGTTTATGAAGTATGAATATAAATGTATGTTTTATGTGCGATGAATGACCAACTGTAGGCGTCCCGGGAACGGGGCCTTACACAAGATCAAGCTTCAATTCACATTGGAAATCTACAATTTAGGGGGAGTATTGTTGGGTATTCTATCTTGGAAGAAATTGAAGATTTCAATATTATTGAAGTTGAAGACTTGAAGCACGAAATCAACAAAAATATTAGTCTAGGGTTTATATTGTAATTATTTTTATTGCTAGACTAGTATAAATATTAGTACATATTATCATGGGTGACTAATTCGCCACTTGTTAGGGTGAATTAGGTCCATCACCAACAACATTATATCATCATCCTTCATGGATGATGATTTCAACAACATATCAATAAACATCAAACATTAAACAAGTTTGTGTTCTTCATCATGTTCATCATTATTATATTTTAGCATCTAATCATTCAAGTCTTGTCTTTATCAATATGAATCCTAAGATCCAAGCTCATTGTTCCGTTCATTCAAGAACACACAAAACCATTTTGTGTAGAGTATAGATATAGATATAAATAAGAGTGAATTATCGTTTTTTTCATTGGTTTGATCATATTTGTCATTTAAATCCAAAAAGATATTTTCTTGCATTTGGTTCCCTAAGGTTTGAAAAAGTTGTCATCTTCATCCAAAAAACATGAATATCTTGAATTAAATTTTATCAGTAACACGTAAACATAAATTAGAATTTTGTTTTTGTATGAAAATTTACATAAGTACCTTTTTAACGATGAATATTTAACATTTTAAAATGATAAAGCTAAAATTTTTGAATGAAAATAACAAGTTTTTCTAGGGAACCTTGAGAACCCAAATACAAAAATAAATATTTTTAAATAAAAATAATAAATGTAACTAGGGGTGTTGATCGGGTAAGTTAATCGGGTTTCGGGTTAATCGGTTCGGGTTATTCGGGTTTTTCAACGTTGAAAGTCTACCCGAAACCCGACCCGAATAACAACCGGTTTAATCGGTTTTGGGTTGTTCGGGTAACAAGTTGTTCGGGTCGGGTTTCGGGTATTAAACAATAGACTCAATTTAGTAGATTTTAATGAGTTTTCATTTGAAATCTTATAATTCTAGTGGACTTAAATTAGATTACTTCTATAATTTATAAAATGTGCTTAAATATATAATTATATACAAATAATTTTATCAATTTGGACAATCTAAACAAGTGTATACATATAATTCACTCAATTATAATATGGGTTGATCGGGTTATTCGGATTTCGGGTTAATCGGTTCGGGTTATTCGGGTTTTTGAGGTTTGAAAGTTTATCCGAAACCCGACCCGAATAAGAATCGATTTAATCGATTTTCGGATTGTTCGGATAACGGGTTGTTCGATTCGGGTTTCTTCGGGTACAGGTGAGATCGGGTCGGACAGGTTAATCGGGTACGGATAAAATCGACGGACGTAAATGTAACCAAGTGATTGAAAACAAGAATTCACCCTATTAATAAATATTTTAGGGTGGAACAATTAGAAAAGAAATTAGTGGATGATGGAGGTTGTGGGTTCAACGGATGCTTCTAGCAGTATCAGTAGCAGGTATATACCCATTCCAAACTATGTGACTACGGTACCATACCAGCCACCCAATCATCGATCCAATTGAATTACCCATGGCGTCTCTGCTCATTCACTCATCCATTTCACCCTCCAACGCTCACCCACCATCTTCTTTCTCAACATCAAACACTCTTTCTGACTTCAAGTTCAGGCATAACATACCCAACAACGGAACAACACCCCGTCTCATTTCCATACGTGCTGTTAACCAACAAGTCTCCGATTCCGACCCATCTCCCTCCTCCTTTACCCAGTTCCAGTTCCCAGATCAATCCAAGGCCGATACCCTCAAGTCTTTCAAGTTCAAGTTGCTGGTATGTTGTTACGAATTGATGGTTTGATTTGATTGCATTTGTGTTGATTATTTATGTGTTTGAAGTCTCATACCCCAAATTTGCCCAATTGGGTGGTTGTTGATTTTTGAATTGATGCTTTAAATTGATTGCATTTGTGTTGATTGTGTGTTTCAAGTTTCTTATGTGAAATTTGCCCAATTGGGTGGTTGTTGGTTTGTTTCTTTTATGTGGGTTGCTTCTATCTGTGTATATGAATTCATTTGTTTTCTTGGTCGTGTTTGGTTACAGGTTAGTTAAAGAATGATCTTACAGTAGCTATGTAATATTAACTCGTTATTTCATCTTGATTTGCTTGTTGGGTAGCATATGGGGTTTGTCCTGTAATTAGTACTTAAGACCGTTTACTTACGTATAGAGCTCAATTAGGTTATGATTTTATTTCAAACGGGTCAAATATAACACGGAACGGATCAAATGGAATGAAAGTCCTCTTAGATTGTTTTCTTAACAAAATTTGAATTATTACTGTAATCTTATTCTGCGCGTTACTTTATATTAAATGTTTGAAGAAAATAGATAGAGGTAAGGTTTGCTCCTATTACATTCTCCCTAGACCCTCGTACAAATAGCTCTGCAACGAGTTGGAAATGGGATTATATTTGGGTACGTTTGTCTGTCAGTCCGTTTAAAGAAAATGGATGAAAAAAGAGCGTTTGTTGCTAGACCTGTAACTGTTTTGAGTCTTTTGACCCATTATCCAATGTGAAAAAACCTGCTCAATCTGCAACTTGAATAATCTATTAAACCTAGTTCTGGAATTATGGCTATATGCCTATATTGATCACATACATACTCGTTTAGCCCTCAACTTGAATTGTACGAAATTATATCATTCTAGTAGTAACCGAGCTACTAGTACCTTGTTTGAATCAATAATATATGAAACGGTTTATTGCAGAGTGCTGTTTCTGGGCTTAATAGAGGGCTTGCTGCCAGTGAAGAAGATTTGCAGAAGGCTGATTCTGCAGCCAAGGAGATTGAAGCTGTTGGAGGACCCGTTGATCTTTCAGCCGATCTTGAAAAACTTCAAGGAAGATGGAAACTGATTTACAGCAGTGCGTTTTCATCTCGTACTCTAGGTGGAAGCCGTCCTGGCCCACCAACCGGAAGGCTACTTCCTATAACTCTTGGCCAGGTATCTTCTAACAACCCGTCTCACATGAACAGAAAGCCAAAACAAGTTTAATCAGGGCAGTCTCTACACATTATCATATTATTGCGAGTATAATCAGTTTTTATTATTGTGCAGTCTGATTATGTGATTCCACGTATATAATATCACATAATCACACATCCAAACATGCTCAAAATGTCACTTATTGAGAAGACCATCTGATCTAGATACCATCTTATTTCGTCTTTTGAAAACAGGTGTTCCAACGTATTGATATCTTGAGTAAAGATTTTGATAACATAGTTGAGCTTGAACTTGGCGCGCCATGGCCTCTTCAACCAATAGAAGTGACTGCTACTTTAGCCCATAAATTTGAGATCATAGGTTAGTCATATTGACAAATCAGTTTCCCTAATGCCATTCTTGCAGTTTTACTATACTTAAACGCACACTGATAATCGTTACATCCTCAACAGGAAATTCTACAATCAAAATCGTATTTGAGAAAACAACAGTAAAGACAACTGGAAATTTATCACAGCTGCCACCGTTGGAGGTACCTCAACTACCAGAACAATTTAGGCCATCAACTAATAGAGGGAGTGGTGATTTTGATGTTACCTACCTCGATTCGGATCTTCGGATTACAAGAGGCGATAGAGGCGAGCTTAGAGTCTTTGTGGTCTCATAAAAATGTAAGTTGATATCTCATTGCTTCATATGTACAATTATACAATATGATCTACAGGTTCATATATAAGAATGCAATATAAAGTTGTTACACATTCATTTATGTAAAAGTTTGCCAAATTTGCTACAAGCTCAATCAACGCGTTCTTCGTGTGTTCAATCATGTGGTTTGTTATGGTTTATGGCACACCCCATCACTGCAACCGGAGTCTGACCATGTTGCATCTGTGGCTGATGCGTCTTTGTTTCTGGTTCTGGAAGGTCTCGTGCTCCCTTCGCCTTGCTTCTTTCGGGGTTTTCTCACGCTTGTTTCTGCAGTTGACTCTGTCCCGAGAAACGAGTTCTTGAGTCTCCTGGTTCGACTGCTCTCATTTACTGAGGATTCACTAGTGTTGCTCCTGTTCTTTCTGGTCTTGTGATTGGATGCTTCATTCCCATGAGTCGACCGCTTGGTTTGCTTTGTCTTGTGCGCGCGACTAGGTGAATCAGTGGTGCCCCCACCCAACCCACGATCTTAAATTCGCAACATTAAAACATCCATAATAAGCACACCCTTAAACATCAAATAAAAACCTTAATATGATCTTATTACAGGTTTACCTTTCGATCCAGCATTCTTTTCACCAGGCTGAGACTCCGAACCGCCTTGATACTCGTTCATCTATAATGAAATCATGTAACTGTATAAGGAAAACTAGATGATCATTGAATGGATTAGGCATGTTAACCATTACTCAATGCGCTTTATTATCAAATATGAAACAATAAACACAAAAAAGTGGTTTTGGGCAAGACCGACCCGTTTGGACCCGTCCTAAAGTTATCTATTTTGCACAAACCCATGACCCGTCCATATTACCACCTCTACATACGAGTCGTACTAACCCAACTAGGCGCTTGGGTAGAGGGACCATCACATCCGATGTGTGCTACATGTTTAACGTCTGTGGGAGCTCCGATCTGAATTTCAGGTTCTTTTTCATGATCTGTGTCTATAAAACATCATGTCGTTTAGTGAATCATGATCTCGAGTTAGAAAAGAAATATAATGAATCCATGCGCGCATATGTGTATTACCGAATATGCATTTGAGGCCTCGGAATAAACCTTTCATCATGGTGTTGGAAAGCCGAAAATAAACAAGAAATTTGAATGGTATGGCTAGTATTGCTTGTTAGCTGGATCATATGGGAGCTTCCTATCTTCAACAACATACAGTTAACACTTAATGTTAGAAAACCTTATTCAAAACCAAACCAACATACTTACGCATACACACACGCGTGCATATGCATATACGTGTGCGTATATGTATGAATGTATACATATTACAGACATGAGACATAGATAAACACTCACATCACATATGGAAACTCATGCCCCACATGATCCCGCGGAGCAAGCATTCGCGAGCTATTTAGAATGGAAGAATACCACGACCAGAAACCAAAGATGTATGATACGAATTCAAAGATGATTAACGGTTTTTTCCGCTTTGAAAGAGAGTATTGATTAAAAATTAGGGGGAAAATAGGATAAACAGTTAAACAAGAAACTTAGAAATGGTTTGTTAAGGTTGTGAATCAACACAAACCATTGGTGATCTCCACATTATTAGGGAGCCAACAAAATTTGAAGAAAACCTGCATGGTTTATTTAACATTGAATCATGAAGTGACCAAAAGATCCGTTTTTTATTATTATTTTATTTACCTTTATACTTATTATACGTGACATTAACATACGTGGATGATATCAAATGCATTTTCAACCAACAACAACCGTAGAGAATGCTTTTGTTTGCATACAAGACTCAACCGCTTGTGTTTTTTGTGTTACGATCTAACCAAATTCTACATATAAATTATACTAGAGTTCAAGGAAGAAAGAAAGGAATAATAGTTTTATTATTATATACAGTAGTTAAAAGAAGAAAGAAAGGAACATTAGTTTTATTATTCTTATTAACTAGCCATTTTAGCAGCTGCGCATTGCGCCGGCGGCGTACGTAGCGGGATAAAACATATATTACAATCGACCCAACTAATTTTCGAACTAAATTTACATAGACGCGTAGAATAGTTAAGACTTATGTAGAAGATCGGAAAAGTAATATAAATATCACATGACTCCAAAGATAATTTACGTTGAAACGTAGACAAAATCAAAACGTACATAAAAATAAGCATGTGTGGTGGTGTCATATGTACTTTGGTAAAATATAGACTACAATTGATCTGACGCATTTTGAAACCAATATTTACTTCAACAACCGGGTAAATAAGTTTTTTTGTTAAACCCAACATCAAAGGAGGTCAAAAACTAAAGAAAGAAAACTCTAGTGTCCAATTTTAAAGAACCCTAAAACTGTTCATTTAGTTTAAAAATTAATATACATATATATAAGTACAATTCATTTCTCTACTGTATAACGTTTTTATTTTGCTTTTTTGTAATAACTTTCATTTGTAAACATTGTATTTTAAAGCTACAAATATGTGGTTGTCTTTAGTTGTTTTGTATAATAGTTCTTCATTAGGTTTTTTCAAAACAGTGTTGTATCTAAAATCGAGTTTTTTAATCATATTTACGACGACAAAGTACGGCTTTATGTAATATGTTAGTTTATTTATTTAGAATTAAGGACATTACCATTTTAATTAGGCAAATTAGATTTTAATAATCCAAACTATTACTAATTGGATGATAATAATCCATACTATTAATTTGGCCGGTAATAATCCCAACTTTTACTTTTGTTACTAACAACAGTCTCGTTAACATAATTATGAAATATTTACGCTTGATTTTCACTTGATTTCATTCACAATTATGATTATAAATGAAATGAAAAAACATACAAGCTAATTCGAGCTTAAAGTAAATACAAATTGAGTGTGAATGTATGATAATAATACTACTAGGATTACCTGTAAGGATTCCTTTAAGTCTGATGCAAACCAAAACATCCAATGTCTCTCTGCAAGTAATGCACTAAGAACTGAAGTAGAATTGCTTCGGAAGTTTTACACCATACACTAGAAATATTCTAAGTGTAAAATCTTCCGAAGCCAAGACCAATATCTTCCGAAGCCAAATATGAAGTCTTCCGAAGCCTCAGAGACAAAGTCTTCCGAAGCTTCATCCTATGAAGACAGATTTCTTCCGAAGACTTTTAGTAACATGCTTTATCTGATGTACTGTTCCATAAAGCTGGACACCTTTCCGCTGCATCTTTGTAAAGTCACCATCTTTCATGAGTTGGTGAAAAGGTCCATGCTTTTGGTAACTGTACATTGAGGTCTTGAATCTGTAACCTTCTACTTTATGTACTTTATCCTTTTTGTAATAGATAAGGATGTGAGCTATGGCATGTCATAGTCACAAGGTCAAAAGGCAGATATGCCTTTTGATTCTACAATTGATTTTGTTTGTGTCTAGTCAATTGTATCCAGCTGGCTTTCAAAGTATAGCCGGCTGTAGGTTGTAGTATAAGTATTCCAAGTTCTAGTATCTTTCTTTATGCTTTGTAACACTTGTAATAGAACTTGAGAAAGCAATATACTGCATCCTTGAAACCCAAATCTCTTGTTCTGTCTCCTTATTACTTGTGTTCTTTGTATCATTATCTTGGTTAATCCAGTTTACTGTTTGATCAAGTTTGGTTAAATCTCCTCTTTGTGTTGTTATGTTGTAATTGTTAAGCCATTAACCGGTCCTGCAATTGGTATCAGAGCTTTTCAGGCTCTTGATATAAGATCTCACCATCTTAAGATCCCTCACACACACAAATACTAAACTTTCAAAATGGCTTCCATTTCAAAGACTGATATGGAGACTGGAACCATGAACAAATCCCCACTGATCACTCTTGATGACTTTGATACCTGGTGTATGAGAATGGAAGGTTTCATCAGGTCTCTAGACTCAAGAATGTGGGAATCTGTTGAAAATGGACCTTTCGTACCCAGCACTCCTTCTGCTACTGGTGCTGGTATGATCCCCAAAGATGTGGCTAACTACTCTGATGAAGATAGGAAGAGAGTAGAGATGATAGAAAAGCCAAGACTGCTCTTCAAACTGCCCTTCCAAACTCTGTGTACAGAGGTTTCAAGAAGTGCAAAACAGCTAAACAGCTGTGGGATGCACTAACTGATGTATGAAGGCTCCTCTGAAGCCAAGGAGAACAAGAAGGATCTCCTGAAGTAGCAGTTTGAAAACTTTACCTTCAAAACAGGTGAAACCATGACTCAGCAATACTTCAGGTATGTTGGGATAGTGGATACCCTTGTGGATGGAGGAGTTCCTCTTGAAAACAGAGACATTGTAAGGAAGTTCATGTCCTCACTTCCTAGGCAATGGACACACTACTGTGTGATGATCAAGAGGACTGAAAATCTCAAAACTGTTACTCTGACAGAGTTATATGGGATTCTCAGTGGCTACCAAATAGAGATGAACAAGCAAGGTTCATCTGGCAACTCCAACAATCAAATGGGTTCAGCCCTGCATGTGGTTGAAAGAGATAGCATAGAACCCCAACATCATCTCATGTGCTACCCTGAGAACTCACCAAAAGGTCTTTTCATCACCTTCCCAGAGACACCTAGGGAGAACTACTCTCAAGGAAGCCCATTCCAAGAGACAAGCTCTTCTCAAGCCTTTGTGTCTTCTGATGAAAGTTGTGGCAACTCTCTTTTCACTCTTGAAGACCTGGATTGTATCCATCTAGATGACCTGGAATATATGGAAATAGTCCAGCAGATGGCTCTTCTCACTCATAGAGCCAAGAAGTTCTATAAGAGAACTAGAAGGAGGTTTCCAAGCAATGCAACCAGTGGAAAGTTTGGCTTGGATAAAAGCAAAGTCAAGTGTTACAACTGTAACTTGATGGGCCACTTTGCTAGAGAGTGTAAGACACCTAAAACAAATGGTGGCCAAGCACAAACCAGGCCAAACTACACTGACAAAGCCCCTCAGAATGAGAAGCCAAAGCAACAAGCTGTTGTTGCTGTTGAAGAAGGAGGCTTTGACTGGAGCTTTCAGGTAGAAGATGCTTCTCCAAACCAAGCACTAATGGCAGATCATGATGAAGCCAAGGTATTGGAACATCTCTATACTCCTGAATGCATTGCTAAAGTTAATAGATATAGGTCCTATAACTTGGAAATGAGATCTGATCTTGAGTCCTTAAACATTTTAAAATCTGATTTTAGAAAGTCTGAAAATGATTATAAGCTAAAGATAGAGGACTTAGAGAAAACCATTTCAGTACTAAAACATGAACATACAGATTTTAGGACTCAAATCCAAGATCTCATAACCAAGCTGACTGAGTGCCAGGCTGAGCTTGTGATCAGCAAAGCCAGGGCTAAAAAGAGTGTTCTTGAAGAAGAGACCTTCAAGAACATGATATCCTCATCCCTGCACAACAAGGTGTGTTATCAAAATAGACAGGGACTGGGATCAAATGAGATAGCTCCTCCACACACAATCTTGTCTGTAAGATCTCCTAGGTGTGAAACTTGTAAAGATGAGCTTCCTCTCATAGATCCTATAAGTGAAGAGGATAAAGAAGAGATAGTGAAGAATTCCTCTGAGAAGAGTGAAGAGAAGGATTCTACTAAGGGCCACTATCCTTTTGAGGAGAAGAAGACTACTGTGATGACCAAGTCAAAGAGAAAGAACTTGATCAGAAAGAGCAAAAGAAAGGCAAAGAAGGCTCAAGAGATCAAGGCTACTTTTGACTCTAAGCAGAAACAAGTTTTTATCTCTGTAGGGTTTGAAGTAGTAAAGACTGAAGACATCAACCAAAACTCCTCAGCTAAGAGTTCTGGTTCTTGTTCAAATCATCTCAGTACCAAGAAGAAGACTGATCTGCTGTGTACCACTGCTGCACAGCCTGGACCATCAAACTCCAAGAACAGTTCACAGCCCAAAAGAACTGTCTCAGCATCTACAAAGATGAAGGTGGAGAAGGGATGTGACCAAAGACAGTCTTGCTCTCATAAGGAGACTCTTGTAAAGAAGAAAATGTTGTGTGTCATGTGTGAAAGTACCTCTCACATTGCTAAGGATTGTCCATATAATCCTAAAAGTACTGTCCATATGACCAATACAAAGACTTCAAAGAGTTTCAATAAGATTCAAGCTTCGAAAGGAAAATCTGTTTCCTTCGGAAGCTCCAAATCAAAGAAGAGGGTAAATGGAAAATTACCTTCGGAAGAAAAATTGGTCTCGGAAGAAAGGAATTCTTCCGAAGCACTGAAGTCTGCTGCAGTGACTGCAGAATCTTCCGAAGGTTCAGTCATCAAAACTTGTGAAGTCCCAAAAGCTTCCAAGGTTTTGAAGGTCAAGTCCAAGACTCCAAAGGTGGTGTGGAAGTCTAAGAAAGACCAAGTGACTGAAGTTTCTCCATCAGCAACAGCTGAAGATCCCTCTAGCACAACCATAGGATCTATTACTGTTGCATTACCTTCTATTATACTTAGTGAGCCCAAGACAAGTAAGACTTGGGTTTCCAAATGTAACTAATCATTTTCTTTGTGCAGGAACAACTCAAGACAAACAAGAATGTCTGGATCATTGATAGTGGTTGTTCTAGGCACATGACAGGCAATAGGTCACTACTCCATAACTTTAAGAGAATTGATGGAGGACCAGTTACTTTTGGAGGAGATGAAGGTGGTTACATTTCTGGAAGGGGCAAGGTCACAAATGGTAAGCTCAGCATTGAAAAGGTAAACTTTGTCAAGGAGCTTGGGTACAATCTTCTGAGTGTTCCCAATTTTGTGATCAGAGTCATAACATGCTCTTTATGAGCATGAGTGCATTGTTCTTAAGCCTGGAGTGGTCATTCCTTATGAGCACATCCTGCTTAGAGCCCCCAGGAAAGAGAACATGTACAAGATGGATTTGCAAGAAACATCTCCCTATGGAGAAGTTTCATGCTTTCTATCTAAAGCAAATAGTGATGAGTCTTTCTATGGCATAAAAGAATGTGCATGTAAACTTTAAGAACATGAATAAACTAATTAAACATGATTTGGTAACTGGAATGCCAAAGAAAGAGTTTACAAGTGATGATCATTGTGTTGCATGCCTGAAAGGGAAGCAACATAAGGTATCTCACAAGCCTAAGGAAAGGAACTCCATCACTACTCCCCTACACTTATTACATATGGATCTTTTGGCCCCACCAGTGTAATGAGTCTAGGAAGGACCTCTTATTGTTTGGTGATCACAGATGATTTTACAAGATTCACTTGGGTTTTCTTTCTTAGAACTAAGGATGAAACCCCTGAGATTCTGAAGAATTTCATCTTAAAAATTGAGAATCAAAGTGATCACAAGGTCAAAATCATAAGATGTGATCAAGGGACTGAATTCAAGAATCAAATCCTTGATACATTTTGTGATGAAAAAGGTATTACAAGACAATATAGTGCTCTTAGGACTCCTCAGCAAAATGGTGTTGCTGAGAGGAGAAACAGGACACTAATTGAAGCTGCAAGAACTATGTTGTCTGACTCTAAACTGCCCATCACCTTCTGGGCAGAGGTAGTAAATACTGCTTGCTATGTGCAAAACAGAGTTTTAGTAGTTAAGACACATGGTAAGACTCCTTATGAACTTTGGCACAAGAGAAAACCTTTTATTGGTTTTCTCAGGTCATTTGGATGTCCCTGCACCATCTTGAATACCAAGGATCAAATTGCCAAGTTTGCTGAGAAATCAGATGATGGACACTTCATTGGATACTCTTCCCAAGCTAAAGCTTATAGAGTATACAATCTCAGAACTAAATTGTTGAGGAGTCAGCCAATGTGACTTTCAATGAACACACACCCTGTGTGGCTGGTTCTGGTCCTGATTGGCTATTTGATCTTGATTTAGTTACCAACTGTTTTAACAAATCTTGTGAGAATGTTTCAGGATCTGCAGAAAATTTAAATACAGGTGATCCTGATCCAAGATTTGAGCTAGGAAGACCCTCAACTCATACATCTTCAGCTTCGTTGGAACTACTTCAGCAAATAGGTTTCTATCAGCACTACAATGACAAATTCAGCTGATACATCTGGGGTGCCTTCAAATTCCAGCTCAGAGGCTCCACAACCAGATAAAGATACCTCAATTATGGAAGACAACAATGGTGATGGTGAAAGTGATCAAGAATTCCTTGATGCTAATAACCACACCATAGATGACAACATCAATGATGTCACACACTCATTGGATCAAGTTAATCTTGATAAGTGTGGTGCTGTGGAGGGTGAATCATCTATGCCAGATCTAAATTTCTCAAATTTGGATCTTTCTCAGCAACTTGCTGTGATCCCTCAGCTAAGGATCCACAAGTCTCACCCCACCATAAACATCATTGGAGATGTTGTCACAGGGGTAAGAACAAGAGGACAAACCCATGAAGCAAATGTTTGTCTTCACTCTTGTTTCTTATCCCAGATAGAGCCAAAGAAAGTTGATGAAGCTCTAAAGGATGGAAGTTGGGTTGAAGCTATGCAACAAGAGTTGCTTCAATTCAAAAGGCAGAAAGTTTGGAACCTTTGTCCTCTTTCTCATGGGAAGACTACCATTGAAACCAAATGGGTTTTTTAGGAATAAGAAGGATGATAGAGGAATTATCATCAAGAACAAGGCAAGACTAGTTGTTCAAGGATATACACAAGAAGAAGGGATTGACTACACTGATGTCTTTGCTCCTGTAGCAAGATTAGAAGCTGTTAGGATATTCCTGGCATTTGCTGCATCCAAGAACTTCAAGGTCTTTCAACTTGATGTAAAGTGTGTTTTTTAATATGGAGTGATTGATGAAGAGGTATATGTCAAACATCCACCTGGTTTTGTAGATCCTGATCATCCTGATTATGTCTGCAAGCTTGACAAAGCTCTTTATGGGCTGCATCAGGCACCCAGGAAGTGGTATGAGACATTGTCTGAGTATCTTTGTAAACATGAATACAGGAGAGGTACTATAGATGGAACTCTCTTCATCAAAGGACAGGGAAATAACTTATTGCTAGTTCAAGTATATGTAGATGACATCATCTTTGGTTCAACTAATCCAAAGCTCTGCAAAGACTTTGAGAAGCTGATCAAAGACAGATTTGAAATGAGTGCAATGGGAGAACTAATTTCTTTCTGGGAATTCAAGTGAAGCAAGTTGAAGATGGCATCTTCATAAGTCAGTCAAAGTATGTTCAGGACATACTCAAGAGGTTCAACATGACTGATTGTAAGATTGCTAAGACACCCATAGCCAGAAACCACTCTCTTGGACCTGATCTTGAGGGGGAGTGTGTAGATGAACATTTATACAGGGCTATGATTGGGTCTCTTATGTATCTTACAGCTAGCAGGCCTGATATCATGTTTGCTACATGTATTTTTGCAAGATATCAAGCCAACCCTAAGATGTCTCACCTTATCACTGTCAAAAGGATTTTAAGATACCTCAAAGGTGCTTCAACACTTGGTTTATGGTATCCAAAGAATCCTGACTTCAATCTGTATGCTTATACAGATAGTGATTATGGTGGTTGCAACATGACTGCAAAGTCTACATCTGGGGGATGTCAATTCCTTGGTGGAAGGGTTGTCTCATGGCAATGCAAAAAACAATCCTGTGTGTCTGCATCAACTGCTGAGGCTGGATACATTGCTGCTGCAAGTTGCTGTGCTCAAATGCTTTGGATTCAAAATCAGATGCTGGACTATGATTTAACTTCAAGGAGACTCCTATCCACATAGACAACAATAGTGCTATCTCTATCACTGAGAATCATGTGCAGCACTCAAGGACCAAACACATCAATATCAGGTATCATTTAATAAGGGAACAGATCTAACTAGTTAAAGTTCATACAGATGAACAATATGCTGATCTGTTTACAAAAGCTTTTGATGAACAGAGATTTAAATATCTAATATCAGCTATTGGGATGATTAACTTTGAGTAGGTCTTTTCTTAAAACTAATTCTAATTATTTCTTAAAATATGTGTGTCCTAAGTTGTCTAGTTCATCACTTTCATAAGCTCATGTTTTCTTTGGATATAAAATTCTTTTTGAAGACTTTCCTTAGATTCTTGAAAATTTTCTGATCCTTCGGAAGATATATTTTTACCTTCGGAAGAAAATTATGTCTTCAAAATAAATAACTGTCTAAGAAATTTTTCCTTCGGAAGAAGTCTAAATCTATCTTCCGAAGCTTAAAATCCTTGTCTCAGACACTTATTTGTTTTTAAGGACTTTTTCCTTCCGAAGCAAAATTAACTCTCAGAAGCTTTGTTGTTTTATATACAAAGCATTCAAGTGTTTATTTCTCTTCCGAAGCAAAATTTTCAAGACTCTCAAGAAAATCTTCCGAAGTCATTTTAGCTTCGGAAGCTTTTTCATTAAAACTTCCGAAGATAATTTACCTTCGGAAGCTTTTCGAATTCCAAGAAAACTACTTTTTGAGCAAAAGTAAACTACTTTTTCAGAGGTGGGACCGACTTTCGGATTTCAAAGTTTATCCTCTTTCATTAACTTTGGTTCAAATCCCTTTTCACATAAATACCCAACGGTTCCCCCTCTTTCTCACTATCTTCCTCAATTCCACTATTCCTCAAACCTAATTCCCAAAACCGCCTTTGCTTTTTACCTTTCTTCAACCTTAAGCTTCTCAAATGGCCAACCTTAACCGTAGAAACAACCCAGATTTCTCCATGCAACTTCACAGGCAACACAACCAGGTTGCTCTGTTAAGCTCTGAAAAAGATGAAAGTTTCTCAGAGATTTGCCAATTCTTAACTCTATCAAATTACTTCACCTCCCAAACCATTAATCCTACTCTGTATGAGGATCATCTGCTTGAATTCTGGAAGACCTGCCAAGAGGTCATTATGGATGGGGAGAAGGCACTGTCTGCCACAGTGCAAGGGAGGACAATCTTCATCATTCCGGCCATCATCAACTCTCATTTGCAGCTGGATGATGAAGAAGGTGAGTTGTCCTTCCCAAAGGAAGCTGTCAATCATTCCTTTGAGCAGATGGGCTATGAGGGAGATTTCTCTGTAAAGACCTTCAGGAAAGGGAAGGTCTCATCCCAGTGGAAATACCTACTCCATGTGGTTATCCACAGCTTGTCAAACAAGCATGGTAGGTGGGACCAGATTCCTGAGGATCTCTCCTTTATAGTGCATGGAATGGTTCAAGGGGTCAAGTTCAGGTACTCTCAATTTGTTTATACCAATTTACTTGCAAACTTGGACTACTTAGAGTATTACATGTTTCCTAGATATGTTCAACACATTCTCAACTGTGAACTGGGCTCACAGTTGAGGGAAACAGGTAATATTCTTAAATTGGGACAGATGAAGCCCAACATCTTTAAAATCATGAAGAAGCCAACTGTAGGCTTCTCAGGGGTAGAAACAGCCCTTGTCCCCAAAATGTTAGAGCTCATTGCTCAAGGTGACAACCTAGCAACACAAGCTAGTGTTGAACCCACACCTTCTACTTCTTTACCACTAAAAAGGCCTCAAATAACCCTCACCTACCAAAAAAATCCAAACGAACCCCTGCTCAAGCTATTAAGTCTGTGCAGGTCCCCATATACTCTCCTTTACAGGAGGAAGTGGACACTAGAGCTCCCACTTCCTTTGAGGAGCAAACCACTCCCATCTCTTCAACTATCAGGGCTGAGGTTCCTCATGCTCATCCTAATGAGCTCACAAGCCCAATAGCCTTAAGCCTTCACTCTGAGTCTCAACACTCAAGTGAACAACCTTCAGGGGACAGTTACCATCCCTAGCCTTTAGATCTAAATCAACCCATTTCCAACCTATCCTTTTATACTGATGAAGACTTAGGATTCAGTGAGTACCATGAGTCTCTCTTCTCTTCCCCTACTCAAAGAGAGATGAGTACTCCTGAGTCTCCTCAGTCTAGCCCACATCAGTCACCTGTAACTGAGGTGGACACTTCTGAACCTGTTCAGGATGTTCATATGGAAGAGGCTCTCACTTGTGCAAGTGATTACATCATTAAGACCTCAACCATGGCAACTCAGCCCACTAACATCTCAACTGAGATTGCTAGTGAGCAGAGGAAAACCAGCAGCCAAGAACCTCAAGCTGGTGGTGAGAGAGAGGACTTTGGTCCAATCATCTCATCCCCCAATGATTCTTCTGATAAAGAAGAGAGGAATCTGAGACTATTGGTGCATAAATTGTCTAAAACATGCACTTACCTAGTCTCAAAGGTCAGTCACCTTGAATCTCAGGTGACTACCTTACACAACAGAGTCAATGATCAGCAACTTCAGATTTCATATCTTAAGGAAAAACTAGCTGTGAGACCTTTAAGAAAAGCTCAACCAGGAACACAAGAACCTGCGGATGTGATTGATTTATCCTCCAGCTCACCTATGCAAGTGGGTGATGCTACCAAAAAGGGGGAGAAAGTCATTGCAGCCACGATAACCTGGGAGTTCTTCATAGAGAATGGACATAGAGGACTCACCATCCTCACTTGAAATTGTGCATTCTCAGCAACTTCCTCAAGTTCACATAAATATGGACTCTATTGTCACACCCCGACCGACGGCGGAATCATCGGGGCGGACGAATGGGAGACGATTGCTCATAGCACATGGAACTAATTAAGTTGAAATAATATTAAATGTAATTATTCATTAAACATTACAAGACAAATAAAATAATAACATAACAATCAAGATACAACCAATAACATAAGTCTTTCAATTTGTCTAGGTCCAAGTCCTATATGAGCACGAAGAGGTCTTCAAGTATCAAACCTGAAACATGTTAAAAATAAAGGGTCAACTTTAAAAGTTGGTGAGTTCCCATGGTTTAAACACATGCATATATGTATATATATAAAAGAGTTACAAGTAGCAATTCATGTCCATGGTTACACGTTAGCAATTCATGTCCATGGTTACAAGTTAGCAAGCTCATAGAACACATACAGTTACAACCAAACCTCGACTTGGTTACAAGTATATAAGATTGGCTAAGTGTATTTGGTTCCCATGATGAACAAGCATACGTCATCAGGAGTCGGCAAAACATCAACTTTAGCACCAAATAGGCTTGTCAGGCCCAAAGATCTAAGACGTCGCCAGGCTAGCAATAGTTAATGATTGTAAACAAATTATATATCTCATATAAGACTTACAATAACACAAATAACCATGACAAAAAGGTAAAGATGAATTGCATGTGCATTTACAAGTATCAAGATGTTTACAAGTGTAAGTTTATAAGGTTAACATGTTTCACCCCAAAAGGTGTGAAATAAAGTAAAAAGGGGCATGGAGAACTCATATGGAAAACTCACAAGTATAATGATGGTTGTAGAGTACATAAGAAAGCTTGGATGTCAAGAGTCAAAGGTGATGTCCTAAATGATAAAAAAACAATAACTTGAGGTTGGAATTCATTACAAGAAGTTAGGACGTTTAGAGAATGCTAAAAAGCGAAAGGTAGATTGAAAAAGGATTATTGCATCAATTTTAGATTCTGGGCAGAATGTTTGGTATGTGTTTGAACAGGTTTTAAAAATAGAAAACGGTTTCATAAAATTATAAAAATTTATACTTGACTAGTTCAAAGTCTCCCGGACAACTTTCATTCAGAAACACTTTTATGAAAACTGTAACATCTTGTAAATTTGGACCATTTCTCGATTTGTGCGTGTCATCCTTGCGCAGGGGCCATGCTAATCTTCTCTGTATCGTTCCAATTTTATCGGATGTCATATGTCACACCCCAACCTTGACGGCGGAAACGTCGAGGAGTGAGAGTTAAGATCGTTCATAGCCACATAACGCTATTAATAAACCAAATATAATTTAAACATAAGTTTTAAATTGTCACATTACAATCATAAGTTTCAAAGAAAATAAAAGCATAACATGGAATGTATCAAATCATTCTATTTTATTTATTAATCTAGGTCCATTCCTAGATGTGCAAGCTTCAAGGTGTAGATAATCAAACTTGGGCATTTCCTGAAACATGTTAAAAATAAAAGGTCAACAATATTGTTGGTGAGCATTCCATAGTTTTTTAATACATAAGTATATAAAAGATGGCAATTCAAGTCATAAGTTAGTGAATATAGTGATTAGGGATGCTATGAACAATGCAACAATCAAACCTTGACAATGTTTTACAAGTCTCAAACGTTAAAAGTATATACGATCAGCTAAGTGTACTTGGATCAACCAAGCAGGCTTGTCTTACCCATAGATCTATGACTTCGCTGGGCTAGCAATAGTTAATGATTGTACATATAACGCCATAACATGGTAACCACATAAGTTCAACTAACCACAACTTAACATGATGAATTGCCATAAAGTTTACAAGTCTCAAATAAGTTTACAAGTGCAAAGTATAAGTAACATGTTTCACCTCAAAGTGTGAAATTAAACAAAAAGGGGGTATGGAATACTCACTTGATCAAATGTATGACGTTTAAAAGAAATAATAATAAGCGTCGTTCCAACGTAATTCTTCACAATGCACCTATATATATATATTTGCAAGTTTTAAGTTTAATTATAACAAGTTTAAGGGTGAAACGAGGGTTAGGGTTTTAAGTGAATTTGGGGCTTGTCAAATAATTATATTCAACAAATGGAATCCACTCATATGTTCTTATAAATATATATATATATATATATATTTATATTTCATACAAAAGTGTAAAAACATTTATAATAATATGCAAGATCTTTATATAAAGTTTGGATAAATTTTTATAACTAAAATAATTACGATTCAAGTAATTTAAATTGAAAAAGAGCGTTTGGGACCAATAACAATTATTAACTTTTTTTTTATATAATTCTTTTAAGAATTTATTAAAAACAAACCTTGTTAAAATGTTTTATTAACAAATTATACATTTATTTACACTTAGAAAAATTGCAGAAAATATTTGGTAACCTTTAACAATATTTAAAGTTTATAGCAATAATTTTTATATTTATTAAAAATATTCTGAAATTAATTTTTAGGCTAAAAAGCCTTAAAAATAAAACATGAGGGTGCCCGGGTTCGAACCCGGGACCTCATGTTTGTGGGGCAATGTTCTAAACCAGTAGACCAAGGCTCTCAGCCGCGGTTTACTTTGGTTTTAAATGATTTTAAACACTAAGTAAACAGGTTTCCCCCATTTCTTAGAACCCTAATTCGATTGACCACAAATTGAATGTCGAATCGTTTATGTTAATGGAAACAAACATGGGGCTTTGATTCCCCTTGTAAATACGAACAAGATGATGCATCAAATTACCCGTTTTGATAGAAAATTGAAGATGAACAATGAGGGAAACAAGTCGCGGCCTCAACGATGTCCGATTGATGTGCAAACGTTGATGAAAGTCAAATTAAACTCGTGGGTAGCTTCGTACAGAGATGAGGATTAAAAGCCCTCTAAGTATTTCACGTTTTGAAGTCCCGAAAGTGGTGTTCGAGTAGTTGCAGGTTCGCGGAAGAGGTGACGATGGTATGTGGTGTGTGCGCGAGTTTCAGGTGAAATTGAAGTCGATAATCGCTTGGGAATAGCTTAACGATCATTTTGGTTCAATTAATTAGGTTATTATTAGGATTTAATGCCTGAACGGCTAGTGGATTGAAGTCTTCGGTTACCCCTTCGATTGGGGTTGTAACCGATCGTTTAATTTCGTTTAACGGATGCATTCATGTTCGAAACGTGTACTAGAGAGGTTTGGGATCGATTTTGAGTTAGAAAACGGTTGAAATCCATGGTTTTAAGGTTGCCGGAGAGGCGGTCGTCGGTGGCCGGACTTGCCACCGGAAAAACGGGGTGGGCGGGGGGTTTGGGTTTGATGTTTCCTGATTTACACAAATGGTCCCTGCGGTTTTGGTTTTAATATTTCATGCACAAACTTGAATATCTAAAGTTTCAAAATTAACATAATAACCCCCTGGACTTTAATACCCTTAAGTTTATTAAATCTTCTAAATTATTTGTTATTTGTAACAACATTATTATTATTATTATTATTATTATTATTATCAACACTATTATTATTATTATTATTGTTATTATTTTTATTATTATATTATTATTATTATTATTATTATTATTATTATTATTATTATTATTATTATTATTATTATTATTATTATTATTTGGGTTATTAATAACATAATTATTGTTACTCTTATAATTAGCTATTATTTTTGTTATTATTATTTATGATTATTATACATTAAGTTTAATTCAATGAAACTATAAATTTTCAGATTAAATGTAAGAGTTCATAAGAAAACCATGAGTTTCATAAATGACAGAAAAGGCCCTTACAAGAATTTAACGATACAAACCTTTACTTAACCCAAAATTACAAAATGTTACAGTCTCCCCAACTTAAAAGAATTTCGTCCCGAAATTAAGAATAAAGTTAAGACAACAAATGCGGGTATCTCTCCTTCATGTGATCCTCACGCTCCCAAGTGAACTCAGCTCCACGTTTGTTTTCCCAACGGACCTTGACGATAGGTGTGGTAGTTGTTCGAGTCTTCTTCAGGGTTCGATCCATAATCTCAACAGGCTTCTCAACGAAATGCAGTGACTCATCAATTTGAATTTCCTCTAGTGGAACATGCAAATTCTCATCAGCCAGACATTTTCTCAAGTTTGAGACATGGAAGACAGGATGAGAGTTAAGATCGTTCATAGCCACATAACGCTATTAATAAACCAAATATAATTTAAACATAAGTTCCATTTGTCACATTACAAATATAAGTCTCAAAGGAAAATAAAAACATAACATAGAATGTAACACATCTTTCTATTTTATTTATTAATCTAGGTCCATTCCTAGATGTGCAAGCTTCAAAGTGTAGATAATCAAACTTGGGCATTTCCTGAAACATGTTAAAAATTAAAGGTCAACAATAATGTTGGTGAGCATTCCATAGTTTTTAATACATAAGTATATAAAAGATGACAATTCAAGTCATAAGTTAGTGAATAAAGTGATTAGGGATGCTATGAACAATGCAACAATCAAACCTTGACAATGTTTTACAAGTCTCAAACGTTAAAAGTATATACGATCAGCTAAGTGTACTTGGATCAACCAAGCAGGCTTGTCTTACCCATAGATCTATGACTTCGCTGGGCTAGCAATAGTTAATGATTGTACATATAACGCCATAACATGGTAACCACAAAAGTTCAACTAACCACAACTTAACATGATGAATTGCCATAAAGTTTACAAGTCTCAAATAAGTTTACAAGTGCAAAGTATAAGTTAACATGTTTCACGCCAAAGTGTGAAAATAAACAAAAAGGGGGTATGGAATACTCACATGATCAAAAGTATTTATTGGATGATTAATAAGAAAATAATCAAAAGCGTCGATACAAAGTAGTCCTTCACAATGCACCTAAAATATATGTATTCACAAGGTTAAGGTTAAATTAAAATAGGTTTAATGTTTTAATGGAAACTAAGGTTTTAATTGGATTTTGGGATGTTAATAATTTATAACCCAACTAACATGATAAATTTTGGTTATGCTTTGTCAATATATTATTAATCGTTTTAATACTACGAAATAAGGAAAACATTTGTCCCAAAGTCTAAACATAATTTAAAACAATTTTTTTAAGATAACTCTTATTTTAAACAATAATATATATTTGTTATTTGAACAAATAATGATTAGATGAGTTATAACAATATTTAAGGTCTATTTTATAAGAAAATAATTTAAACATATTATTTGAACAAAGAACTATTTATTAGATTAAAACCATATTTTAAGTTTAACTTATAAGAAATAATCTAAATATATCTTTTGAACAAATAATAATTTAAATAGTTAATCAACATTAAAAATCCATTTTTTTTATAAAAATTTAACTAATTATATCATTTATTTTGTAAAAATAAACTTCTAGACAATATTTAGAAACATCTAAAATTTTCAGCTTTTATAAAATGTCTTTTTATAATTTTTAAAAATATTTAAGAATGTTATAGAAGCTTAAAAAATCTCAAACAAAAAAATGTGGAGTGGCCCGGGGTCGAACCCGGGACCTCCAGGTTCTGATGGGGACGGGTTACCATTAGGCGAGGTCGCCTGTGCCTGACAAAGGTTGGGTTTTAATTCCTTAAAACACAATTCCAATGAATCCCCCATATGAACCCTAGATCAAGATGGATCAAATTGAACCCCAAATCGTGGTTGTTAATGAAATTAATCATAGGGCTTTTGATCCATACATAGAATCGAGTATGCCACAATGTTTAATTACCTAGATTGTAGTTTGAATCGATGTAGATGAGCAAGGTACCAGTCGCGACCGTGGATGTTGATCCTAAAGGATTTGCTTGATGAAAATCCAATTAATTGTAGGTTTAGCTTCGACAGTGGATGAGAAACGAAAGCCCTTTATCAATTTTGGTTTAAATTATCCGAAAGGTGGATTTCGACAAGGTTGCAGGTTGCGGTGATAGTGGGTGCTCGAATTTGATGTTGTTGTTTGTTTCAGGTAAAAATTGAGAGTTGTACAGATTAGAGGTAGATAAACGTTCGATTTGGTGGAGTTAATTGCATTATTATTGGTGATTAAGGCTCGAACGTCTCTAGGATTGAAAGCTTCGGTTACCCCTTTCGATTGGGTGGGTTTTCGACGTTTAATTCCTAATTATTAGAATCATTAAAGTTCGAATCATCGCACGGAACAATTTGAAACGGTTTAAGGCTTCGAAACCGACTGTTTTTGGCGTTTGGGACTCGCCGGCGCCGCGCCGGACATGGCCGGCCGGCGACCGGGATTTCGGGGAGAGAGAAAAAGGATTGGGGGGTTGGGTTTTGTATCTTTACATAAATGGTCCCTGCGGTCTTAGATATTAACACTTTATGCAGAAACTTATGTTTCAAGTTCCTAAATTGGCAATAAAGCACCCTAGACTTCCTTAAACCCTTTTAAGTTTATTAAGTTTTACATATTGTTATTTTTGATAATAATATGATTGTTATTATTTTTCTTAATTATTATTATTGTTATTATTATTATTATTATTAGTCATATTATTACTAATATTTTTATTATTATCATTATTAACTTTTACTATTATTCTTAGTATTATTATTATTATATAATTTACTATATTTCCTTGTTAATATTATTATTAAAATCTTTATTATGATTGTTACTTATTAACATTATCAACTTTCAGATTAAGTAAATTAAAGACAAATTAAAGCAATATGTATAAGACCCCATAAGTTTCATAAAAAGCATAAATAGTCCTTATAAAAAATAAACGGCGTTAACTTTAATTAACCAAAATTACAAGATGTCACAGTCTCCCCAAATTAAAAGAATTTCGTCCCGAAATTAAGAATAAAGCTAAGAGAACAAATGCGGGTATCTCTCCTTCATATGATCCTCACGCTCCCAAGTGAACTCAGCTCCACGTTTGTTTTCCCAACGGACTTTGACGATAGGTGTGGTAGTTGTTCGGGTCTTCTTCAGGGTTCGATCCATAATCTCAACAGGCTTCTCAACGAAATGCAATGACTCATCAATTTGAATTTCCTCTAGTGGAACATGCAAATTTTTATCAATCAGACACTTCCTCAAGTTCGAGACATGGAAGACAGGATGAACTCCGCTAAGTTCAGAAGGTAGTTCCAGTTTGTACGCCACTTTCCCAATTCTTTTCAGAATCTTGAAGGGTCCTACAAAACGTGGGGCTAACTTACCCTTCTTCCCAAAACGTACAACACCCTTCCATGGAGAGACCTTAAGAAGAACCATGTCGTCGACTTGAAACTCCAACGGTTGTATAATAATAAAAATAATAACAATAATAATAATCATCTGAAAATTTATAGTTTCATTGAATTAAACTTAATGTATAATAATCATAAATAATAATAACAAAAATAATAGCTAATTATAAGAGTAACAATAATTATGTTATTAATAACCCAAATAATAATAATAATAATAATAATAATAATAAAAATAATAATAACAATAATAATAATAATAGTGTTGATAATAATAATAATAATAATAATGTTGTTACAAATAACAAATAATTTAGAAGATTTAATAAACTTAATGGTATTAAAGTCCAGGGGGTTGTGAATCCAAGGATCGTCGACAGGAATTATCAGTGTGAATTGATTTCAAGTCAACGTTAGCGGAATTAACGTTGATTTGGTTTAACTGTATTTAAACAACATTCAATGTTAATGAAATATCAAGAACACACGACACAAAACACAATTAAAGATTAATTAATGTTTTATTATAATGTATTGAAGATTACAAAAGAATGAAACAATGAATGCTATGATGTTGTATATGTTATGATGATCGAAAGACTTTTGATGATTGCTGTAATGCTGTTGCTGTTCTCAATCAATCAATCGTCTGTTTTCAATCGTCTTTGAATCGAAACCTAGGATCCATATTTATAGACAGATGTTTCAGTTATAGGAAACACCGGATCTCTTGGGATTTGATTTGTTTCTGATAAGGAATCATCGGATTTCTCGGGATTCGTATAACCGCCTTGTTGACTTGTTGACTTGTTGACTTGTAGCACTTGTATTTTGCAAGTGTTTGGACTCCGCAGAGATATTGTTCTTCCGCAGATGTTTTGTTCTTCCGCAGATGTTTTGTTCTTCCGCAGCATTTCTTGAACACTTGGAACTCCAGTTGATTTTGTTCATCCGTAGATGATCTTCGGATGTATTGTTACTTGTAAGATATACATCTACGGAAGAATGATATGTTCATCCGTAGATGTTTCTTACACTTGGTCAATTTCAATAATTGATCAAGAATTATGTTTGTACCTGCAGCCAGACATACATCAACACATATATAAATGGGTTAACCTATATATTTAATGCATACATAATAATGAATTACAAAAGTTCATTACAAATATTAATTCAAGTACTAAGCCTATACATAATGACTAGATCTACAGATTCTAGACCTAACAATACTCCCCCTTAGGCTTAGCTACTTGTACTCATTCCTTCAAAACTGCAAGATCTTTGATTCTAGCGATCATCTTGTTGTAGAAGTATGAGACAGCAGTCTTCTGATCATCATACTTATACTTGATCTTCATCTTGCTCATCATCTTCAAAGTCTCATAACTAATTCCCAGAACATCTTCTTCTGTAGTGAGTGTGTCTAACACCTTGTTGTTATTCACCACTTCTAGCTCATCTTGTTCTGTTATTCTTAGTTCTGTAACTTCTTCAAATGTTGTTCCCTTCAGTAGTCCAGCATTAAATCTTCTTCTTTTATATGCTTTGGCATGAAGTTTGTCTACTACTTGAATCACATGAACATGTAGAAATAAATCATTTTGTGCTTGTTCATCAGACAGCTTGGGAAAGAATTTGTCATTTAAGTATGAAGTGTAGCTGGGATGAAGCAGTTTGATTTCCACAGGATCAAAGATTCTGATCTTTTCTGCTTTCTTGTTTTCAGCATTTCTCAGTAGGACCAACTCTTTAGTCTTCTCTACATATCCCCATTCAGTGATTGGGTATGTGAATTGAGTCCCTTCAATACATTTAAGAGCTGCTTTGTTTCTGTTGTTGTAGCCAATCCTCTTCATGAATTCATCATCTACATGTTCTGAGGCATTGGACTTGTATCTTTTGAGCCCTTTGATTCTCTTCTGATGTTCTATATCTTCTCTTTTAGCTTCAATCAGCACATCATCTTTAAACTTAGTCTTTAACTTTCCCACTAGAGTTGAGAAGTCTCTTCCTCTAGGGTGAATTGGATAGTTGCTGATGTTTAAACTTTGAAGGTCTCTGATGTCATTCTCTGGCAGACTCACCACTGAGAGTACATCATGGAAGTATTCAACTCTTCCAGATGTTCTTTTAATAACAGCACAATCCCAGTCTGGATCATATTTCCATGCCATGATCTTGTTTTCTTCCGCAGAGCTGGGAGTTGTGAGGTGATCTATCAGTTGTATTAGAGTGGACTTTTGCTCAGTTATTTCTCTAACTGCAGTCCCAAGTGGCCATACTTTTCCGGGGATGACTTCCCTTGGCTCTCTAATCAGTTTCTCTTTCCCTTTGTGCTGATCTTTAGGTTCAACAGTTATGGGTTCAGCAGGGAGTTTGCTTTGTTGTTCATAAGGTGGATTTGGAGCTTCAGTTCTGAATTTTACCCCAGTGTCTAGTTCAACCTTCATTACATGCTCCATCATCCTTCTGAGTTCTCCTACTGTTCTTCCTTTAAGCTCATGAGGCTTGTAGTTGTGTCCCTGTAACCAGCAAGTCATGTTGTATTTGCTCAGCTTGGCTGTGTCACAGTGTCCCAACTCCTTCTTTATGTTTTGAATTGATTGAAAGGTATTGAATGCTTCATAGTCACAGTTTGGAATCATGAAGCTGGCAAGCTCAAACTCTTTCAACAAGTTCTTCATCTCTGTCATGTTTAATCTTTCAACCATGTCATAAGGGAAACCATGATTTATAAGTGTCATGAACATGGTTGATTCAGGCCTCTCTTCAAGTATGTCACTTGTAGTCAGAAGATCATCAGCCTTTGAGACTTCTTGCTTTGGAGGAGTGTCTTCTTTGATTAATTCTTCCCATTCTTTGTTACTTTCATCTTTCTGTTCAGTGATGGGCTCCTCAGCAGATAAGTCTATTATGGGTGTGTGTTCAGGAGAAAGCTTTTGTTTCTTTGGACTACTTTCATCAGTTGGCTTCTTCTCAGTAGTACCAAGGTACTTTCTTTCCTTGAGTACCAGATCACTTCTTTTGATGCCTCAGGACTTTGTTTTGTTTGAGCAGTTGAAGCTTTGGCATAAGATTCCAATGAGCTGATCTTCAGTTTAAGTTGCTCAATTTCTTCTTCTTTTGTCTTTATTACGTTTGACTGAGCAGTCATAGTGTCAGATGCTTGTTCAAGTCTCTTCATGATCTTTTCTTTATCTTTCTTCTCATTCTCTGCTGACTCTATAAGCTCAGATTCCTTGTCTAGCAGAGCATCAATGACTTCTTTATCACTTTGAGCATCTTCTCTCAGTCTCTTTATTCTTTCTTGCTGATTTATCAATTCTTCATCCTTTTCTTTAATTATGCCCTTCAGCTCTTGTATTCTTGCCTTTCTTTTATTTGACTTGAGCACCAGCTTGTTGTACTCAGCCACCAGATAACTCTTGCTTACAGGGATGTCATCATCACTCAGATCATCTTCATTATAGGCAATCACATCAACCTGATCTGCTTCTGTATCTCTTTCCTGATGCTGAGACACAATCTCTTCTTCTTTTACCTCCTCATGATCAACACTTGCTGAGCTTGACTTTGCTTCAGTGGCTTGATCTTCCTGCTCTTGAAGAGTTTGTTGTTGTTGCTGATCAATCATGGGAGAAACTTGTTCAGTTTCATTTGAATGCACAGGAGATTCAGTCTTGGATAATGACAGTTTGACTGTACTTGCTTCTGAGACTAATTCTGTCTCTCCAGTGTAGATGCTCTCAGTATCTGAGTTTGGAGGTTGTTGGTAGAGTTGCATCTGAAGCTGATTTGGTGATTGGGGTTGATTGGGAGAGATTGGTTCAGTATTTTGACTGGCAGGAGATTGAGCTTGGGGTGTTGGTTGTTGTTGTGGTGATAGATTGAGGATTGGAGAGATGGGTTCTGTAGTTTGGCTGGCTGGTGATTGTGTTTGGGGTGTTGTTGTTGTTGTGGTGATACTACTGGTGATGGTGTGTCTTGAGCAGAGCTGGTAGCAGAGCTCTCTTCCTCATCTTCCCAAACTAGCTCTGGAGGTATGTCTGCACTAGCATCAATCACATGTGCAAACATGTCTACATCTTCTCCTTCATATCTCCCTGAGATTTTGTTCAGCACAGATCTGCCAAGGTGTGCTTGGATGAACACACCACCCTCCACATTTGTTCCAGGCAGGTCTGCATTAATGATCAGCTGAATGAATCTTGGAAACATATACATCTTATCAGCCTTCTGTACTCTGATGTGATCACACAAACAGTTAAAGATGTACTTTGAGTAGTTGTAGATTCTTCCTCAAAGATCCCAATAATACCAGATGATATGTGTCTAGAAAATCTGTCAAGCCCAGATTTTCTGTTTGACATACACTTCAGATAAGTGTGACACAAGAATCTGTATGGTTTGCAGAGTCTTCCCTTCTTGATTTCTCCCTTTCAAAGTCTCCATCATATCCCATTAGAAGAAAAATCTTTTCTATGTATTCATTATCAAATACATCAGGGTGTCCTGCTTAACATCTCCCAGTTCTAGTCCCTTCTTTAGTTTGTCGTCTATTCTCAGCCTTCGATATTCTCAGCCTTCGATTCCTTACTTCTGCAATAATTCCTTCATCATCTTCCTATACGCGCAGAATTCCAGAAATCACTGATGTGCGATCGATAAATCGTTGGCTCTGCAGATAATGCATAGAAAACCCTTGATCTTCTCAAATATCTCATAATTTCTTGACATCCTTCCGACACAGGATCGTCAGGGTTCAAGAAAGCACATACATATGCTCTTTTGCAAATCGATGATCCATCTGTTCATAAGAAAAGACTTCATTAGAATCATGTTATTGATATAAGAATACGAACAGTTGTGAGATAAAACAAGAATCAACTTGTTCATTCTTGATGATTACAACATGTTTTACCTAATAGACGCTGATTAAGAACTCAGATATACGTTTGCTTAAGGTTTGATTTGATAAATTTTGAATGTTGAGAAAGTGGGAAAATTTATTGCGAGATTTTCTAGGTCTGAAAAAGTGAGCTGAAAAAGTGCA
This sequence comes from Flaveria ramosissima, assembly GCA_025215565.1. Classification (NCBI taxonomy): domain Eukaryota; kingdom Viridiplantae; phylum Streptophyta; class Magnoliopsida; order Asterales; family Asteraceae; genus Flaveria; species Flaveria ramosissima. The sequence goes on along the minus strand of CM046040.1, from coordinate 33,091,350 downwards.
TAATGCATTTGACAAGTCAAATCTCTTTATTTATACCCTCAGACATCAGACATATTAATTTTCTCGGATTTATTCAGTGGGTCCCACATTGTACTCTTCCGTAGAAGTAATATCACATTAATTGTAATCGACAACTTACTCTTCCGTAGTATATCTACGGATCAACAACTTCTACTGATTGATCTTTGTTTATCCGTAGTTTACCAATCTACGGATAAACATTAATCTACTAATATTGATTTACACACAGTTGTATGTATGGCCCAACTCCATTGGTTGAACCAATTATTGCTATAGGACCTCGTTGGCTTTGTATACATGACAATTTAGTACAAGGAAACTTAAAATAAATTTCATGTAACCAACGGCTAATGTGATGCTCAGGTTTCAATTTCTTCAACTTGATAAAGATATAGACATTGCTGCTGCTGATAGGATGTTATTTCATGAATACTACTCCCCCTAAATTTGTGATTAATGATGAACTTAAGCATTTATCATAAATCTTTAAGAGGAATAACATAAACACTGAATATATGATAATGATCAGATGCACTTAAGATGGGATCATACTACATTGCTAAGCCTCTTCCTGATTAGTTATGTTGTATAGTTGATACTGGAACAGTTCTGATTGCAAGTATATTGTCCTTATAAATCCATACAAGAGCTCATGTATCAACTAGGCTTGCTGTTTATCATGTTTTATTGATTTAGCAATAACTGTCATGGACTTCACAGTTGATTCACAAAGGTGTTGTCCTCCCTTGTAAGTCAAATCATCATTCTTGCACTCTTGTGACTATGTACTTTAAATTATAATAGCTATCTTGAGATGTGTTTGGCATCTCATTGATGCGATGTTGATAAAGCTCAGGATAATATACAGTTGATCACTTAGGATTCTTTTGAGAGCTTTAGATATGATCATCATCAGGTCACCAGGTCTTTACTCACGTAAAACAGAGGTGCCTTTAACCCAGGTCTTTGTTCACACAAAACAGAGGGTGATGATGAACATGACCTTTGATACACCTTTACCATACTGAGATTCAGTATGGTGATCATACACCCAGGTCTTTGTTCACACAAAACAGAGGGAGTATGAGTTGCAAAGATAGATAGTATAAAGTCTTTACATAGTGTGTGCAGATGAATGATTTGAAACATTAGGATAATACTCACTTTGTTTTCTCAAAATGAAGTTTCCCACAGACAATTATGACAATATTATGTTATGCAAGCACTAAGGTTTGTTCCACTCAAGTTGAACCTACTCACATATCAAGAAACTTGTTGAGATATATTGATATTTGTTTATGCAGAAATAGGCAAAGCTATAGTTTACTATCATTTCCCATGCATAAGGCATACTGATGCATTATTGCACACAAGCATGTTGTTTGTTTGAACTTTATTTAATCTGAGTTAATCATACCTAAGAATCAATCAGAAATTAAATCTGACTGAATCAAAGGTTTAGTGAATAAATCAGCAAGCTGATTTGATGTATCCACTTGACTAACTTGATCAATCCTTTTTCTGAGCAATCTCTCAGAAAATGATACCTTAATCTCTATATGTTTAGTTTTACTATGTTGCACAGGATTAGCAGTTATAAACATAGCAGTCTGAATGCTATATAGTTTGAAAGTTGAAAGAAGTTGTAAACATAGTCAAGCAA